>WBMV01007812.1:7075-136754 GCA_013396655.1 Campylorhamphus procurvoides
CCTTCCCTTCTCCTCCCCCAAACCCTTCCCTCCATCACCTCCACCTATTGGGGTCCCCTCTAAGCACCCTAAAATGATGGCACCCACTCCAGCTCTCCCATCGGCTAGGGTGCTATTCCTCCCTCCACCCGTTATGTATCAGCACTCATCCCTCGGGTGGCGCAGCAAACGGACCCCTCCACTTCATCCTTCCCCAACGTCCGCCCCGTCGGGTCCCACCTGGGCGGGGAGGAGCCGCCCCCGGTCACCCACGGGGGTGGAGCGCACGGGGGGCCGCTAGATGGCGCCCTACGAGCGGTACCGACGGGGGGGACACCGCAGCCTCCGCCCGGAGACACCCCGGGGCCCCCCGATTTCGGGGTTCCTGGCACTCCCCTGGGGTGTCTCCGGGCAAAGGGCGATGTGGTCCGAATGAAGACCCCCGAGGGGGCGGTCGGGGCGCGGCGGTCGGAGACCGGGAGGGGGGAAAAACCGGGCAGCGCGGGGAGGAGACCGGGATGGGGAGGGAGGGGTGTGCAAAAGGAGGGGGGGCCCGGCTTGTCGGTGCCCCGCCCGGGATGGGAGGAGGAAAACCTCCCGCCGTCCCTTTAACAGCCAGCGGCGCTGCTCGGAGTTCAGGCCGGGGTCAGGGGGAGTTCGCAGCCCGGGTTTCACCTCCGAGCTGGCGGCGTCGGGAACCCCGAGGAACCGCTGCTGCTTCTTCCACAACCACCTCTTCCTCCTCCTCCCGTTCCGTAGGACCGGCCGGGAGCGCGGGGTATGGAGGAAGAGAAGCAGCAGAGGAAGAGGAGGGTGGAGGGGAACAGCAACCGGCGGCGGCCCCCCAGGGGCTGAGCCATGAGAGTTCACCGAGACCTCAGCTGGCTGGCGGAGGCCACCGGGCGCCCAGGTAAAAGGAGGGGGACACCCCCCAAAATGGGGAAAAGCAGCCCCAGGAGCAGCTCCGATGGCGCTTGGCTTTACGCACCTGGGCGGGGGGCACGGGCACCGGAACGGAGGCGGGGAGGGGAGGGGAGGTCCCGCTGCCCCCTCCCCGAGCCGTCCCCCCGCTCACCTCGAGGCGGGGAGAGGAAACGGGGCGGGGGGCGCCCGGGGTGTCCGGCCGGTCGCCTCCCGGGACAGGGGCGCATAAGAAGCGGGGCGGCGCGGGGAGCGGCGGGCACCGCGTCGGGGCGTCCTCCCTGCGTGTCCCCGGCAGGATGTCACTTTCTCCAAAACCCTCCGGGGGTTTTCGCCCCCCTCCCGCCCCCCCGACCCGCAGAGAAACAAGCCCCCATATAAGCGGTGTCACCGAGCGGGCGGCCGGGCAGAGCGGCGTGTGGGGCCGAGCCCCGAGCCCTCCGCACCCACCCGCACCGCGCGTGGGCGAACCCCCCGACGTGCGTGTCGAGCCCCCCGCGTGTGACAGCGGGCACGCTTGCAGCACTGACGGGGCGGCCGCTGTGTTGCAGGGCGGCGGGCGAGGAGCGGGATGCTGGACGCCATGGAGGTGCCGAGCCACTCGCGGCAGCTGCTGCTGCAGCTGAACACGCAGCGCACCAAGGGCTTCCTGTGCGACGTGATCATCGTGGTGCAGAACGCGCTCTTTCGCGCACACAAGAACATCCTGGCAGCCAGCAGCGCATACCTCAAGTCGCTGGTGGTCCACGATAACCTGCTCAACCTGGACCATGAGATGGTGAGCCCCGGCATCTTCCGTCTCATCCTTGACTTCATCTACACCGGCCGCCTGGCTGAGTGCGAGCCCGGCAGTGAGCAGAGCCTGGGTGCTGTGCTGGCCGCCGCCAGCTACCTCCAGATCCCCGGCTTGGTGGCCCTTTGCAAGAAGAAGCTGAAGCGCAGCGGCAAGTACTGCCACCTGCGCGGGGGCTACGCGCCCTACAAGCTGGGCCGGGGGCTGCGCGCCGCCACGCCGGTCATCCAGGCTTGTTTCTCGGGGACGCCGCGTCCCGTGGACCTGCCTCCCGTGGAGCCGGCAGCCCCGCTCAACACGCAGTGCGGGGAGCTGTACGCCTCGGCCGCCCAGGGCACCCCGCTGCACCCCCACGGGCTGTGCCCACCCGAGCGACACTGCTNAGGTGGGGAGCCGGGGGGGCATCCCCACGCCCCCGACCCCTTCCGCAGCACACCGCCCTGCGCAGAGCCCCCCCTGCCCCGCGCTGACGGCCGCGAGCTGATGTACCGCTGGATGAAGCATGAGCCCCTGGGCCCCTACCTGGACGAGGGGGAGGCGGAAAAGGAGCTGGAGCGGGAGGAAAAGGCCGAATCGCCGCCTGTGGCGCCGCAGCCCCGCTACCCCAGCGTGGAGAGCAACGACCTGGAGCCCGATAACAGCACGAGCGAGGAGACGGGCAGCAGCGAGGGCCCCTCACCCGGGGACGCCCTGGACCGCTACTGCAACCCCCGGGGCTACGAGCCTGAGAGCCTGGGTGACAACCTGTACGTCTGCATCCCCTGTGGCAAGGGCTTCCCCAGCTCCGAGCAGCTCAACGCCCACGTGGAGGCCCACAACGAAGAGGAGCTCTACCACAAGGCAGCGGCCGAGCAGGCCGTGCCCTTCCTGGACAAAGGTGGCCCGGGGCTGGGTGACATCCTGCGGCCCTACCGCTGCTCCTCCTGCGACAAGTCCTACAAGGACCCGGCCACGCTGCGGCAGCACGAGAAGACGCACTGGCTGACGCGCCCCTACCCCTGCACCATCTGCGGCAAGAAGTTCACGCAGCGTGGCACCATGACCCGCCACATGCGCAGCCACCTCGGCCTCAAGCCCTTCGCCTGCGACGCCTGCGGGATGCGCTTCACTCGCCAGTACCGCCTCACCGAGCACATGCGCATCCACTCGGGGGAGAAGCCCTACGAGTGCCAGGTGTGCGGCGGGAAGTTTGCCCAGCAGCGCAACCTCATCAGCCACATGAAGATGCACGCGGCCGGCCCCGACGGCAAAGCCAAGCTGGACTTCCCCGACAGCGTCTACGCCATGGCCCGCCTCACTGCTGACCAGCTGGGGCTCAAGCAGGAGAAAGCGGCCGAGCTGCTCTCCCACACCTCGCACTTCCTCAGCGACCCCAAGACCATGGAGAGCCTCTACCCGCTGGCCAAGTTCACGGCCGAGCACCTGGGGCTGAGCCAGGACAAGGCAGCAGAGGTGCTGGCACAGGCTCCGCACCTCCACGCCGAGGCTGCCCGGACCATAGAGCGATACTCGCCCCCCTAGCACTGGCCCTGCCGGGGGGCTGGGGGGGCCACCGGGCTCCCCTTGCTGCCCCACGTGGAGCTGGGGGTGGTGAGAAGCCGTGGGCATTCATTCCCTGGTGCTGCCGCTGGCCCTGAAGAACTTGCTCGTAGCAAAGGTCCCACGAGAGCTGCTCTGGGATGGATGGGTGGATGGATGGGGTGTCTCGCGATCAGTGCCATGGCTTGCCTGGGAGAAGCTGATAATTCAGGGACTGACCTCGTGGCACATCTGCCCTGGCCNGTGACAGCGGGCACGCTTGCAGCACTGACGGGGCGGCCGCTGTGTTGCAGGGCGGCGGGCGAGGAGCGGGATGCTGGACGCCATGGAGGTGCCGAGCCACTCGCGGCAGCTGCTGCTGCAGCTGAACACGCAGCGCACCAAGGGCTTCCTGTGCGACGTGATCATCGTGGTGCAGAACGCGCTCTTTCGCGCACACAAGAACATCCTGGCAGCCAGCAGCGCATACCTCAAGTCGCTGGTGGTCCACGATAACCTGCTCAACCTGGACCATGAGATGGTGAGCCCCGGCATCTTCCGTCTCATCCTTGACTTCATCTACACCGGCCGCCTGGCTGAGTGCGAGCCCGGCAGTGAGCAGAGCCTGGGTGCTGTGCTGGCCGCCGCCAGCTACCTCCAGATCCCCGGCTTGGTGGCCCTTTGCAAGAAGAAGCTGAAGCGCAGCGGCAAGTACTGCCACCTGCGCGGGGGCTACGCGCCCTACAAGCTGGGCCGGGGGCTGCGCGCCGCCACGCCGGTCATCCAGGCTTGTTTCTCGGGGACGCCGCGTCCCGTGGACCTGCCTCCCGTGGAGCCGGCAGCCCCGCTCAACACGCAGTGCGGGGAGCTGTACGCCTCGGCCGCCCAGGGCACCCCGCTGCACCCCCACGGGCTGTGCCCACCCGAGCGACACTGCTCACCGCCCTGCGGCCTCGACCTGTCCAAGAAGAGCCCCACCGGCCCCTCCGCCCAGCTCCTGCCCACCGACCGCCTGCTGCCCGGCGAGCCCCGAGAGCCCTCGCTGCCCCCGCGGCACGACAGCCCCCCTGTCAGCGCCGGCCTCCTGGCCAGCCACACCGCTGCCTACAAGGACTNAGGACTCCCCGCCAGGTGGGGAGCCGGGGGGGCATCCCCACGCCCCCGACCCCTTCCGCAGCACACCGCCCTGCGCAGAGCCCCCCCTGCCCCGCGCTGACGGCCGCGAGCTGATGTACCGCTGGATGAAGCATGAGCCCCTGGGCCCCTACCTGGACGAGGGGGAGGCGGAAAAGGAGCTGGAGCGGGAGGAAAAGGCCGAATCGCCGCCTGTGGCGCCGCAGCCCCGCTACCCCAGCGTGGAGAGCAACGACCTGGAGCCCGATAACAGCACGAGCGAGGAGACGGGCAGCAGCGAGGGCCCCTCACCCGGGGACGCCCTGGACCGCTACTGCAACCACCTGGGCTACGAGCCTGAGAGCCTGGGTGACAACCTGTACGTCTGCATCCCCTGTGGCAAGGGCTTCCCCAGCTCCGAGCAGCTCAACGCCCACGTGGAGGCCCACAACGAAGAGGAGCTCTACCACAAGGCAGCGGCCGAGCAGGCCGTGCCCTTCCTGGACAAAGGTGGCCCGGGGCTGGGTGACATCCTGCGGCCCTACCGCTGCTCCTCCTGCGACAAGTCCTACAAGGACCCGGCCACGCTGCGGCAGCACGAGAAGACGCACTGGCTGACGCGCCCCTACCCCTGCACCATCTGCGGCAAGAAGTTCACGCAGCGTGGCACCATGACCCGCCACATGCGCAGCCACCTCGGCCTCAAGCCCTTCGCCTGCGACGCCTGCGGGATGCGCTTCACTCGCCAGTACCGCCTCACCGAGCACATGCGCATCCACTCGGGGGAGAAGCCCTACGAGTGCCAGGTGTGCGGCGGGAAGTTTGCCCAGCAGCGCAACCTCATCAGCCACATGAAGATGCACGCGGCCGGCCCCGACGGCAAAGCCAAGCTGGACTTCCCCGACAGCGTCTACGCCATGGCCCGCCTCACTGCTGACCAGCTGGGGCTCAAGCAGGAGAAAGCGGCCGAGCTGCTCTCCCACACCTCGCACTTCCTCAGCGACCCCAAGACCATGGAGAGCCTCTACCCGCTGGCCAAGTTCACGGCCGAGCACCTGGGGCTGAGCCAGGACAAGGCAGCAGAGGTGCTGGCACAGGCTCCGCACCTCCACGCCGAGGCTGCCCGGACCATAGAGCGATACTCGCCCCCCTAGCACTGGCCCTGCCGGGGGGCTGGGGGGGCCACCGGGCTCCCCTTGCTGCCCCACGTGGAGCTGGGGGTGGTGAGAAGCCGTGGGCATTCATTCCCTGGTGCTGCCGCTGGCCCTGAAGAACTTGCTCGTAGCAAAGGTCCCACGAGAGCTGCTCTGGGATGGATGGGTGGATGGATGGGGTGTCTCGCGATCAGTGCCATGGCTTGCCTGGGAGAAGCTGATAATTCAGGGACTGACCTCGTGGCACATCTGCCCTGGCCGTGGGGCGGGAGTGACGCACAAGCTGTGAGGCCAGGCTGCACCCCGAGGCTTTGGAGGACATGAGCCCGCTCCTTACCTCAGGGCTGCCCCCGGGCAAGGGGACACCCGTGGCAGCCGCTGTGTCACCCTGGCCCCGTGGTGGGACCTGCTGGCACTCGGCTCTGCCGTGATGGGACCTGGACTGTGCCGCCTCGACCGCCGCGGCCTGTGAGTAGCTCATCCCTCGTGAGCAGAGACGCCTCCGTCCTGAGCTGGGCTGTGTGTGCTGGGCCACCCCAGGGCCAGGCTGGGGGTCTGGGGACAGACTGACGGAGGGGACGGCGGGGCCTGAGCTGCAGGTGTGGGGCGGGGGTGGCAGTCGGGCCCACGCTGGAGAGGCCGGGGAATGGCGATGCTCCTCAGCCCAGAGTAAGCACTGACCTTCCGCCCCGAGCCCGGGGGCTCAGCCAGCGGCCCCCCGTGTTCTCGGGAGGTGGGGCAGGGCCTGTCCCAGACTGAGCCCCTGGGCCCTGCCCACCATCAGGGATACCCAGGGGGGGCCAGGACCCGCCGGCTTTGCCCTCGAGTGGCCACTAGCCTTGATTATTTTTTTATTTTTTTATTTTTGCCAAAGATGCCCGTCCCCAGTGCGGCCGGGCCGAGCCAGGGGGTCCATGACAAAGACAAAGCGGTCTCTGGTTTGTCAGCTACGGGAGGTGGGCAGGGGCTGCGGGAGGGGTCCAGGGAGCAGAGCCCTGGTGGGGTGTGTGACTTGGGCCCAAGTCCTCTCTGGGCCCCCCCTGCCACCACCGCAGCCCCTCTCCCACCTTCTGCTCGGGGTGGGCAAGTCCCCCCAGCCTGGATCCCCCCAGCCCGTGCCCTGACCCCTTCGTTGGGGCTAATGTGAAGCTTCATTCCCCCCTCCCAAGCCCCCTCCTCTCCTTTGCACACAAGGCCCTGGGCAGCCGCCAGCAGCAACTGTCCCCAGCCTTGCAGCCACTGTGCCTTAGCCTGAGCTGGCCACTCCTGCCCAGCTGTCCCTTGAACCCCCCAGGGCTGTACTGGTCCCCCAGGGTCGGCGGTGTTCCCTGGAGCTGCTGTGGGGTGACTGGTGGTGGTGGCAGCACCCAAAGCACAGCTGGCAGCGCCCAGCAGGGCCCTGGCCCCCCCTGTATCACATCCAATTTGTACACGGGCTCCTTGCCCTTTTTTTTCTATAGTCAAAATGGAATGAGCAATAAAGTGACATTAACACGCGTGGCCTCACATCCTTCTCAGAGGGGAGCCTGGCCAGTGTGGGGTGGTGCTGAGCAGGGCTGAGAGGTGACCCTGAGAGGTCTGTGTGTGCCCTGAGGGGCTTTCTTGTGCATCTGGCTTGCCCAGAGCCAGCTGGGGGGCAGCAGCTGATGCAGGCAGGACAGGGCCGTTGTCATTCTTGCAAGCACAAACGTGTCTCACTGCCATCCCCCCCTGATGGCCACCCTCCCACCCCCAGCAGCAACCTGCCCGCCAACAGCAAATGACACACCAGGCTGTACAGACATGTTTAATACTAAAAATTATTAAAACCAACTTAACAAAATAGCCTGAACGCGGACACTGCCCCAAGACATGGGCTCCCAAGAGCCGGCCAGGGATGGCCCCAGGCATGGGGCTCTCATCCTCCACTTCCTGTTGTACCAGCTGGTCTGGTGGCACCGAGACTGTCCCACAGCTGAGCCCGTGACAGGGCGAAAGGGACTGGTGCCTGGCAGAGCCACAGGGCCTTCCAAGCCGGTAGTACCTCGGGAAGGGCCTTGGAAAGCAGAGCTGGGGCAGCGCCATTAGAAAACAAACACTGAAACACACCCAGCATGGGGAAGGCAAAGTCTCTGCAGTGCTGACAGCCAGGGTGGCCGTGGGCATGGAACCAGGACGTGGGTGCTGTGTGTGCCATGGCCCCGGGTGGGCTCATGATGGCTCTGTGTGCCCCACAGGAGCCACGGGCACTCCAAAGTCTCTGTGGGTCAGGCTCTGCCCCACAGCACAGACCCTCTGCCCAGTGTCCCAAGGCTGGGGCACTCCTTCTGCACAAGTCAGCCAACACAGCTCCATCGTGCTGCCAAGGCTCCGACGCTGGTGCAGACTGGGCAGCTGGCACAGGGTAACTGGGCTTCCTGATACAGACACCAGGCCTGAACCACCCACACAGGAAAGGAAAACGCTGGGCTTCGTCCTGCTGCTTCCTCTGCCACCTTTGACGCTTCCCTCCTACGGCCGTGGTGCCCCAGCAGGGACCAAGGGTGGCTTTGGGGTTCTTCCCACCCTCAGCTCATGGGACTGGGACTTGACAGAGCTCCAGGGGCTCCAGTTCAGGGGTTAATGCTCCCTCTTAGCTTCTGTACGTGGTGCGTCACTGGGGGAGGGACACTTGGTGATGGGACAACATGGGGTGTGGCAGGCTTAGCAGCACATGAACCCCAGACCCCAGTGTAGAATGACCCAGGGAAAAGACAACAGCTCCATCCATGGGGCATCTTGGGACTGGATCCTCTCAGCTGGGCAAGTAACGGGGGACTAAGTGCTGCCTCAGCACTCTCTAGCTCTTCCCAGCCTGCTCTGCAGCCATGGGCAGAAGCTGGATCCCACATGGAAGAGGACCCTGTGGCAATGTGAGGAGACACAGGACCTGTGGGAGTGCTGGTTCTGGGGTCCTTGGACAATTTTGTTAGCCTCACTCTGAGTCTTAAGTCAAAAGCGTGCCTAAAGGTAGCAGGGTGGGACTAAGGGGTCTGGGGGAGAAGGGAAGGGGCAGGTAACAAGTGGGGTGGGCAGCAGAACAGGACAAAGTAGCTGTGGAAGACTGGGGGTGTTCAAAGTCTCCCCCAGTAAAACAGGCAGGGCACACACCTGAAAACTAACCTACACTGAAGAAATGAAATTCAACAAGAAAATCCTGCGTGAGGGAGAGGACAAGCCTCTCTGCAAGCAGCACCTCTGCGTGGGACAGCACATGGTGGGGAAGGGGCTGGAGGCCTGGGGCTGTCTGGGCCATGCAGGATGAACAGGCTGGGGCAGGAGGGAACCTGCCCTTGAAGTCCTCGGCCTCTCCAAGGGGCACAGGCTAGACTAAGCAATCCCAAAGTCTGTGCCGGCACGTCCCCAGTCTCTGCCCTACGCAGCCTACAAACCCAAAGAGCCACCAACGCGTGACTCGAACTCTCTGCACCCAAGCAAACCAAGCAAAAGGCTGGCGATCCATCACGGGGCACACCCAAAGCTTCCCTCGCCAGCAGGGCTTGCCAGCTCTGCGCTGGCACTGCCCAAAGGCTGGCGGGACCCTCAACGGCCCAGCCTCCACGTGAACCATCCACAGCAATGACCTTCCCAGCTGGTCTGCCCTCGGGGGGCCCTTCGCAGCACGGCCATTCTGGGGTGGGTTGAAGACGTGGTGTTTATTGTTCGTGGTGGGCTGGCGGCGGTGGTGGCGTGGCAAGGCCGCTGCTGAAGCCGGGCTCCCACCGTAACAGGCTGTGTGACTCCTTCAGGGGCTGTTGGCCCCACCTGGCCCCCTCAGCCCTCCTGGGCCCACTTCAGAAAGGTGGGGATGTCCCGCACCGGCACGTTGCGGGTCAACGCTTTGACTCGCAGGTTCCGGTCATCCGTCAGCAAAACCACTTCCCTGAGCAAACGGATGGGATCGTCTGCAACCAAGACAGAGAACGAGAGAGAGTGGAGTGCAGTGAAGCTCAGACGTGCCTGCTCTGCCCCAGCCCCTGCACCCATCCCTCGGTGTGTCCCCCACACTCCTTGCTACCAGGTCCCTGCTCCCTGCCAAGGCTTCCCGGCATGGCTCGGAAACTGCCCACATGGGGTGGTGGATGAGCCACAGGCTGGGAAGAGGAGGTCTCTGCTTGAACCAGGCCAGGAAGACAGCCCATGACCCTGGCTCCAGGGTCCCGGTGCTATCATTCTGTTGATCTCACTGTAAGATCTAAAGTCACCCCTTATTTTTTGTGGAGTTTTTTTAGAGTTGCTACTGACACCAAGGCATTTCTGGATGGAGCTCAGGCAGCCAGGGAGAGTTGATGCCTGAGAAATAACTGAAGGGATCTTGCCCCCAGATGGATGAGCTGCCCTGCACGCAACGTGCTGGGCTGGGATGTGGGAGCCATGCTTACGTGTGTGCGAGGCAGGGGAAGCATATGGGGTATGTGTAAGCAGCTGGGTCCTGTGACCAGAGTACTGTTCCTATGAGCACAGGAAACACAGTGCGTCTGAGCCAGGACGGGAATGGAAAAAACAGAGTTTATGGGAGCCCAACGTGGGCCCAGATTGGCTGCGCAGGGAGCAGCAGGACAAGGGGAAGGGGAGGGTGGCCAGGAACACGGGCTATGGTCATGATGTTGGGGCTGAGGATGGTGGGGCCAGCAGCTGGCTGGCCCATGGCAGGAGGAAGGGAATTGGGGGATCAGTGGGAATGCAGGCTGGGGACTGAGGGCTGCTGAAAGTGGGATTGAGAGCTTTTGTGCGGACACTTTAAGAAATGTGTAACAATAAACATCCTCTGCTCCGTGCTGGTGACGCGCCTCCTTGTTACAAACCAGAGGCTGTCAGCTTGTCAGGCCCCATTCCCCATAATCCACATGATTTCAAAATTCAGCATCATTTGCACATAAACATTTGGTGACGGTTTCTCTGTGAATCTGACAAGTTAAGCTGCTAAGAATTCGCACTGACAAATGCGGGTTGATTTCTTGGGCAGCTGCTGATGTGATTCCCATCCCCGCCGCCCTGGCAACAGTCTGGGGGCTGTCTGGGCCCAGCACACGTGGCTGATGCCAAGGAGGAATCCAGAGGAGAAAGAGTCCTGGACGGAAGGCATCAAGGGGCGAGCGGAGGAGGAATGTTCCAGCCCTTTGTAACCACAAAAAATGGCTCTGTGGACATTTATGGTGGATTTGTCACAGGCTGGGGCACCCCCAAAGTGCTGTGAGGTGCACATTTGGCCATGAGGTGGGAGGGCCACAGCCTAGGGCTAACCAGAGGCAGGAGGTGGCACCTAGGTGTTGAAAGAGGCAAAACAAAGGAGAGAAGAGAAACAAGAGCCACGAAAGGAAACTGGAAGAGTCTGTGGGATGCAACAGAGAAGGGACAAAGAGGATGTGAGGATGTTCTACCTTTGTTGGAGGGCATGAAATCCTTGGCCTTGTCATTGCAATAGTGGAGACAGCAGGACAGGATCAGGTCATCATTGTTTCCCTGGAAAAATAAGGGCAGGGTTACCCTTGGCAGGGAAAATTCTGCATCCCCACCACCTTCACTGCTGCACCACCTTGAGACACCCCAACACAGCTCAGCAGGGAGCAGGGCCACTCTGACCTGAAACATGAGCTCAGTCACCTGAAACAGGGGAACAGAGCTACCCCCCACCCAGCCCTCGGGGACCCAGGGTCCCTGATTTTCCCCAAGGAGGTGGTGGCAAACAACTCAGTGTCCAGGATGCCCCTTACCTGCTGGCCAGTGGTGTCTTCACTGCGGAAGGAGATAGATTCCAGCTCATTGCCTCTGCTGGTCAGAGCCCTCAAGCAGTTGTCCCGGCTCTCAAACCGCTCCTCCAGGAACTCGATGGACTTCCTGGCTCTCTCCTGCACTTGGCGGGCATAGCCCGCAGCCCGGTGCTCCATCTCTGGGCCCTTGGCCAGGCCATCCAGCTCGTTTATCACTTCAAACAGGAAGAGGAGGTACAGTTACTACGGGACAAGGTGCTCCCATGACCTGCTGCTGGAGCATGCAACTTGCCAAGGCCTCAGGGCCGGGGCACTGGGAGCTGGCTCAGGAAATCTGGGTTCAGCTGCCGCAGTGTCCCTGTGCTCCTGGACTTGGCTGCGGGTCTGGAAAAGCTTTGCTGCCTTCCACCTCCATGGGTCACCTGGCTCAGCCCCAAGAGTGCAGGCACCTCACTCCCACAGTGTAACTGGTAAGGGCAACTGGTTCTGCTCTGCAAAATACTGGGGAGTGTTGCTGTGCCCCTCATGCTCTTGCATCACGACCAATGGCATGTTTGTGCCTGTGAGTGTCAGGAAACCCTGAATTCCTGCATCCTGCTCCTCCACCTCTGAGCACAGCGATGGTCAGTGGCACTGTGCCTCCTGTGCCTATGTGGCGTTGCCTGGCTTTGCACTGACTGACACAGAAAGCTTCTGCCCTCCTGCTGCAGAGCTGCACAGGGAACAGGAAGCAGGTAGTTCCCACCCTGGCACTATTTTCCACACAAATTCCAGCTCTATTTTCCCACCTGAAGCCACCATTCTATGCTCCTGGCAAGGATCACGCTCCTTTCAACACCTCACCCACCTGGCTTTGCGCATCTGTCCTGACTCGAGATGAGCTTGGAATCCAGGTGGATTCCCAGCCTGTTCACCTTAACTGGAATCTCTTGCACTGCTGCCAAGCAGTCAGGAACTCCAGCTGCTTCAGCCCCCTAAGCCCAAGGGACCTCAGACCTCCAGGAGTGACCAATCCTTGGCTTGTGGGGCTGTTGGAAGGGCCACTTTGTTGCGGAATGAGCATTTGTGTGTAAGCAATAGCACTCACGCACACATCTGGATGCATCCCTGTGTGCCCAGCCTAGCCACTGATGGCAATCCTGGGCACCCAAACGTGCATCCAGATGTGCAAACAAGTGTCCCTGCCTGTGACCATGCCCCGGGCTGCGTGTGCACAAGGCCATGGGCGCCAGAGAGCTGGTGTGCACGTGTGTGCAGTGGAGCCTCTGCGCGCTCAGTGTGTGTGTTTTAGCCATGGCTTCATTTCTGAAGATTGTTTCCGAGCTTGGAGCCAAGTCCTGAGTTCAAGTGGGAACTATGCATTCCTTGGGGGGTTCGGGGAGAGAGCTCGGGGTCTGAGGCCTCTCCCCAGTGCTGTGAATCACTGCCGGGGGAGCCTGCGTGATCACTCTGTTCCATGGTGAGACTGGCACTCACTGTCTGGGTATTCCAATTAAATCTGCGTGAAGTTGCTTTGCTCTTCCCCGGCTGGCGACTCTTCTTGCTACCGACCTGATGCTGCCATTTCCACACAATGCACGGCTGAGCCTGGGGTGGGGGGAGCCATGCAAGAACGGAACATCAAACAGGAAAAGCTGGTATTCCCTCCCGAAATCCGCCTTCCTGCTTCCAAGCTAAACAGGCTTCAAAGGGGAGGCTTGTTTGTGCTTCTGCACCAGGCCTGGCTTCTCCATGGCGGGGTCAGGCTCAAGGAGCATGGAGCAGGTTAAAGAGCAAGAGAAACAAACCCAACGAGGAGTCGGGCGCTTAACCCCTTGCTGCATCCCTGGGAAAAGCAGGGAGGAATACTGGGGGAAGGGCACTCTATCTCTGGTCTGGTGATGGGGCATGGCACCGAGGCCTCTGTTCCCAGCAGCCACAGGCCCCTGGCTCACCACGGGGAATGGCTTCCTCCTGCCCACACTGATGGCTTTCCTGGGGGATGAGGAGGAATGTTACCAACACCCAGCATGGAAAGGGAGTCAGTACCTTTCGGGTGCTTTGGGGAGGCTCATGGTAGCAGCGGGAAATGAGTTACTCTCTCCCTCCTATGATGGGCTGTGCAAGGAGGCAGAAGGATGGGAGGGCACTTAAGGTGCTCAATCTTGCCTGTGGCAGGGCAGGTCAGGACAGGTTCCTTTTGCAGGCTGAGGGCAGCAGCATCTTGGACAGAGACAGGACCGGAGTTTTTAGCTCTCCTGCTGCTCCTGGCTGAGGATTGATGGAGAATCCTCGTGACAACCACAGGAGCACACGAGGAGGCAGGGCCATGGCTCCAGGGCAGGTCCCAGCTCTCTCAGGTGATAACATGCTCCACAGCCCCCAGGGCTGCCTAGGCTCTGCAGGTGCTGCTGACTGCCTTTCCTCTGCTTTCCACTGCAGTGCCAAGATATGGAACTTCTTGGTGCTCCTGTGCTGAGCTGGCCAGGCATCCACCCCTGCTCTGCTTATCCAGGGGTCCCAGCCCCAGCCCCAGGAATCTCTGCTGAGCTGGGCTGCTCACCATGCAGGGAAGGGTGGCAGCTGGATATTGGCACCAGGGCAGGCAGAGATGTCTGCTGGACACCAGGACTTGAGAAGGGATCTTGGAGGACAGCACCCCTGGTGTGCAGCAGGCAAGAAGGAGTGTACCTCACTGCCTGGATGCTGGAGATGCCCATGGGACACAGCTGACCCCTGCTCTCCTGGGGCTATGGATGGGATGGGACAGCCCATGGACTCTGTGAGGCTCAGCCCCACTCCTGCCCTGGCCTCTCCTGCTGCCCTCAGGATCCTTGGAGTGCCAGGCTGGCACTGGGATGTGCCAGGCGCTCGAGTGACATTGGCTGGAGGAATGCTACCTCCAGCCCGGAGCGTGATCAAACAATCAGAGCAAAGGCATCTAACCAAATCCTCCCGCCACCCTGGGAGACCACCCAGCAGCACAGCCTTTATCTGCCAGGGTGAGTGTTTACCAATAACGGGAACCAGCTTGCTGTTTTACTGCGAGCTTTATAAGGATAAAAAGAAGGGCTGGTCTTGAGCAGCTCGAGATGCTGGGACACAGGCTGGCCATTTGCTCAGGCTGCCTAAGCCCCAGCTCAGCTGGGATAAGCTATCTGCTCTGATTGTTTAACAATTCCTCCTCCTTGCTCCCTTCAAAATTCCCTCCAAATCCCATTTAACACCCATCTGCTTCTCCCAGTCCCCTGGTACCCCAAAAAGCACCAGCAGGAGTTTGTTGAGTGCTGTGGGCAGAAGGCTGGCAGGAAGGGAGAAGGATAACAGGGGCTGAAGGAATGCCAACAATGACTGGGATGAGACAGGGCAGGACGAAGTCCAGTCCCACAGTATGAGCCAACCAGCTCCAGACCACACAGGCACTGTGGGCACGTGGGACATGGAGAGAGTGAGCCAGAATGGAGGGACAGACCACGCCAGAGGAGAGGGAAAGCCCCCACTATAGCACTGACCCCTACTTACCGATCAGGGGCACCACCAAGATGAACTTCCTGCAGTCCAGCAGTGTGGCCAAGCTGCTGAGGTGATCAATGAAACCATTGGTGTCTGGGACCAGGAAAACAGGTCTGATCTCCAGCTCCATCTGCCTCATTTGACTCTGGTCCTTCAGCACAGCCTGGAGGAGAAGGTTGGACACACGGTGAGGAAGGGAGATGTCAGCCCTATGATCCATGGACCCTGAGAGCAGAAGATAGGCCTGGCTGACATGCATGCATCCCTGTGAAGGAGACTGAAAGGAGGCTGCATCTATCCCACCTGCACACCCCAAACACCAGCTCTTGCAGGCTCACAGTACACAGCAGGATGGCAAAAGCCTCCAAGAGACCACTCTCTAAGGAAAACAGCCCTGCCCAGGCTCTGGGGAGAACTGAGACCAGTCTTGAAAATGGAGGGGTTTTGGGAGGTGTCCCGTTTGTGGGACTGGCAGCTGTTGGGGCCATCTGTGACACTGCCAAGAGATCGACCTTGACAGAGACCAGCAAGGAGAAAAGGGGGCTGGAGGATGGGACTTCTGGGGCTCCCACGGAAACAACTCAAGGCGACAACAGCCAAAACAAACCAGTTTGGGATACACAGGTCCTGCCAACTGCATCCTAATACAGAGACCCCGAGCAGGCAGCCAGAGGTCTGTGGGTGGGGATGCTTTGCTGAGTATCTCCCTCTCTTACCACCTCCTGCACCTGTCTTGGCTTTTCTGTCACCATCCAGGTGGGAAACCAAGTGGGTTCTGGCCCTGAAAACTCACAGTGCTGTCCTTGGCTGAGCCCTTTGCACCCATTGAAACCAAAGCTGCTCACACTCACAGTGGGGAGGGGCATGCTGGGGCTCACTGCCCGCCCTCCAGGGCTGCACCTGGAAATGTGCACAACAACAGTTGCCAAAACGGGACCCCAGAGCTCACGTATGACTTCTGAGGCTCTCGAAGGACTTGGGCTCTTTAGTAAGTCACAGGATTAAAAAACTCAGGATGCTATTCTAGTGCTTCCTCTACTTAAAATAGCTTCCCTGGACTTGCTGATGTTTGTTGCCTCTAATAGGAACCGGTCACCCAAGGAGCACAGCAGTGCTGCTGTGGAACACATCCACCATGCAAAGCCTTCTGACACTGGGCTTGCACCCCCCAGATGTAACCTGGGGACATGTGAGGACCACTGACCCTGCTCTGCCCAGTGTTATGGGGAGCTACCCCTGGCCACAGTGAGGATCCCAATCCTTCCTCAGTCACGTCAAAGCCTCTGCTCTGGAACGATGAGCTGCACAGGCCAGCAGTGGCCATGGAAAGAAGTGGTTTTTAATTAATTTCCAAGTGTTGTCATCTGGCTTTAAATCAAGGAGGCTTGTTGCTGCCACCTCCCACAAGTGTCTCCAGGCAAGGCAGCAAACAGAACCTCACCACGTGCCTCCCACCCTCCTTCTGGCAGTGCTAGTCCTGGGGACATGGCTCCCACAGAGCCCAAGGGGTGACAGGCAGAGCACGAAGCATGCCAGATCCTGCCCACTGCATGCCACTGCAAAGACACGCCCTCCCCATCACACAAGGAGCACATCAGTGTCCCCACACGATGCTCTGCACCAGTCGTGTGCTGGATGCCATCCCTGCTTGTGCTCTGCCTTTACCCGGGGAGTTGCTGGCACTTACTGGTGGCACAGGAAGGGCTACAGCCTGGCACAACCTGGAGTCAACCCCAGCACAGTGCGGCTGCTGCCTCCTTGCCATGAAGAGAGCAGCAGTGGGGTGTCTCCACGGAGTCTTGGGGTGTGAGAGGAGATCTCTGAGAGGTGACACTCATCTCTGAGAGGCACCACACCCTGCTCCACATGCTATGGGGAGACAGAAAAGGGCCCCATCAGCCACTGCAAAGACCCAGAGAGCAGCATCTCCCTCGTGTGATGGCCAAAGAGATCAGTGGCCCCAAAGCTGCATGAAGAGGCGAGTGAAACCACACAGGCTCTAATGAACAGCAACGGTCCTATGTGAACACGGGATGGTGGCAGGAGGGGCCTCCTGCCTGACAGCTCCTGACCCTGTGACTTGCCCCAGCTCATGCAGGTGACCTCAGGAGCTTGAGCAAGAAGCTCGCCTACCCCTCCGGCCGAGGGCACGGGGGCGAGGGAGGGCAGGTCAGTACCCCTGTGTGTGGCACAGGCTCCGGCAGCTCCTGCAGCCGTACCCGGCCCATTCCTGGCAGCCGCCAGCAACGCCTGTGCCGGCCGTCACGTCCCATTCCGCTCGCCGGGCCGCCCGGTGAGAGAAGGACACAGGATGCGACGGGAGTGAAAGAGCGAGGTCGGCGGGGAGCGTGCCAAGTCCCCGCGCACAGCTCCAGCCCACTCGGGGAGCCAGAGGGAAACTCGCCTTTGCAGAGTTCAGAGGCCGGCAGCGAGATTTATTTTTGTTTGTGTGAGTAAAAGGCTGCAGAAGCCTCTGGCCAAGGGGCTTGGGGGAGAGAGGAGTGGCCTGTGATTCATGCGGACGCTGGCTGGCCCTGTGCCAGAGATGAAAGGGAGCCCATGTGCGGGGAACTGGGGAGGCGAGTTCTGCCTTAACCCTTCTGCTGGCCCATGGGGCATGGGCCCAAGGGGAGGAAGGGGAGCAGGCAGATGCAGATTGGGATGCCCATGCCTGGGGCCCGGCATCTGTGCTGCTGCTGCTGCTGCCAGAAACACGTTGCCAGAAACACGTTGCCCATCGTGCCTCAGTTTCCCTGATATGAGGACAGGGAGATGGTGGCCTGTGTGTCCTGCTGGGAGGTGGGGTCTGCAGACAACCATGGGGAAAGGAGGACAGATAGAACAACGGATGTACAGACACGACCTGGCCCAAGTGCTTTCAGATGGCTGGATTATAGCCTTGGCTTATTTGAGTTAAATACACTGCATGGCTTGGTGGCAGAGTGACCAGTGCTGGATGTGGCAGGGGATGTCTGAGGCTGGGGCCTCCCTGCTCTCCCTTAGGGCTGACAGCTCCCCCACCCCTCGCCTCCTGCATCCACATGCTGTGGCCTCAGTGCTGGGACCACTCACAACTCGCTGCCCATCCCAGCTGCTCTGCCATGGGGGCTTCTCCCAGGAGCTGGGCTGGAGCCGGAGGTGGCTCCCCCGGCTGCCCCAGCTGGTGGCAGCACTGAGATCAGACACTCCTGCATACACAGTCCCAAATTCCCAGCTCATCCATCAGCTGGAATCACCTGGGGGATTCCCCGGAAGGGATGCCCAAGCGGGACTTTGTGCAGAGTGACAGGGGGGTGACCTGAGGGTCTCTGCCACCAGCACAGAATAGGAGAGGGCTCCACACACAAACCCCGGAGCTCCTCTGCTCATGGTGCCAGCATGGTAGAAAGGCCTGGAAGAGAAGCTTGGCAGAGACAAATGCCCTGCTGCCTTTGGGACAGGTCACACGGGGTCATGCTGCTCTGCCAGGATGGATGGATGGCCCATCCAACCACCACCTGCTTTCCAACCACAGGGAAAACCAGTGCCGCTGCCCCTTCCAGCCCCTTCTGCTCCACAGGGATCGGAGGCGGATTTTCCAGGGCCAAGAACAATGCCTCTCTAGTCTCTGCTCGAGGCTTCCTCCTCCCAAGGTTCGTCTCCAGCATCTTCCACAGGAGTAAACGTGCCCCGTGCCTGGTAGCTCACCGGGGCCGCCGCCGTGGTGGAGCCGCCGTGGGTGGGTGTGTGCCTTCCCTTCCCTTCCCTTCCGCAGCAGCAGGCAGCGGCTCCCAGGCAGGTGTGTGTCGGCGTGTGCGCCTGCGGATTGTCCCTGTGCGCCCAGGAGAGCGTGAATGGGACACGGCTATATTTAGCCACTTACTCACACTACTGCCACAAAGGAGCGGCTGCATCTTAAGGGGGCGGCCGTTCCGTGGGCTCAGAAGGGACAGGAGAGTGGCTATTTTGGGAACACATGTCATAATTGGCTGCCCCGGTTAAGCTGCTTCTGTAATGCTGAGCAAAACAATAGCAGCATCCAGAGGAAGAGCCTGTTATGTTTCAGGTGGGATGTTTTCAACCGGTCAGGAAACTCGACCGCTCCCAGCGCACAGCGGCAGCACAAAGGACAGGGGACGCTGAACAGCATGGACCAAGGGCCTGGCCAAGCAGCAGGGGCAGCTGGGAGGGCATGGCAGGACCTGGTGTGGGCTGGAGACAGCCCTGACTGAGAACGCTGCCTGCCCCAGCAGCACTACTGTCACCTCCTCTTGTGCACCTGCCTGCCTGGGCTCTCCTCCCTCCAAACACCTGGGCAGCACCCAGGGATGTACCTGGTTCTTCACCTCATCCTGATGCATCGCTGCTGCCATCAGCTGTCCCCAACTTTATTCTAATCTGGGCATGTGATGAGAGCAGAGACAGGCTGGAAGTGGAGCCAGGGTGCAGGAGCCAACCCATCACCCAGAGCCAGGTAACAAAGGGCTGCCTGGGGACACAAGAGACCTGACGCTGCTCCAGCCTATCCTTCCCGCTCAGAGTAATGGTTTTGGGGTCCGAGATTGAGTAGGGGGACAGAGCTGATCTCTCCTGTTCCCTCTACAGCTGGTGCTGGCCAATGGTTACCCTGTTTGCCCTGTATCCTGCCTCGACCTGTGCTCCCCCACAGCTCAAGCCACAGTCTCATGCACACCCAGGCAGGACAGGGACCAAAGGAGCTCAGAGAAACTCAAATTCCCCTTGAGGTATGAATGTGACCCCAGCAAGGAGGCTGCAGTGAAGACCTGCAGGGTTGCCCTGCAGCAGCAGTGAACCCAGAACAGTGTCAGGTGTGTGATCCCCATCAGCAGCAGAGCTGGACTGCCAGAGGTGGAGAACAGGGCAAAGGCAGGGACAGTGCAGGAAAACCTGCTGGAGAAAAGGCAGGGACCTTACCCATGAGAAGCACAACCCTGCAGGTCCCAGGTGAGGCCCTTCGGGCACGGAAAGAAACCAGATGGCCAAGAGATGAAGGCTTTGTTCTGCACCCTAGGTCCCTGCATGCATCATCACAGATTCTACAGGAGGCAGACACAGAACTAGACCCAAGTCCCCATCGTTGTGCAGGCACAGCCACACAGCCCTGCACAAGGAGCTGAGCCTTTCACTGTGCTGAGACAGGAACCACATCTGCTGGACTCGGATGGAGCTGTGGCTTGTCCCCAGGACAATGAAAGTGGGACTTGGAGAGCAGCTGATGCCCTCTAGGTGGGCAGTGAATTAAGAGGCTGTAACAGGGAAGGCAGAAGGTCTTCAGGTCCCACAAACACGAAAGCTCTTGGGAAGAGCAGAAAGGTCAAGGATCACCAGCTAAGAGGGAAAGTGAAGGGGGTAGATGCTGAGCTGGCTCCAACCTGGTCTCCCCTGGCAGCATTTTGCACCCAAGCTCCTTTGCTGCTCCAGCCGTGTGATCAGTACCAGGGCAGGGAGAGGACTGGGGCAAGCACACGTGTTCTGCTCCAGGCCATTCCCAGCCAGCTACGGACTGGATGACTTTACTGAAGCCCTAAGGACTTCTCCTCCACCCCGCGCCTTTAGACTCCAACTGCACCTCAGCTCTCAGCTGTGCAGCCCCTGAAGCTGCCCACACCCTCATTTTGACCTCTCTCTGCCTGCAAGCATTGGCCCCAGCACGGCCGGGAAGGAAGGGAGGAGCACGCCGGGGGGAGAAAGCCCCTGACAGCATCAGGCAGCCCCCACTCTCCCCGCAGAATGGGCAGCGGCCATCCCGGGGGGCCCTGCTGCAGCTGCACTGCTCGCCAGGGCCGGGATCGGCCGCGCGCTGCCCTCCCTCAACATGTGCAATTCCTGTTTGCTGTGTCTGTACAAGGCAGTGGGAAGTGGGGAATTTACTTACACCTCCCGCTTAACAACCCTGGGAGGCTGGAAGGCTTCAGGCCGCTTTAATTTACAGCCCATCTCTCCAATCTCTCACTCGTTTGCTGCTGCTTTCTTCCTCCTTGTATTAACGTGACCCAGGTACCTGCCAACAATAATGGACTCGCTTGCGGGGGCGGCCCCTCCCTCCCGGCACAACTTCTACCTTCGCCTTGATATGAATTGCTCCAGATTCAAATGAAAAAAGAAAAAAGGCAAAATCTGAAAAGGTTGGGGTGGGTTTGGAAAAGCGAAGCGCAGTGGTTCTGGGCCTGGCGCCAGTAGCCGGAGGGTACACATGTGCAGCCTCTCCCAGTAGGGCCTTCAGCAGCCCTGTTTTACAACCACCTCGGCACACACTGCAGAGTTCACGCATATGGCCAGACAGATGTGTCTGGCTTACGTTCAAGGCTGGAAAATGAAGAATTATGGAAGTGAAGGGCCCTGGGCATTAGAGAGGGCGGAGGTGAGGGGGAGGGGAGCTAGGGAGAATTTTTCCTCTGCTGAGAAATCTTCATCTGGGCTGTGAGGCTGGAGGAAGAGGGGTTCCGAGCAAGGAGGCAGCCAACAGCCTTGCATGTGAGATTGCTCTTAAAGCAACAGGGTGCATTTCTAGGCAACTGCTCCCAGTCCAACCAGTTTACCTCATCAGATCCCACTGGGAAACACGCTCAGATCAGGCCAGGGCCAGGCCAAGATCACCTGCATCCCGTCTGTTTGTCCCCATAACGATGGCAACGTTCTGGCTGCAGCAGCAGTTTGCAGACTATTTTTCCGCCGCTGGCTCCTGCATGAACTTGGCCGTTCACGTCCCACCCTCTCCCCGCCTGCCTGTGCCCCGCTGCACAGGAAAGCTGAGTTCTCACTGAACCATGGAGCTTCTGCCCTGGGTGGGGGGACAGCTCACTGCCTGGCACACACAGCACTACAGCTCAAGCACTGCTCTGACCGGGCTCCTGGGTGTGTTGGCAGCTCTGTAGGTGAGCTGTGTTTGTCTTCAAAAGGGTCCCAGGAGTCACCCAACCATTCATCTCAGGGTCTGGGAGGGCAGCTCTTACCCCGGGTGGGGACAGCAACACTGATTTGGCCCTTCCAAAAGGCCAAAGCTGAGCTTGCTGCTGTGTTTCACAGGGACAGCACAGGGCACCTACACCCTGGAAGGTCAAGGTGCTACGAGACATCCCAAGAGGCTGCTGAAGCATGGCAGGAAAACAGCTGTGCACCATCAGCACAGCAATGTGGGACTGGCCCATCCTACCTGAATCTTGTCTTGACGACGTTGCTGCTCAGCGACTTTCCGGGCCAGGGCTTGCTTTTTGGCTCTGAGCTCCTTGATGTCCATCTCTCCCCCACTGCCTTCAGTCTCCGAATCATCTTCAAATGCTTCAATCCTCACATCATCCTCCTTCTTCCAGGAAATGCAGAAAGAGACAAAAACAGAAGTCATTGTAAGTGATGCTGGTGGCAGGGATCATTCTTGTTCTGTTCTCCCTCTTCCAGCAGACAAATCCCTGTCAGACATGGTCCATCAGCCCTTGCTGATGGGTGACTGACTATTTCTAAACTTCCAAAAGAAGCCAATTATTAGTAAGCATCCAGGAAATGACAAGGTGAGACAGGAGGTACTGGGGCAGGAAAGGCAGTGACCAGGCAGGGCAGTGGCAGCCCAACTCTAACGCTCTAAAATCACACCCTCTTCCTCACCTTGGAAAACTCTTCCCACAGCCTTGGGTGAGTCACTGATGTTTTATAGCCTTCAGTTCTGTGAAACCATGGTATTTCCCTGTCTCTGCTTTGCCTGGCTGTCTAGGTGACGCATCCCTTGGAGCAAATGCTGCTGTAAGAGGCTTTACCAGGCTGCTCTAACACTGCTGCCTTATCCCAGGCTGGGCACAGACTGGTCATCTTGACAGGAACCTGGAATCCATGAACCCAGGAGAGCAAAGAGCCTCTTGGCCTTCTCTGTTTTGATTCCTGAACAGGCTAGAGAGATTCCTGCATCCACCACAAAACTTCTAGCTGGGTTGGAACAGATGTTTCATAAGGTGACACTGAATCTTGACTTTAAAGTTTGATATGAACTCAAGGTTCTCCAATCTCCTGACCACACAAACACTTCTAGACCATGTTGCATCTCCCTCTCCTAGAGATCCTTCCCTGGGGCTCCTCACCAGGAGTTCTGCAGATCCCTCCCACTATGCCTGCACTCACTGAACTGGAGACCCCAGAAGGAGCCACGCTGTCCCTCTCCAGGTGAAGGCCACACTGGTGTTTTTTCCCCATGTACCCAAATCTTTGGGACACAGGAGGGTGGGAGACGGTAGTGGGTGTCTAACTGGGGCTCAGTCACAACCAAGTTCTGCTGCAGCTTTGTTGCTCTCCCCCTTGTCTTCAGGTGCAAAGGGGAGCCCACAAGTCCCTGTTCCTCAACACGTTGCACTTGTGCTGCCCAGGAGCCCAACTCTGCCTCTCTTGCTGACAGGCCCCTTACCCTCCTCACTGCAGTGACCAGAGCTCTTCCCAAGCTGTGCCACTGCCCATCTCCCCCTCACTGCACAAAAGCCAAGGCTTGTGATGGGGCTGGAAAGAGTTCCCAAGTGGCACCTGGGCAGAAAGACCTGCTCTGAGTTCCTAGAAGGCTGCAGGGGACAAGTCCTGCACAGAGCAGTAAGAGCATGGCCATGCTCCCTGCCCTGCACAGGCTGCCATGACACGTGGCAGCAGGAGGGACTTGTGGTCTTAATTTAGAACAACCCCAGCACTGCACAGTCATGTACTCAATCATTTCACCAAGACTGCACACCTGCCTGGCCACAGAACCATGCACTCTTCTCTCCTTGTGACTTTCTAGGCATGGGAAGGAGGAAGATGGAGCCTTCAGGCTCACTTCCCTCTGCCGGGGCAGCCTCCACCGCAGGGGATGGGGGGATGCTGCCAGAGGAAGAGTGTCATGTGTGGGCCTCAGGGAAAAATGCCCTCCAGATCTGCTGTGGTGGGTCAGGATCTGCTTGCCCAGGGTGGTGGTGGTGGTCATGCTGGAGAACTGGAAGCTCCCTTGAGATCAGAGCCCAAGGAGGAAGCTCCAGGGTTGCACAATGAGCTCATGGAGAGGTTCCCACAGCTGAACAGAGTCTGTGGGGACAGGGCAGTAGGGAGCTACCCTCACACTGTGCTTGTTCATACCAGGAATTGGAGGGAGTGACCCAACAAAATTAGTGTTCTGGAAAACAGGACCATCCCTGTTGTGACACTGGGTAGAACCTAAAGATCCCCCCACATCCCATATGCCAACCTGAAAACCTCCAGTACCTTCTCCAGAAGGGGGCAAAGGTCTAGGTCTTTTACCTTACAGGGCCATCTCTTTCTGTGTGGGGATTTGCTCTGAGCCTCAGTGCAAAAATGTCACCTAAAATCCGTCCCCTGCTCGACTGGAGTTGGATGCTGGGACAAAGAGGGTGCTGAGCACAATTTTGCTCTCGGCTTCTCCAGCTGTCAGCTTGCTAGGGCACATGGAGCGCTGGGACACAGACAAGGTGCTGTCCCTGCGTGTGGTGATACCCTTCTGGCTCTGAGTGCCTGGCCTCGGCACAGGGAGGGGAGCCAGAGGGAGCCTGAGCAGTGCTGGGCCACCCAGCTTCCCGTTCCCAACGCCTCTGCCCCTCTCTCCTGTTTCCCTGGCCTTTCCAACTGCAAGATTAAACAGAAGAAAAGAGTCAACCTGCAGAGCGGTTGGCAGGGCCCTTAAACACACACACGGAACCTGGAGTGAAGCAAGGCCTACAGGAACAAGCAAGGGCAGAAAAACAAGAGCTGAATTCCTTAATCACATCAGGATGTGAGAGGCAGGGGAGGGACGGGGCGCCAATGTCAGCTCTTCCTGTACGTGTGCTGGAGGCTGGAGCTCAGGCCTCCACTGCAACCATCTCCACAGCTATAAACTTGATCCTGAAGCTGAACCCTGACACCCCCTCGCCCACCTCCTCTCCCAGGGCCGAGGCTCTGCACGTTATTAAAGCTCCCCTGGCTCTGGGTATGAAAAAGCAGCATCTGGAACTCATAGCAGCATGCTAGATAGAGGCGGGCTGCACTGGCAGGAAAGGGCACAAGTGAAGCACACTGGGGAGACAAGAGCTGTGCACCATTTGCCCCCCTTGCTCCCCCCATAAAATGCACACACAGCTACACCAGCTATAAATAGCGGGAGCTGCAGGGCAGGCAGAGGTTGGGCCCCACAGGGGTGATTCTTCCTTCACCGAGGCACGCTCTTCCCGCACGGTACCTGATCTTCCAGTTGTTTTCCCTCTTGGCTTCCCATTTCCTTTCCCATGGCGTCTGGGACGGGTGCCACTGACACATATTTTCCACCCTTGAATGCCAGCAAAGGCTCTTCTTGTCCACAAAGGGCTTCCAGGAAATACTTCAGAACTGTGACCCTCTTGCAGTCGGCTGCAATAACCTACAGGGTGAGGATGGGGGGGTTGGGGAGAGGGAAAGGAAAACAAAGTCAGTGCAAAGGGGAGCGGATGACTGATGACCAGGGGGAAATGTTTGGGGATAGAAGGCCTAGTGGGATTCAGGCAACACCACAGGGATGTGCAGGGTGCCCCTCTTCCAAACATGGATGGAAGGGGTTTGCTTTGCCTCGCAGCCCACTGTCCCCAGGGAAAAGGAGGCAGGTAGGCAGGACACCGAGCTCCAATCCATGTCCTGCTCTGCCTCCTCTGTGCACCCCAGGGCTGGAGGGCTGCCAGGGGACAGCCAGACCCCTGCCCAGCTCTACCAAATGGGGAAAGAACTGCTGAACCATGAGATCAGTGATGTACCCTGTCCCTATGTTTTGTTTAGGATCCATCACCAGATTCTTCCCCAAAAGCTGGGGAGGGATGCAGGTGTGAGAGCAGGTGAGAAAAGCTGAGTGTCTCTGCTCACCTCCTGCCCAACCCAATCCCACAGGCCCATCTCACAGATCCACCAGGGAGCCCCTGCCAGGGAGGCTGCAATGGATCTGGCCAGAAGGAAACTCAATAGCCTGGGTAATTATCCAATTTATGAGGCGCTCAAATGGAGTTTCCAGAGCATGGGAGCCTGGTGCCTCCACAGCCCTGTCCTGCGTGGCACCTCCGCCAGGACTGGCCCTGGCTCAGCCCTTGTCCCCTCGAGCAGGGCTCTGCACCTGCACAGCTCTCCACTGGTGCTCCCTGCTGACCGGTATCACCCCCAGGGAGCTGCAGATTTATAGGGAGAAAGTCAGCAAACTGGACTAAAAGTGATACACAGTGGACACAAAGTCCACATTGATGCCCGAGCTTCTGTTCCCCCCAGACCACCCTGGTTTTGTCTGCTTGTACAGAGTCTCAGAGACCCCATCCCAAAAGGGTCTCAGCAGGCTGCCAGGACAGGGATTCTGAAGCCAGGGGAAGGGTCAGACCCCATACAGGTGACTCAACCAGGTGCCAGCGGCACACACGGTGCAATCCCAGTGCTGCGTGCCCCGGTGAGGCAGACACTGGCTTGCCAACATGCTGTGCCCTGCATGGGCTGTGCCACGGTGAGCAAGGGCTGGCAGCGGCACCGACCCCACCACACCAGGCTGCCGTGAGAGGAAACTTCTGCTCTTCCACAGTGTTGCCAGTTTCCTCTCTGCAGGCTAATTTTAACCACCGTGCTGCTGCAGTGCGTGTCAGAAACCTGACCCTCCTCTGACCTCCAGCCTCCCACCACAGCTACTGCCAGAGCCAGGCACCCTTGTGAACCCACAGCTGGGGTTGCCTCTATTTGAAGGTGGTCCCCTGGGATCCCATGTGCCCTCTGTACCTTCACAGACAGAGGGAGAAGAGAATCCCCTTCTTCCCTGCAGAGGCAGTCACTGCTGCAGAGAGGTGGTACAAGCAGGCTGATTACAAGAATTAATATTTAGGGGAGCAAAGGATGTGTAACCACTGATTCTGCCTCTAAAAATGTGTCCTGTGGGACCAAGGTGAGAAAGGACAAAGTGACACCGGCCCAGCAGTCCTGGAAGCAGTTCAGGGTGCTGGGGACCCTCCTTCCTGGGACAGCCCTTTGCTGTTTATGATATCCAGCCAGGAGCAATCTCTGCAAGTGTCACCACAGGAACATTCCCATCCTCTTGGCTCTCCTTTAGGAATGATTGTGTGCAAAGGAAAGTCAGAAGGAAAGAGAACAAGAACAAAGTGGGAATGGCTGTTATGGGAAACATCCCTCTTGAGAGCTCTGGGCTGCAGCAGCCCCAAGGGAAGTGGTGGAAACCTCACCACCAGTTTCACCCCCACTTGACAGGCTAATGCCACGAAGAGCCAGTCTGGCTCACACGGGGTGACTTCAGCCCAGGGATTTTCCAGTCTGGGTATCTGCAGTTCCCTTGTGAGCAGAGTGCCCACCACCACCAGCCACGTCCTGTGGGATGCCAGGATGTGGCCAACAGCATCAGCATTGGGGAAGGGGATAAAGGAACTGCCTGGCTAGGTGGGGAAGAGATGGGTGACTCGTCCTGGCACCATTCCTGAGGGAATTTCTCAGGACATCTCTAGAAATGAAAGCCATCACAGCCAGTGTAGGACCCCTGACGTTTTCAGGAGGGGCTGGGTGCTGACATCACTGCACAGCAAAGGCTTAAATCTGAGCCTTCTGGATTGGGAATGATCAGGCACAGTGCAGAACACCTCTATTCCCCCTTGTCCGGGGCTCGGGACAAGGGCAGGTGGGATGACTCCTTCCTCCCCTAAAGAAACCAGTAGGAAACACCAGATTTCCTGCCAAACCAGCACAGCACATGCTTAAATCCAGCTCATCTGCTGGGAAGAAGAGCCCAACTGAAGGTCCATGACATAATGCCACAGCAACTCGTCTCATGAACACATTTTTCCAGCCCACATGAATGAAAAACAGGGAAGGAGCAAATGCTCTGCACATCCCTGTCATGTGCAGCCCTGCTCGAGGAGGATGCAGCAGAGCCTGGAAGCAGCCAGAGTGGCTCTGCCACGGGGCAGCCCAGCCTCAGCAGTGCTGGGAAAGAAGTGACCTGTGACTGGCACCCAGGTCTTTCTCAAACGGTGGAGAGGGACCTTGTGTGTCACAGAGCAACCCACTTTTGTCAGAAACTTCCTGTTTCAGAGTGGAAACCCGAGTGCCCGTGGCAGCAGCGGGATAACCAGGGCAGTGAGGATGGCTCTTGAAGGTGCTCACTGACTCATGTGGTGATTCCTGTAGAACATGGTGAGGACACCAGGAGCTGTGCCCACCTTTCCCAAAGGAATGGGAGTACAAAATGACATGGTGTTGGTGTATTTGGTGATGTGACAGCAGACACCCCGGCCCCAGTGGGGAAATACAGCCCTTCCCCCTCCGACCGTGCAGTGTGACAGCAGGAACTGAAAGCCTGGCTTCAAGTCATTGCTGGGTATGAAAATAGGCCTGACACGCACACAGCCACTCTCAAAGGAAAACCGAAACCGAGAATTGCTGAAGTGGTCTGGTGCCCCTGTCCATGACCCGGGCTCAGTTCCCCAGAGGCACCATCGAGCCCCTCGCCACCCTGGTGCCTCTCGGGGACACGTGGCTGGGGACCAGGCGTGGGACCGAGCTGGCTTTGGCTGCAGCAGCCCCGACTGCCAGCCTGATGTCATCAGGGCTGGAGGGGAGAGGTTTCCCATCTCCTGCTCCATCAGACAGGCTCACCACCAGCTCCAGCACTGGCCACCCACTAGGGGCTGGTGGCTTCTCAAGTCACACTGACAAGGCTCATTAGCCAACTGCTAATTCATGGATCACACATTACCATACTGATCATTGAGTAAGACACAGCAGGACACACATTAACACACACTAACTGCCTGTAGAGACCCACTGGGCTGCACATTAACTGTACCAGCTGCTGGGTTTTCAAAGCCACTCTGCAGTGCCAGTGCCCACGTGTGTCACGTCCTGCCATCGGTGAGCTGCGTTCCCCAGTCTAAGTAGGGATCCCCAGATCTAATGAAGCTGATCCCCCCTATGGTTTCAGCTGTATTTCCCCCCGCAGATAAAACAGGCAGAAGGGAAAAGCTTCCCTGAATGCTGTGGAGGGCAGAGAACCCCCACACCTGGCCCAAAGGACACACAGCCCCAACATCACCACGTGCCCTCCAGGAGATTTAAGAAGAGGAAAGGGCCTCCCTCTCAGAGCTGTGAACGCTGTGCCCGAGGGGACACGTGCACCTGGTGCTGGCAGGGTGACACCACCAGAAACCAGCCATGGTCTCACTTGGGGTCAGAGACATGCCTGGAGCCGGGGGGGCACCGGCTCTGCCCCCATCCCGGCCCTGCTGCTCCTCACACGGCTCTCCCACAGCTCAGCAAATCGCTGTCACACCCTCCGCCGCCTTCAATCAACTTTTACAACTTGTTAATTTTACGCAGCGTCCTAAAGAGCAAATAACTGGGAGGCAGGAATGCAGACTCCTTCAGCTAGTCCAAAGAGCCTGCGGCAGCCAAGCCAGCTGGCCAGGGCAGCCCTGCTCAGCCGTAGGGACCGGCTCCATCCCAGGGGAACTGGGTCCCAAGGGGTGCCCCACACCCATGGCAATGCCACACTGCTGCCTGCAGTGGGTGGGAGGACCCTGGCAGCTTCTCCCTCAAAAAACCCTTAGACTCCACAAAGAAACAGAAGGCAGCAGCGTTGGAGAAAGGATTGTTTGGAGGACAGGCGGCCATTGCAGGCTCTACATTCCTGTGTTCGAGGGGGAGACACCAGTACATCCTGACAGCTGGATTCAGAAGGGGAAAAGGACATGAGAAGTTTGAGTCATAGCACGGAGAGATCCCATCCCAGATTCGGAGATGGGAACAGGATAGGATTGGGACTCAGAGCCAAGTTCCAGCACAATCCAGTATGGGGATAACACTGTTTTTGCCACATCAGTTTAAATATGGCTTAGCTGAAGTAGCTGAACGATGTTGAAACCAAGCGAGCCCCAAACAATGTAAACCATGCAGCGACTACATGGCCCAGCTGAAATGTTTGCACTGACCCTGCTAAAATATCAAGGCAGGCCACGGCTCAAAGCCTCCCTGTGCCCTGTGCTGCCTCCTCCCATCCCTGGGGATGCAGCTCGGAGGAGGAGCACTGAGGGAAGAGCCTGGTTTGGTCTCATCCCTTCTGGGTTTTCATCTTGCAGGCTCGCACAAACTGGGCTGGGTTTAACCCTGGACTCATCACAGCCCAACTTCCCTGGGCTTGTTCCCCAGCCAGGATGTGACTCAAGTTGCTCCTTGCTCTGCTCAGGCCAAAATACAGCTTGGAGGGGGTTTGGCCACCTGGGTAGGGAGGACCAAAGTGTTCACCAGGGTTTGCCAGGATAAGACCAGCCTTGCTTATCAGATGCAGTGATGCAGAGTACACGTGGGTGATATAAAGGTGCCAGTTCTGTCTCCCTGACTCATACTCAGTAGCTGTGGGGCAGGAATACAGACAAGTCCCTGAAATCCTGCCCCAAGCCCATGGTTCCAGGCTGGCGAAGGAGGAAGGCAAGATCTGTATCCTTAGCAAAGTCAATATGGCACCACTGACAGCTTTTACAGGGCATGGACTGTTCTCCCTTATGCAGGAGTCTCCAGGCTTTTCCTTTACAGGGACTGGGGGAATTTATTTCCTCTGCCATTTCGGAGGATGCCTGCCTTGCCAGAGATTGTTTTGCAGAGTTCAGACAGATAAGAAAGTGGTTAGCAGGCTCTTTGGTGGAGGAAGGGAGGATTGCTTAGTAAGGGAAAGGGGACTGCTCTGCTCTCAGCAGCCACATGCTGCCCTTCCTCTGGGGCCACCTCTCTGGGGCCACTGGTGCTAGAGACAGGGACGGGCCATTCCTGCACCTCTCCACCCCTGGCTGTTTTTCGGGTACCTCTGCTCGTGGGGCCACACTGGTGACCAGGGATGCTGTTTTCGTGCCAGGACTGGGATCTGTCTCTCCTGGAATTCAGGAACTGAGCCTGATGAATGTTCAATCCAACATCTCGATTGCAAATCTCAGTGTGCTCTTGCAACAGTGCAAGCCCTTTCTGCAGGGTATGTGGAAAAAAAGGGCAGGGGCCAACTCCAGGCTGCCCATACTGTGGGGACAGTGCCGTGGTTACCTGGCACTCTCCCCATTCCAGGATATGCCTCCCAAGTGGCAGCAGGAGGGACCTGGCCTCGCTGTGGGGCTTGCACAGAGGAAGTCTGAGGCTGCACAATTCCTGGTGAGTGTGTGCACCTCCAGCACACCAACAGTGCTATGTGGAGGTTTCACTCAGCTCCTCCAGACCCTACACCCACCCCAGACCGAGGTGTTGTACCCCCCAGCAGGGCAGAGCAGCCACAAGCTCCTTCCCAAGGGCTTCCCCATAGAGACAACTGGAAACTGCCCCATGATTTGACCCCCAGAGTAACTTGGTGATTCCTGTCCCACAGGACAAGGCATCAGTGTCTGGGGTAGCAGAGCGCTGAGACATCTGGTGGGAAGCTGGATGGTGGAAGGAAAGGCATGACAACACAGCAATGGGGGAGCAGGGGTGAGAATCTACAATATAAAATAGCAAACAAAAGCATCACTCCCTGACAGCCTTCACCTACCCTGCCCACACCATCGACCTCTCGCCATTCTAGTGCCACCTCTGCTTTAGGCAGAGAGGAAACCATGGTGTGAGCCTGCAGCACCCATGGCACGGTGAACTTCCACCCCCAGAGGTGTTAAGGGGCTGCCTGTCCCATGCAAACCTGACTCCTGGCCTCAGGAGCTGCAGGGAGGAGAGGTAAGAGCTGGAATGTTCTGCCTGGTTCTGGCAGAGCCTTTTGGGAAGCCATTTCTGTGCCTTTGCACAGCTTATACGTTCTCCATGCAGTTCCTGGCTGCCTTCCATCGCAGATGAGAGTTTTATGTTGAATTTTAAGTTTGACCACAAATATTTAAACTTCCTTGGACCACAAATGCTGTATCTTCTTTGTGGTTTAGTTGGCACCAAATGAGTATTTGCAGATCCCTATATGTCTGTCTGTCATTTAAATATCTCACGGAGGTGCCAAAGGCTTCAAAAGTGAAGGGGCTCCTCCAGAAGACCCCTGATTCCCTTTCTCTGCTCCTCACTGCTCTGTGCAGGAAAGGGAGAGGTACAGCCCTGGCCAAGCCCTTGCAGAGGGCACAGCTGCTCTGGGCTGAGTGTTTCATACTTACACTCTATTAGGCTTGCTTTCCAGAGAATGTCATCTGAGATCCCACCGTAACTTCCACAGCTCCTTGCCCTGATGGATACTTGAACTGGGATGAAAGTCTTTAAAATTTTCTCTTCTCCTTTCAGGAAAGAGAGTCTAGCAGAGACTTTTAATGAGAACTGCTAAAACCTCCTAAAGCAGCACAGATCCCACCTGAGTACTACTCACAGCCATCCCATGTGGGTTTTCACTTCCTCAAACACCAGCAGTTCTCAGTGGGTGACAATCCTGACCTGTTGAACTGGGATCCCATTCTAGGGAAAATGGTTTGAATGGCCAGTGTCAGTGGCAGAATGATACTGAACTCAGGGAGGGCTGTTTGGCCAGAAAAATACAACCAAATAAACACTGTAAAAGATCTCTCCTAAGCACCCCATGCCAAGGGAATTTGGCGTTTCTGTCACATGGAGCCGGATGGGGAAGGGAGAGCTGAGGGTTCCTGAGCTGCCATCGAGCTGGGTGGGTGAGTTATGGAGAGCAGCAGCCCCAAATCTGAATTAATGCACACATACCAGCTTGAGTCCAGTTGTGCTTCATTTACTTCAGACTTGCTAGTCTAAGACACAAACTGCATGCTTGTCCCACCAAGTTTAAGGGAACTTTAGAACACAGAGCAGTGTGGTAGATGCTGCCCCTGCAACACTGCTTTTACCACCACAGGGACCCATGCCACTGGCTGCTCATGGCAGCACCAGTCCCACCATCCCTTGGGAGACACAAAGGAACTGCATGCCCAGGGCAAAAGCTCCAGCAAGGGCTGCCCACATCAGAGGAAACAGATACCTGAGTCAGAGCCTTGCAATGAGAAACCTCCACTCCACAAACCAGAAGGCAGACTGAGCAACGTCAGCACCAAGCTGCCCCACTGCTGCTCGCGTGCTTCGCCAGCCCTGGATGCTGCTGGGAACCTCAGGGCTCTCCAGCTCTCCTCAGCTTTGGAAGTGGGAAGAGAAGCAGCTTTGCTCTGAGCTAACATGCAGGTAAAGCCCTCCCGAAAGGGCAGCTCATGGGGCTGGGGCTGCCGCATGCAAGGAGGAGCTCCTCTGATTGTTGGCTGCTCAGTCGGGGCCAGTGCTGAATTCCCTTGAAAACAGAGGGTAGGGATACAGCAGGCAATGCAATAACACCAGAAAAATGCTACCACAGCTCTGTCGGCTGCGACACCACAGCCCTAAAGGTATTAGCAATAGTGGCATTTCCCCCACCACAAGAACCACACTGGCAGAGCACTCCCGGCAGGCTGGGCAGGGCGGGAAGTGCTCACAACATTGCCAGCAGCCACTTCAGGCAGGGACAAACGCTGTGCTTTGCTTTACAGTGAAATGCTGCCACTTAGGGGACTCCCGATGACGTTCTTGTGCCTGAGAGCCCATGTCCTCTTCCAGGAGGGGCTGCTTCAAGCAGGACATGCTCCGTTAGCCTACCAGAGAGAGAACTTTCTGCACTGAACGTGAGCTCCGGCCCACGTGGATCCTGCTCTGCTCTAAGGAAGCAGCGAGCACAGCTCTGCTACTTGTACCCAATACTCAGCTCTTCTGGCAAATGATTAATGGCCTGAGTCTTGCAGTTGCTCACTTCCAGCTGGGCCAAGAGCTGCAAACACACCTAGGGAAGGGAAGAGAGGGAAGGGAAGGGGAGGGAAGGGAAAGGCGAATTGGAACAGGGATTTGTCAGGGAAAGGAAAATTCTTCGCTGTGCCTTTGTTTTCGGGAGAGCTCCTCCTCCCGGGAGCGGGATGCTGAGCAGAGCAGGGCCCCTGCCCCGACCAGAGGAGCTGAACCAGAACAATAGGGTGGGGATTCTGGATGGGCCCCGACAAGTGGGGTGGGCTGAAGTGGCGGCACAGATCCATCCTTTTGACTTCATTCACACTTACAGCTGCATTAGAGACATTTCCTGCAAGCACAGTAGGAAGAGAGGGGTATTCGCTCACTCCACCCTCCATCTAACACCGGCCCCGCAATCCAGCCGTGCACTGGGAGCCAATTCTGGCCTCTGGCAGATCTGCAGGCCAGACATTACAGGCGCTGGTGTGAGCAGCACAGGTCCCCACCCCATGAGCAGCACACACTGCAAGGACAGGGCTGGGGTGCAGCAGCCAGAATAAAAGCAAATCAGTGTAGGGAAATGCAGAGCACTGAGCGTGTCCAGGGTGGACACAGAGGTGTCAGGAGTGGGACCTGAGTCTTTTGCTTCAGGACAAAGAGAGGTGCAGCCACTGGCTGATATCGCATGAAACAAGGCAGAGCTTCTCCTGCAAAGGAGGGGAGCAACAGCCACGCTGCACAGGGGCCTTGAGGCAGCATTTGTGCCACAGCACTCCCACCCTGGGCTGACTGTGGCACAAATCGTGCCATGCCTACAGCACGTCATCTCCCAGTGATGCCACAACTGGCGACGTGGAGCAGAGGATTGAAAACAGCAGGGCAACCCCTGCTCCTGACTCACCATGGCCCAGGAGCCTGCACGGCCCCGGCACGTTGTGATCCTGCATGTGGAGCCTGAAAAACAACTTTTTTTCTTTTCTAAAAAACAAAAAACCAGACGCCCTTGTGCAAATCTGGAGTTACTCAGCCTGACTCACACCAAGGCTCTCCTGGCTCTGCCAGCACTGCCTGCACATACCTGGAGTGGGCTATGCAGGCTGAGCTCGTGACACCCACAGCACTGCACACCTGGAGCCGTGGCACTTCCCCAAGTGCTGCAACACCACCTTGCTGCAGCCAACCTCATTATTTTCAGTTTCAAACTTCAACCATTTTTGGTGAATCCCCAAATTAAAAAAAAAAAAAAAAAAAAAAAAAAATCAAGCCTATATTTTTTTTTTCAAATGGGAAAAGTATTTCTTTCATTCTCCCATAATACGAATCCAGCAAACATGAAAAACATGAACCCAAACCAGAACTCAGACATCACATCTGGGGAGAGACCAAGCATGGAAAATTTTAATCCAAAGGTTAATGTTTGGGAAGCTCCGAGTGTGTGAAATGAGGGGTTAGATGGGTGCTGCTCCACGGCCTGAACAGTTGTTGCCGCCAAGTGGCGGCTTTCAAACGGTGCCTGCCTGCCCCAGCCCAGGCACTCAGGGTCAGAAGCTAAAATAGAAAACAACTGAAATCACTGGAAGCAAACAAACACTCAGATCAGATGCTGGAAAAGCCAAGCGAGGAAGGAGCCAGCAGCACGAAACACAACTCGAGCCCTGTGACTGGAAACGGCCTCCTGACTTGCCCTGGGTGAATTGCACCAAACCACATGGTGAGAGTGGCCCTCACCAACCCCTCCTGCTCCTCTGAGCTCTCCTGTGCCACTTCTGCAGCTCCCAAATCACTTGACAGCCCTGTGACACTCCTGTCCCAACTGTCACCTCCATCTCCTTTGCTCCCTGCTCTGCAGGGTCACACTCCAGCAGTTATCACACCTTGGGGCTTTTTCCACCCCACACTTTTCTCACCAGAACCACCATTTCCTGCCCAAGGACAGAACATCCAACTCTTCCCCTCTTCCCCAGCCCTTCCCCCCTGGCCCACACAGTACATGTCCCTGTACCTGCCCAGAGCAGCATCTCTGTTGCTCTCCTGCTTACTCCAGCCTCGGACCCCAAGCTGCTGGACTCCTGCATGCCCACTCCTGCTGCAGATTTGCCCTCTGAGCCTCTCATGCCCCTGTTTTCCCAACTTCCTGCCTCCAAAATGCTTTTGTCCTCATCTTCTGCATTAGATTATGCCCTTTACAGACTGCTCCTTCCAGACATTAGAAATCTCTCATCCCCAAAGCTCCAACAGAATAGCATCCTAATTGCCTTTGTTAGGGATGGGGCCATGCCTGTAAAAATGCCATGGCTGCTGCAGGGCCATGTCGGCCCTAACAATAGCTTAAAAGCTCCAGGAGTTCAGTGTCGAGTCCTCCCACACTAAACCAAACACAAAGAGAAGGAACCATATGTCCACAAAGACGGTGTCAGGTGGGTCTGAGCCCGGCCCCCTGGGCTCCCTGGGGGTGGGAAGGGAAGGCACAGCCCCAGCAGGCGTGAGAGCATCCGGCAGGGCCACGCTGCATCCAGAGGGATGCCGGATGGGATCCTTCCTGGGATCAGCCAGGGCAGAGCTGCTCCCCAGGGCAGCACACATGGGCTTCAAGGAGCTGCAGCATCCCTGCCTGGGGGCTGGGCTCGCCTCCCAAGTGGGCACTTGCCAGCAGAAGAGCTGGGTTGCTTCTCTCCAGAGTGCCAACAGCTCCTTTCCAGACAACTGTTTCCTGGAGCCACGGGAAGGTCTGATTTTCATCACATCACTGAGGGATGCAAGAAAAAGCAACTGCGACCTGATGCAAAGGGAGGAGAGTGGTATCTCCCAAAGAATTTGGATGTCATACATTGCTCCCCCCAGAACAGTGGTGCTGATCAGAGAAGTGTAAAGAGGAGAGTTTGGATGGATGATGGATGATGGGGTCCAGCTCCAAAGATTCTAATTTTGACTGGGCACAGGCTGCTCGAGGTGTCAGACACAATCAGGCTGCTGGGGGCACACAGACACTGGCCAGAGAAGGGGAGAGGGGGAACTGTCAGGTCTAAGCAGAGAATCTCTGCAAAAAGATGGGAGAAACAAAAAATAGTGCTCCAAAATGGTCCTTTAACAAATCATTGGCTAAGCCAGCTCCAGACCAGTTTTGGGTGTAGAGTGCCTTGCTTGGCTGAGCACAAAATCCAGTCAACTCTTGCTTCCTGACCACACTCCTCTGTCTGCAGGTAAACACCTAAATCTGCTGACATCTAACTGTGGAAGCCCGGAGGTGAAAATGAAAAGAAGAAAACAGAAGCAAGGTTGAGGGAAACACCAAGAATCTCTGTAGACATTGAATGTTTCTCTAAGCTTGGTCCAGAAAAAGGGCTCTAAAAGCACATGCAAAGCACCTCTGTCTGGGCCAGGGAACAAGGGAAGGGCCGACAGGAAGGGTGATGCCAAGAGAAGACCCCACGGAGGAGCTGAAGGGAAATCATGCAAAGGCAAGGGAAGTGTGTGACAAGAAACACGAGCAGAGCAGGCTGGCAAAGACATGGCTGAGGACTGGGCTCCCCTGGGGTTGATGCTCACAGAAACATGTGCTAGCACGCTCCAAGGAGTCCCAACAAAGGACAGGCAGGCGTGCTCCAGCTGCCCATGGACCAGCACTGCACTGCAGCCCTCCAGCCAAGGGGGGAAATGTAATCAGAGCAATTTCTATTAGCAAGAATATAAAGGCTTGGAAGCTCTGGGCTGTCTCTTGACAACTAATTAATTACCAGGTAGCATCCCCTTGAAGCTGCCAACACAGCACACACAAGTTCCAGCATGATTAAGAGAGAGAGATGAACTTTACAATAAACTCTAGAATTTTACTTCATCTCCCGCCATCTGAGATCCTGGGGGAACAGGAAGGGGTGGCAAGAGGCAACTCTGAAGCCATCTGGGATCATCATTAACTCGTTCACTCATGGTCTCTGAAACAAGAATGCCGACTGCACTGTGAGCAGCAGCTTCCAGTCAGATAAGCAACTTGGATTCTCCATTTCTTAAATGCTCTTCTTCCAGTTTCTGCCATAGGATGCTCATCCCTGGCTCCTTCTCACCTGTTCCCCAAGGCTTTGGCCCTCAGGGCAGTCTTTGAATGATTAAGAGCAGGAACTGTATTTCAAATAGCTTCCAGTAAAATGTTCTTCACTACAGAAACAAAAAGTAATAAGTGAAAAGTATGTCAAGAAAGGGGGAAAAGGAAAAGAGGAGACGGATGGAGTGACTGCTACTGAGAGCTTTTATGGGAAAACAGAAACCCACCACAGTGGCAGGAGGCACCAAGAGGCCTTGGCTTGAGCTCATGGACCTGGCTGGTGTGGCCTTGCAGCGCTGTGCCCGGTTGGTCCCTCACCTCTGACCACATCCCCCTCCTTGCTGTTCTCAACAGAGCATCCTTTCCAGCTGCTTAGTTGCTGATTGTCATGGTGCTGGTCTATCAGGGCAGTCACAGAGCTATGCAGTGTGTCCCTACACAACCACACCATGCTGGAGGAAAGGAGACTTCCAGGATCACTCCCCTTCCACAGAGGGACAAAGGCTGTCTGGGCTGCAGAGCTCACTGGGAACAGCAGTGGATGCTGCCAACCATTGCGATGTCCCAGGCTTTGTCAGGACATCTCATGCTGAAAAAAGAAAGGTAACAAGCTACATTGAAGATCAGGATGTCTAACCTGTTGGGAGAGGGGGGCTTGGGCAGCCAGGCCCAAGAGTCACAGAATGGTTTGGGTTGGAACCTTAAAGATCATCTAGTTCCAAACCCCCTGCACCTGAAAACTCCCATGACTCAGTGTAAGCCCTGGGACAATGCTGTGAGGTCTAAACTAGGAGGCAACATAGGAAATACGAGGGTATTTAAGGATGGTCATCCCAACATACCATTTTTCAGGCTCTAGAGCCTCAGGGGAGATGGGAGATGCTGTTCAGTAGGGCCCATGGGGACTGACCTAAGCAGGGAGCACCTCAGGGGGCTTGTTTTGCCAGCACCCAGGGTGGGATGAGATCAATCAGTGGCACCTTGATCAGCACGTCAGGGACAGTGCTGCATTGGAGGACTGCCCTGAGGTGACATTTTACACATGACAACTCTCCCACCTCACCCCTTGAGACAACCCTGGCAAGCAGCTTGTCTGGGTTGACAGCTTTTGGGACCAGAAGCCTTCATCTCCCTGCTCCAGGCCACAGCTCTACCGGTGGCCATGGATTTCTTCCTTAGACACCAGGACAGCCACAGGTCATCTTGTTCAGGTGCAAATGTTCTGGGCTAAGCCAAAACACTTCTTTTCTTTTTTGGATTTACTTGATGTAAGTCCAAAAACTGAGATGACATCAAAGAGCCCATTGAGCAGATCCCCTCCAGAAACACACAGGGACTTTACCTCGTTAGTACAAACACGGTTCCCCTCCAGACTTCCTGGGAACAGCTGAAGCAGTATTGCACTTCAAAAAACCAGCCTGCACATCACAGGGGTGGGGAGGAGCTCAGTTCTGGCTCAGGATTGTTGACAACCATTTCAAAGCCCACACAGGATCACACATAAAAATTGTCACAGCCCTGGGGGGAACAGCTTTCTCTTTGACCCCAGGATATGGGCTGTAAAGGCAATGGCAGGGCAGGAGATGTCACATGGAGCAGCTGGGGAGGGTATCAAGCCTGATCTGAAGGAGAGAAAGAGAAGACTTAGATGATGGAGCAATTTATCCCTCTGGAACTGGTCAGTGATTGTTTCCCACAAGCTACCAAGAGGGATTCAAGCCCTGCCAGGAGAGTCCACCTTCTGAGGGATGGCAACTGTGAGCAGTTCTGTCCCTGATGCAGTCCCCAGCTTAGATGTGCCTCTGGCTGGAGTCAGAGGTCATTCCCAGAGGGACAGAGGAGACCTGCAGGAGGCCAGGCTCAGCCATGGCATGGAGTGACAATCAGGAGATGTGCTGCTTCCTGGAACTGGAACTGATGTGCAAATAACAACAGACAAAAAGTGGGGCTCGGGAGAGTTAGAGAGAGATTAGTCTGGGGCACACTTTGGGAGATACACAATGTTAAGTATGAGGGCAAAGGAAATGAAAACTGGAAACTCAAACATAGTCAAGAATCCAATCCCAGCCTGGGCAGGAAGTTTACACTCTGCTTCTAAATATACATGTTTTTAAATCAACAAACTTTCTTGTTCCTCAGCTCTACTGTACAACCACACGGGAGGACTAACCGGATAGAGGCACTGCCAAGCTCTCCTGGCAAGGCATGCTGTCCACGAGGGACAAGGCATGGGCTACCCTAATCCTGAAGATGCTCTGGGAAAGCAAAATTCCCAGCTCCAAGCACACTGCTCAGCATTTAGCACCCAGTTCCTCATAGGCTGATCCTCCTGTGCTCTCCAAGTGGCATGAACATGAGGAGAGGGAATGATACCCTTGGAGCAGGGCTCAGTTGTGATTCTTCTTTCCTCCCTGCTCTCTGGCCACTGCATTCATGCTCAGCAGTTGGATAGTCACATATTTTTTTTAATTTGATATAATTATCTCCTAGAAATTACTGTACACAGCCTCTTGGGATCTAAAGCAATTAAGTGAAGATAAATTTCTTTCATGGAGCAAGCTGTCAAAGGATGAAGCAATTTCATTCCCCATTTGAAGTGGAAGCTTTGGGTCATGCATGGTTTATTTGAAACAATGCCATCACCTAAAGCTGCTGATCTTATCTGTCTTTCTCTGTCTCTCCATTTCAAACTGCTGAAGATGTGCAGCGTGGCACTGCCTGAAGTGATGACATCTGGCACCAGGCCAGCTACAGAAACAAGCTGCTCCTCCCCGAGCCAGAGTGCAAGAGGCCAAGCATTCCTCTTAAAAAGGGGGAAACCGAGGTGAAATCTGGGAAGAGCAGAAAAGTGAGGATTCTGCCCAAGTGAACAGGAGACCCACAAACTACAGGAGGAGCAAGGTGGCTGCAGGAAGGGACAACACTGCCCAAGACAGGATGGGGGCACATAGGGCATCTCTGAGTGGAAACAGGCTACCAGGCTTCCTCTTCCTCAGCAGGCTGCCCTGAAGCTCCCTAAATCAGGCTTCCAGGACTTCATCACGAGAGGAACAGCCCATGCCCTTCAGTCTGTATGAGGAGAGACATGGCAGGATGGAAATTATATCCCATTAGCATATGCACATCAAATTTCTCAGAATTTCCCATAAATTCTCTCCTGTCCTCACACTTCACCATGCCAAGATGTTTCATCTTAGACAAAAAAACCACACAGAAAGTCAAGTAACTCATTTAAGTAAGCCATTCTCCAAAGTGGTGGGTTTACCCTGAAAAGGGGATGATGTAGAGCAAAGAGTGGCCATGCTGGCTCTGCTACCCCCACAGGTTCAGCACTGCAGATCCCATCGAGGCTCCTGGGAAGGAAGGCATATTTAGCAGGTATTACTTCCCAAATATGAGTTGTCAATCCATGATGATACCTGGGCACATCAGGGCAGTCCCTAACTCCAGTCACAGGGAAGTCAGTGAGGATTCTCGAGTCCAAAAGGAGGTTGCAGCAATGAGTATGAGAACAGGCAATGCTGAACAAATTCAGCTCCCATGGCCTGGACTGATAAGAGCATTTCATCCATGAGGCTTCTGCAAAGCTCAGATCAGTGCTTATCAAATCATTGCTCATTAGGACTAAAGAAGGTTGCTGATCCTAGAGGGAGCTAATAATATAAGCTGGCAATGGGGACAAGTTTGAGAAGCATCTGGGTGACTTAAGAGAGCAAAAATGATCTTCAGAAGTGACCTCAGCACCAGAAATGTGGCACGTCACTGACAGCTGGAAGGTCACTGCATCAACTCTAAAAATGCACAGCAGAAGCCACATCTCTGATGAGCCTTTGAAATGTTGCTCCCAGGCCAGTTTTTCATGGGAAACATCATGCATGTAACAGGTAACAGGTGAAGTGACACAGCACTGGAAGGATGTAGCAAATTCCATCTTCTTCTGTCTGCAGACAGAAATCTCCTTCCCTCCATAGTAATGGCTGCTATAATAAACGTCATATAGTTGAGATAAACATGGAACCAAAATGTAAATCTGTTTGGTTGTTCACAGAGCAGGCAGGAGTGACTCCTCAGAAAACACATCTGTCTTCATACTGAGAATTTGTGTTTATATGTGCATCTACCTATTCCAATACAGTGGAGTTTTGGGGAAGTTTAGAGAAATAAATCAACAAAATTACTACAAATAAATAATATTATTATTGTCACTATTCATAAACTTACAGACAAATATTTCTACATATGGAGGAGAAAATGCTTTATGCAAAATGCTGGTATGCAGAATGTTAAAGCAAATTTTCTTAATCCAAATAAATTACGGGGTTTATCTTTTATTTCAGGAAATATGTGCAAATATACATGAGGAAAAATGTGATTAAATTATCTGGACTAAATATCCAGCATCTTTTGCATCCCACCACAGACAGACTCAGGCCAACAGCAGTAACCTGTGATGTCTGTGTTTGGGAAGACTTTTCACACTTCCCAATGAACCTTCCCTTAGTACACCCTCATCTTCCCCAGGGCCGTGGGTGGCCTGGGGCTGAGGCAGTGGCCTGAAACCCTGGGTATCAGGGGTTTGTTCTCATCCTGAAGCAAAGGCTTCCTCTGGGAACTGGGCTGGTCCCTCAGCCCCGCGTCCCTCTGTTGCCAATCTCTAACAAGGAAATTGCTTTTCCTTCTGTCCTAACGTGTTGTGGAGATGCATTCATTAATGCCCGAGAAGTGCCTTTGACTTCAATGACAGTGAGAAAAGAAAACAGTAAGTAAGGCCATGGTGGTATCTTCTCTTTCTGACTGGGATGTGACAGTGTGAAGACACTGAGGGTCACAGCTCGGGCCTGCCGTGGGAGCTGGGCTCTGCATCCTCACCCAGACCGAGCCCAGTGCTGGCAAACGGATTTGGCATCCACAAAAACAACTCAAGGTCCAGCTGGGAGAAGAAATGTGGGGAGCAGATTCCAAGCTCAACGACAGAGGTCACCTTCCGTCTCCCGTAGAGACAGAGTAGATCCCCATCTGTTATTTGGGCTGACCACTCCCTGCATTCCACCCCGTCCACTTCTTTGGCAAGCTTCCCAGGATGTGGATCTTTCTTATTCAGGATAACAATGAGGAGTTATTAATTGGGTCTTTTTTCAGGTTTCCTGAGGTCCTTCCAATAGCTGAGGTGGTGGATACCACAGCCATCACCATCTTTGGATGGGATGTTTTAAGCAACTGGTCAAAGACAAAACAGTGCCATGAAACGGGGTTACCTGGAAGCTGAGCCACAGGCAGAGACCAAGACTGAGTCCAGTACCAGAGTGAAGAGTCTAAGCAGTGGCAGCACATCCAGCTGGCAAAAGGTGAGGCAAAGAAGCAACCCCCAGTCATGGGGACCCCACGTGCAATCCAAAGCACCACATTAACACGAGCACCACAAAGACTGTCTGAGAGGAGGCCACGCTTCATGGCCAGGGACAGCTCAGCCAGTCAGAGCAGCTTTTCAACTTCCTCAGAGTTTCTCTGGGTAGCAATAAGAGATGGCTCACTGGGAGGGGATCCAGCATTAATGGTGTTTTAATAGGCCTGTCAATATACTTATAGACTAATCAGCAAATTCCATGAGGTCTGGGCTTTAATATGTCTTTCTGAGTGCACTAAACCCGTGGTGAACATGTCTTCATGGTCAGAGCTGTGCACTCTCTGGGCCTGATGTCCTGCCAAGACGTGTCAGGTTTGTGCCATTTGGGTGCTGGTACAGCAGAAAAGAGGCCATTTCCTGCTGAAAACCCCCAAGGGAAGCGAAGGGTGCAAGCAGCCTCTTCCAAGGAGGTGCTGCATGTGGTTTGACTCTCCTTTCCTAGGTCACTCTGCTACTGCCGACTCCAGGAACTCATGGTCAGCAAGTCTCTTGAACAGGACATTTCCCGTTTCCCAAGAGCCTGTGCCGAACCTCTGGAAGCAGCTTTTAGGACAAAAGGACTAAACACAAATAAGTTTTCCACTTCATTACATAAATCTGGCCTGACCACGACTGAATTGAGGATGTTCAACAACGAGCGTCACCTGATCCGCATGAAAAGTTCTGATGCCAAGCTTGGGACAAGGCTGATTTATCCTGTCACTCTGCCTTGAACTGATGATCACATCACACTTCCAGAAAACACTTTGAAAGGGCCTTTAACTGACACCAGAGTCAAACTGTGCAGGGCTGGCTGAGGACCTGACATGTGCTGGTACATGTGCACGGCTCACACCCAGCCTGCCTGATTCACTTGGAAGCCGATGCAGTGGCTCAAGCGCCCTGTCCAAGATGAGCCTGGAGGAGAGCCAAATGTGGAGCCAAGGTAGGGGAGGAAGGGATGCAAACATCACAAGCTGCTTGAGAAGATTCCCCATGACTTCCTCATGCACTGGGGTAGTGTTCTTTCCCTTCACATGTCAGGAAAGAGGCATTTCAGGGGTAAGGAAGGTTGTTTCCAGCAACTTCTGGTTCTTCCCTCCCCACTTCTCCCGGAGGAGATGGGGTCTGCCTGGAAGGTAGCATCTCATACTTCCCTGCAAGCTGTGTCCAGACCACAAACCTACTCTAGTGCTCACTGACATGTGCATTAAAAGAACATGTGTAACTGGATTTTAACACATTGGCAGGTGGTTCCTCACCTCGCAGTGTGACTGCAGTTCCCACACACAGCTCTCAGCCTCAGGACAGGCAAAGCAGCAGGACCCCAGCTTTGCAGAGGTGCTGGACTGGGGCTGCTGTTAGATCTGTTTCTCCCTGCCATCCTGCCTGGCCAGGGCAATGGGACCTGTTAATGCTTGGCTGTGGCAAAGAGGCTGCAGAGCTTTGAAGTCCTGCTGCCTCCACCACCATCTCACAGCTCGGTGCCACGGCTGTGCGTCATCTGTGCGAGCACTCGGCACAGCCAGGGCAAAAGGACATGAAAAACTCCTATGCCCCAGAGACTGCAGTGCACAGGATATGAACTGGATTAAAATCTGGTCAACAAAGGTCTTAAAATGTCAGCGTAAACAGGAGGGCAGTGCTGGCGGGGCCACAGGGAAGCTTGCTTGGGCTTATGCTGCTTAACAATAGGTTCAATGACCTGGACAAAGAAAACCTTTACTGATAAAGCCAGCAAATAAGACACCATCTCAAACCCTCCCAAGCTCTGAAGAGAGTAACTCACTAACAGGCAAAAACTCAGAATTGCTCAGTCACCTACTCATGAACAAACCCCATGGTATTTAACACAGTTAAATGCAAAGTTGTGTCTCCAGAAGCAAAGGCTGCAGGACACTGGGAGTGGCTGGTGGGTACAGAGGAGAGCAGAAGAGCACTGTGTCACCTTCTCCTGATGAGCTGGTACAGAGGCTCACGAATCAAAAAGTGGAGCCTGGACAGCCCCAGCTCAGACACAGCATGAGGATGGCTCAGGGGATCCAAACCATGCCCAAGAGACTGTCCTGACCCTCACTTCATCCATTCTGCTTACAGAAAAAGGATGGGGCACATTTTTATATCAAGGTGAGACCAGCAGCCCAGGACTTCCCACCATACAGCAAAATTCAACCAGTGGAAACTGAAATGAAGCAAATTTAGCCTGGAAATTATGCACGTTTTTAACAGAGATTGAAACTGGCTCCTGCAACGATTTTCCTGAGGATCCTGATGGGTCCTCAGCCTTCCAGAATCGAGGGGTTGCACTTTCTACAAGACCTGCTGTTGAAAATTTCCCTGTGGTTTCCTGAGGGAGACAAGACCAGAGGACATGGCCACAGCTCCCCAGCCTGCCAGCACCCAGGGCTCTCCTGGGCTGGATTCCCCACTCCCAGGACTGACACACACCACCGTGGGCTCCTCTTTGAAGAGGGGGGTTTCTGACCTGTACATTCTTCTCAGAAGCTTCGTGATGTTCAAAGCACCTTGCTGACAGACAGGCAGGTGTGTGTGTGACAGTGACCACCTCCACAAGCTCAGCGTGGGGATGGGGGGAGCAGCCCCAAACAGAGCCCTGGGCGAGGCACGGGGGAGTACTCCAAGCCCAGCTGTGACATTTCCTTTCACCTATACCTGTACAGCTGTTTCCTACAGGGCTGCAGCCTCAAGTGAGATGTGTGAGGCTTCCGTAGGTGCTTGGGAACAAGATGGAACAGAAACGCTTCACACCTGGCCCCGAAATTACAGCATGCTGGCAGGGGGCCAACATAAACTGGCAGAGTACCAGTTGCAATGGACATCAATTAAGCAGCCTGTCATCCTCAGAGTGCAGGCTTTGCTTTTTGCAATCTGCATCGCTCCTTAAGCCTTCAGCAGCACCAGCACTGGAGTTTTCCAGATGGGATCATTTCCCGCAGATTCCACTCGCTAGATTTATTGCAGGGGTTTTTTTCCTTAAACCCCCTCCCCTCTCCTTTTAAGAGCCTGAACTATTATTCCACATTGCAGATTTCTCCAGGGCTGGATTCAGTGTCCTCACACTGCGCTAGTGCTTGTTTGCCATCAGTTTCCTTTACCTTCAGCTGCAGAAATGCAGATTTAAGGATATCCTTAAAACTCTCTTAGCTTAAAAAGTGATTAAAAACCGAGACTGAATGATAACTGAACAGGACTCCTCTCAAGAAGATGCCCTGCACAGCCCTGGAAGATGTAGCAGAAATCACCAGGACAGCACTCGTGCCCATTGCTATGATACTACATTTAAAACAGCACAAGAGTCCCCAATGTCCCATCCTCTGCCACCCCGACCCAGAGACATGAACTCAGCTTGGCACTTCCCACTGCACTAAAGGCACCTGGGAAGGCAGAGAGAGGCTCCCGTGATGCCCACGTAGCCCCTGGCACTTGCAGCTCAAGGCACTGCCAAGGATGGGTGAGGAATTCAATCAGGTGATATTCTCCACGCTACCTTTGTGGTGGCATAAAATCTGGCCTCTCCTCCATCACCCCGTGACATCATCTTCCAACATGGCCCATAACTTAGTTTAATTGCCTTTTACAATCCAAAGGCACCACATGAAAGAGAAGGTCGAGGCTGGGATGGAGTTCAGATACTGGTCAGAAAATGTAAACATCTCTAACTCTGCTGCCTCGAGGCTGCCAGCTCCTGCCAAGTGCCTGCCCCGAGCAGGGCTGCCTGTGGCAGGGATCTGTCACTGCTGCTCTGGAAACCCAGGCAGGCAGCAATGGAAGGAGTTTTTCAAGGCTGACTCCTCTCTGGACTCTCCTCCTTGGGGCTCCGATCTCTGCTCAGAGTTTCCCTTTTCCTCTCTGGAGCAAACTTGAGGCTGGAAGCTCTCGCTCTCCTGGGCTGAGTGCTTTTGCTGGCCAGCTGGAGGGAGATGCTCCAAGGCTATGGAATGGGAATATGGAAAGGATGCTGAGAAAACAGTTATATTTGCTCACTGGGGTTTTCTCTCTGCTTACAAAGAGTTTGTGCTCTCAGAGTCCTGGTCTTGCTACCTTTCCTCGGATGCCTTGCAAGAAGTCTTCCCAAAATCACTGTAGTGTGGCCACTCCAATGCGGATTTAATCCCTGGCATTCCAGGAGCCATTAGGTCTTGGAAAGGACAAAAAATCTGGTGTTTAGAGGCATGACAGAGCCCAGTCACTCCAACAGCTACTCCTCCTGGGCTTTTAAACCTGGGGCTCCCTTGCCAAGAAGCATCACACATGACTACACGCTGCCAAGAGATCTCTGAGAGTCTTAGGAAGACTGAAATACCATAAATAAGTGCAGTAAATAACAAGACAGGACTAATTTTAGCCCAAGTCTAAATAACAATTAGCTTCTAAACAGCTAAACAGCTAATCCAAAGGCTACTGCAAATCCATTGGGGCATCTAGAGAGAGGGTCACATTTGGACTGACCAGCTGGGTTGGGCAGTGCAGAGAAAAGAGATTTGGGATTTCTAAGGAGAACAAAGCTTGGGGTTTGGGCTGCCCTGGAGGTGAGTGAAACAAGAAACAGCACCAAGTGTGGGAAGCTCACTGGCCACCCCAGAGCTGGAAGAACCATGCAATACCCAACTCATAGGGCTGGGGCAGTAAAATATTGCTAATTACTTTTCAGAGCCTTGCATTTTAGGGTTTTCATTTGCCTGGTGAGGTGAGACAGGGTTGAGACTAGCTGAGTGGTGAGTATCTGAGACAGTCCACTCCACATGAGCATGCACATGAGGGGGAAAAAAAAGTGCCTTTCTGTTGGAGAGGAGGGAACCACAGTGACTGGCCCTATAAGCACATGTATTAATCATGCACCGTCTGGTTTTAATCCACACACTGCTGATCCTGCGTCTCACTGTATTGTTATCAGGGGAAGGAGTATTTCTCCTCAATCTTATTCACCAGCCAAAAGCCTGAAAATGCAAAAAACACATTTGTGAAGTGCCTTCCCAAGGACCCTGGGCCCCGGACCTGGTGAGCTGGGGCTGCTGCCTTTTTATTGGCGTTTAAAAACCTTTTATTAACGTGTGTCAGGGCTGGGGGAGGAGAGACAGGCTCAGGTTTCAGGACCCCCCATGCAGAGAGGTTTATTGTGGGAAGGGACATTAACACTTTCTCCTCCACATCTCCCCATGGCTGGGGCATGTGGCAGGGTGTGCTGCACACACCACTTGGGTGATGCACATGTTGAGCCCATGAGGAGCTTGCAGGGATGTGGACAATCAGAGATGCCATGTGCCTGCTGAGAGGAGAATCTCCTTGCTCTGCTCCATGCCAGGGATCTGCAGTCCCCTTCCAGCCTTGCCAGCAGCTCCACAGTGTCACTGCAGAGCAGGACTCTCCCAAGACAACAGGGTTCAGAGAGAGCTGAGGAATCCAGGCTGTGCACCAGGTGCCCAGGGCTGCACTCACGCACAGCTCAGATGTACCACTAGGACTTGCTTTAACCTCAACACAACCCAAGTGTTTTCCATTACCAGTCCCCCACAGCAGCACCATGAATTCAGTTGCTATCTTCCTTCTTCCCAAACCTCAACCCAGCCATGCTGCTGCTCCCTGCCCTTGCCTTGGGTCCAAGGCTGGGTGAGTTAGGTCCTGGCAGTGTCTCCTTGGGCTGCAGAAGCTGCAGACACAGCTGACAGCTCAGGCACCAGGCTGCATAGTTTGCTGCTGACTGGTACATTCGATGGTGTTCCATCACATAAGCTGCAGTGGATATCTGCCCAACATACGCCCAGCTAAACAGCACCAAGTTATGCTCACCCCAGAGCCAGCTTTTGTTGGTTACAGCTTCAATGACAGTGCAGGAGATGATGGGAAGCTCTAAGTGTCCCACTGGCTCCAGCAGGAATCCGAACGCGCAGCTTCATGGCAGTGAACGGAGTCAGAACATTTTCACTCAAAATAAGAGCCTGGCCAAATGCTCAAAAACTTGCTGAGAAACTCTGGCTGAATTCTGCACTCCATCTGCTAAATGGGACGTGGAGAACAAAATGGAGTGGGAAGCACAGTGTTTGTCCTATACAGCTCACAAAACAACCACCCTCTTGGTACAGCCAATAACCAAACACCATTTTAAGCCATTTCTCTCCAGTTTTGCCTTTCAACAGATTCTTTTCCTCTGAAATGTTATAAATTAATCAAGAAACTAGGGGGTAAAAGCATGGAGTAAGGGTTTGGAGCATTAGCAAGGAAGGTGAGACATTATCCTTGCAGGCAAAAGTCAACTGCCCCTTTCTAGCCATGCAAGTGATAGAAAAAAGGACCACAGTGAGCTTCCCTGAACCCTCCTCCTATCCCACAAGACAGTGACAGGGTGCCATATAAAGAGCAGTACATTTTCATTGCCTCTCCAGTAAAGAATTTGGGCTGAAAACTGGGCCAAGATTGAGAACACAGGAGAAAGAAATTGGGTGCAAAAAATAACTCCTGCTAAAAAGCAATGAAAAAACAGTATGGGAAAAAAACCATTGCCAGAGAGAGCTGCTCTGCTGAGCTGAGTGAGGCACAGGGACAGAGATGCCATCATGCCACCACACTCAGCATGGACACACACCCTTCCACTCTGAGCAGCCTAGAGAGGCACCTTATACACTCAGAATGGATTGGGCTGGAAGACATCTTAAAGCCCATCCAGTTCCAAGTTTCTGCTATGGGCAGACACACTTTCCACTAGACCAGGCTGCTCAAAGCCCTGTCCAGTCTTTCCTTGAACTGATGAGCTGCTGAGGAGTTGGATTCATCTGGACTCTGCAAGGAGGGTAAGGAGCAGATGGTGGCCTGGGGCCTGCACACAAGGACCCCATTTAAGGTGGGTTGGAGATTTCTTTGCAGGGAACTGCCTTTCTGTATCTTGCTCACAGTCACTCATGAAAGGCACATGGGTTCATGCCTATCAGTCACACCATCCCAGCTCAGTCTGCAGTGCCTTCTGCAACACCCCACTTCTGCAGAGTCAAATAATTCCCCTCACTAATACTGCAGAAGAAGAAGATTTGTGGAGCAGGGTAGTCACTTGACTGCAATGACGTAGCTGCCACTCCAGTCCCTTTCTACAGCATTACCAAATCACAGAAAACGGGCTAGGAATGTGTAAAGAAGTCACTTTACCTCTCTTCCAAGGTGTTTACCTCAACCCAAGCTGTACCTGAGAGAGCCACCCAGCCTGCTTTTAAAATCTCCAAGGCTGAAGAGTTTCTGCAGAATTGCCAACGAGGCTGCTGCAAGTGCTTAACTACCCAAAGGTATGAAGCCTTTCCTAAAGCATCATCTCCATCTATTTTCGTGCAATTTATGCCCATTCCTTCCTATGCTTTTCAGCATGGGGCTGAAGGACAGCTTGTTCTTCTCCTCTCTGCATTTTCCCTGAATTTCCACTAGACTAAAAAGCCCCAGCTCTGCCAGGCCCTTCCTGGAAGAAAGGCTTTTGAGCTCTCTGCTCTAACTCACTGAACCTTCCCTCCATCCTCTTGGGTGTCCTCTACACAGTGAACGTACACACCTGCTGTCTCACCTGTCTGACCACTAATGAAAACACTGTTCAGAAACAAATAAAGGGGGTACAGGCACAGCCAGGCCTGGCTGCTTCCCTCTGGGATCTGTGCTGCCTTTTTGGCAGAGCTAACACCATGCCTGATGTTCTCAGATGCCTGAGGGGCTGGTGCTGAGCTGCAGGGGCACCAGCTCCCACCTCTGGAGTGGTGCAGTTTCTTTATAAAGCACCAGAAGCAAAGGGAGCTGGAACAGGGATAATTCAGCTCGGAAGCTCAGATGTAGCTACAGGACAAAGACACATCTCTTTTTACAAAGATGAGTGCAAGTGCCTGGCAGGGCAGGTAGATGGCACTCCGAATAAACCAGTATGTGGTTGGAAGAGGCAGAGTTCAGGGAATTCTGACCCTCTCTGACAAGTTATGGGGCACCAGACAGAGCTGCTCAGCCACCTCACCTGCCTGTTGGGGGCTCTAATCTGTGGCTGCTGGAAAAGAATCTCTGTGTAGGGAGTGGGGCACTGGGACTGTCCCCAGCAGAAGCCCCATGAGGCACACAGGGCAAACAGGCTACCTTAGGGCAGCAATGGCAACCATGTGTTTCTTATTTTAATCCCAACAAATAGAGCCTTGAAAATTCATGTTTCCACAGCGACTTCCTGGACGAAGGTGCTTCCCCAAACAGAGAGGGCTCTCAGTTTTACTCTTTTACCTTGTGCTTCTCTGCTGCAGGCAGTGCTGTGAGCACAGGTTGGGCAGACAGAGAAGTGAAACAGAAAATCGCACCTTCAGGTCCCTCAGTGAGAAAGGTCCCAAATTTGTCACCGTCATTTCAGGAAAATGTCAAGAAGAAGTGGCACATGGGAAGTCACATTGCCACCATCACACACACAGGCTCTCCAAAGAAACCTGCCCCTGCATCCCCACTTCTGCCACAGCACCAACCACTCGGGGAGGAGATGCTGGAGCTTCCCAGATGAGCTGTGTTTCTGGATCTGGGATTCTGCCTCCGAGCAGGAAACTGTTGAGAGCCACTCTTATCCTGCCGTGCCTCCAAGGGCGTGCAAAACAAATGCCATTGTGCCTCCTCCATCCCCCCATCAGGCTCAGACACGTTCTCCAAGTGCAGTCCCCAGATCCCTCCTGGCCAGGTGGTGGCAGAGAGCAGACCCAAAACCCCACATCAACAAGGGAACTGATTTCATTATTCTAAAAACAAACAGCCAAAGAAAAGTTCAGGCTAGAATGGGCTCCTAGAGCAAAGAAAGGAAAATAGAGAGCGGGCAGTGGGGAATGCTTCATATTCCTAAAAGCCTTTTGTACGTTAACACATGGTGTCTGCTTCTCTCTAGTCACCTATTTATCACTCTCCTCTTTAGAGAAGGAAAAAAGTCCTGGCTGCCTTCCTAAGGCACAGTTTTGTGGCCGGGGGGAGGGGGAGGGTGCTTTAAGCATGATGCAAACCATTTGGAGTGCACCGAGAGCTCTGCCAACACAAGCTGCACTATTTAAACAAGTGAGGAAATGATCGTATATACAACATGCCAGCAAGCACACACACACCAGAGGAAGTCGAGAGGGGTTTTCATGACACAGAGCTGGATGTCAGCGGCTGAAAGGTCGATATTTTCCCTTAACACCCTTCTCAATGACTTAATCGTGTTCCGTTTGCACAGAAAACTTCCCAAGAATAAAAGTCTGGAGGAATTGAGGGGGGATGTTTGGCCTACTGCTGACCTTGTCCGAGGTCCTCTCCACGTAGCAGGGCTCCTGGGGGGCAACCAGCAGGGGAACGAAGCCCGAGAGCAGCCGATCCTCTTCCAGGCTAAGCAGGGCAAGGTCATCATCTGGGTCCTTGTACAAGGGCACCTCCGACTGATTCACTGTGGTCAGTATGTTACAGAAGTCAGCCAGCGTCGCCCACACATCTACAGAGACCCTGGGAGAACAGGAGAGACATGAGCAATTCAGGGCTGGAATGCGTTGGGAGTTGCCTGCAATGCTGCAGTGAATACCAGAGAGGTGAGGCGAGGCACAACAGCACTGCTGCCCTGCCCCATAGGAGGGCTCCAGCACAGCTGTGCTGGCACCGAACCCGGCAGGGATTGTGACCCTCACCCTCTGTGCTGACACCGTCCCCCTGTCCCTCTGTCCCCCTGGCCGGGGCCGTTTCCCGGGAACCAGCCCTTCCCACTGCTCTGCCCACCCGTGCCCACTCTGGAGCCAGCACATAAGTGGGGAGCAGCTTCCCCGGGCACTGTCAGCAGAAACCCAGCTCATTCCAGATGGGAGAAGAGACGCCTGTTATTCAAAAGCCTGGTGGGAGGACAGAGCAGACACCCGCACTGCTGGCAGGGCAGAGGGGGCTCCTGGAGGGCTCCACTCCAGCCCGGTGGGCTCCAGCTGTTATCTGCTGAGACCACGTGCTCCAGACACCTCTGCAGCACTGAGATTTTCTCAGTTAAACCCCAGTCATGGTGGGGGTGGTAAAGCCAGGTTTTGCTTCTGGCCAAGGGTTTCAACACTCATGAGTGACCTGCAGAGCTGCCTCTGCTGTGTCTCACCTTCTCAGAGTGGCAGTGATGTGTGGAGAGCTGGCTGCAAACACAAGGCCACTGGCAGTCTTGGACCACTCTCCACATATCCCCATCACACATCCCCACGGCTGACCACCCCAGGAAGGGCTCAGTACCCCAGAGAGCACCAGCATGGGGAAAAGCAGGAAACAAGCAATAAGCACAGGGATACTACAGCTGACCAGGCTGTCTCACATTGCATTTATCCTTCCTGTTTCTAAAAGCACTGAGATTGGGTTTTTTTAGTGCGTAAACTGGGATGAAAGCAGGGAATAGAGAAAACTGGGGTTGATGTGCTTTTAGTGGCAATAAGGAGGGCTGCTCCTCCAGCCCACATCTCTGGAGCACCGAGAAGCACAGGGGAGCCAGCATCACCAGGAGTGCAGCAGTGACCGGTGCAGGCCGAGGCAGCCCAGGGCTGGAGGGAGGCCCCCTGCTCTTTGAACTGCTCCAGGTGGACAGAGTCTGCACTGGGTTATTTACGGGAATCAATGTACCAGGAAAGCACACTGAAATGAAACATCTTGTTTTCAAGAGCGTCCTGGGAGCCAGGCAGAACGAGCAGCCATTAATCAAAGCCCGGCACGTAATCAGCACACATGTAACGCAGAGTCGCCCACATCCCTGAGCCAGCCCTAGCCCACGTCCTGCAGAGGAGAAGAGGTCCTCCTAAACCCTCTGGTCACAGACACCAGGAGCTGGGTTCATTCACAAAGCTCCATTGCTTGGCTCAGCCAGGTCTGGCTGTCAGAAATGTTTAAATATGGAAAAAAATAAACAGTTGCAACACGTTTTTCGGAGGGATCTGTCCGAGCCCTTTGTGATGTAATGGGAAACGCTGCGTTTGTGCTACCAGCTGGAAAATAAACAGAGCTTCGAGGGTTAAAAGGAACTGAACTTTCCACGACCCCTATCTGCAAAAGAAGAAAATAATAAGAGGAATGATCCACTGCCCCACAGCCTTGATAGTTTATCCTCCGGCCCAGGCTGCAGAGACAAGCACCGGATGTGATAGGGCTGCTCTGGGCCACCTCCAAGGCGAGCTCTGCCCATGGGAGATGCACAGGGCTTGGGAGGCTCAGCCTCCCCCAGTGCCCTCTTGGCAACTGGGCTCTGCTGCCTGCGGCCAGTCACATAGCACTTGTGGGGCCCCACGGCCGGGCTGCCACGAGGGCTTGGCTGGGATGAGGGATGTGCAGAGCCATCAGCATGGAGGGGAATGGGGAGAGCACCGGGGAGCGAGCGCATGGTGGTGCTGGGGACAGGCGTGGATGCACAGGAAGATCCCAGGGGGCTGGGACAGCCAGGTGCATGGGGCCAGGGAGGAGGAGAAGGGAAAGTAACACTGCAGAGAGCTCGCCTGTATTCCCAAAAAACAGAGCTGCAGGCAGGGGATGGAGATTAGCAGTTGAGTGTGGGAGGGAAGCAGAGGGCAGTGGCAGGATGCAGCAGGGCAGGGGGTTGCTGGGGTGAAGGAGCAGCACAGATGAAGTACAGGGAGCATCTCTCTCCACAGAGCTTGGCATCCTAAGTCAGAAAAATGCTACACGAACAGTTACTGAGCTGACACTGCTAATGCCAGCACGCAGACCAGTGGCCCCCTCTCCTATCCTCTCCAGCAGCACCGTCAAGCAGGGCAACCCTCACCATCCTTGAGTGCAAGAGCAGTCCTGTCACTTCATCCTTCATCTACAGCTTCACAGTGCCTTGCCACATCTACCATTTGCCATGAATGTGACAGGTTCCCACCTTCAAAACCTCAGACTGTGCTGGCTCCCCAGGTAGTCAGATCTCAGTGCAATGCAATCTGGGCAGTCCCATTTCACATGCAGCACCCTGCAGAGCCTTCAATAAGCCAGTAAAAACGAAGGTGCTGGCATTTCCACCCTGGTTTTCTCCTGTGATGGCAGAGGCAGCACTGCAGAGATCAGGTCTGAGTGTTTTCTGCCATCCCCTCAGGTGCAGCTCCTCCTCTGCAGTGCGTCTCCCAGCACTGCCACCCATCAGTATCATTCACCAGCTGCTCCCTGCTGGGAGCCAGTGAGGGCAAACAGCTCCTGCTGACACACAGGGTCCCGTGGATCTCCTGAGGGGATGTGCACTAATCCTGGAAGGTCACATAACACTCAGAAGCCCTGTCAAGAGCCTTCTCCCCACTGCCCCTGCCCAGGACCAGCTCAAGGCCACCCCCAGGCATTTCTGGCTTATGTCACCACACAGCACGGCGGTGCTGGAGCCTCTCTGCAGAACCCAGGCAGGCCCAGGTGCCTGGAAGCTCTGTGCATGCACAATGCCACAGCTTCATCATCCCCCTGCGGAGGGAGGCCCCAAATTACTGACACTGAGCCCAGGCACACAGCTCCCAGGTACAGAGAGGGGCTCCCAGAGCCTTTAACCGAGGAAGCAAGGCGGGGGTGAGCGCGAGGTCTTTTCTCAGAACGGGGGTTCATTCACTTCCCCACAGACACATTTACATTTGCTTATTCCACTAGGACAGGAAAAAAAAATAAGAGTTAATTTCTTTTTTATTGCCTCAGGATTCCAGGTTTAATGTAGCTGTCAGTGTGAGCACAGTCCAGCTGCACGCCGACGGGACACGGCCCAGCCAGGCAATGGCAAGAGCTGCACAAGTGCACAGTGGGCTGGCCTGAGAAAGGCTGAGGCTGGGGATGGCTCCTGGTAAAAATGATGTCTGTAAAGGCATCACCACAAGGCAAAAGTGTGGGGAGAGCAGAGGGGACAGGGGTGAGCCTGATGCTCACTGAATCCCCATGGCCACAGTGCAGCAGTGCTCCAGCACAAGCCACCATCTTCAGTTGGGGCGCGGGCTGCCTGGTGATTAATATCAAGCACAATGACCCCATGTTACAAGCCTGCGGGGGCCTGTGGAGGTGGCCATTTCCTGTGTAATACCAGCTTGTTTAAACACTAACATCCAAACTGCACAGCTGCAGAACAAACCCGGAAAGCAGAGCGCAGAAGAAGCCCTGCATTGTGTTCCCAGCCGTGCTGGGCTGTGCTGCCATGCAGATGGCAAACACCTCAGGGCTGGCAGCCCTGGGGCCATCACTGCACCCCCTGGCTCCTGGTGCCCACCAGATGAGGAGATCCGCATCCTCCTCCTCCTCCTGGGTTTTCTCTCTCCTGGACCGGGGGAAGCTGAACTAAAAGCAGCTTCTCCATAAGGAGCAAAAAAAGGGTTGGCTATGGGAGCCTTTCTCAAAAGGTGTTCACAACCTTGTCGTGGGCTCAGACAGAGCAGGACGAGATGGTCACAGCCCCTTTGCACCAATGATTTCCCCCACTCTACCCTGCACACAGTCCCTTTGGTCACCTGGGCATCCATAAACCTATTCCTCTCCCTGGAACCTGCTTTTGGAGCTGGAGGGACACTTTTCTCCCCAGGAGAGGTGCAGTCTCCTCCCAGCCAGCCTCTGCTTTGCCACAGCCCCTTTCTCCACAGAGACTTTTGGCTCCTGCTTTGGTCGACTTCACCTTCATTCTCAGCCAGGTTTACATTACTGAGACACCTCTGAATCCTCGCTTTGATGTCTCGATAGGGAAACTCTGGTGGCCAGTGTTACTGGGGCTGGGATCTGCAAAAGGGATTTTCCATTTAGTCTCCAGCAGACTCCAGCAATGTTTTGGCACCCCTGTCCAAGACTCTGTCCATCTCTCCCAGTGGGAGCTGCCATCTCAGTGACACTTCTCTGCAAGAGCGATGTGATGAGAGCGATCTGGCAGATCTCTCTGGGAAGGTAAGCTCTAGAATGTGCTCACAGCTTTTGGATTTAATTTAATACTTGGTTTAAATTAACCATTTTTAAATGCTTGCAGACAGTCTCCACAAACAGAGAGGCCCTTCCCTCTGCGCAGAAGGAGTGTGGATTCACCAGGGTCAGCCCTGCAGCAGTGTCTGTCTAGCCAGTGGCTTCTCCATCAGGTCTTGTGCTTCATTTAGCAATGGATTAATTGTGGCAGTAAAGCAGAGCAAAGAGCAGCTTTGCTCTCCCCTCTCCAGCCCTCTTCACACTCTTCACAGCCATATGTCCCAAAAGGAGGTGTATTCACTTGGACAGCAGCTGCCTTGGAGATCCACTTCTTGTCCCACCTGCTGCTGATATGGCTTCCTTAGGGGATCCACCCCACTCCCTTCTCCCCAGGATCCCTGCTTTTACATCTCAACCTCTGCAAATTACTCCTGGGGACAGTTGGTCTGAAAGACACTTCTCCAACCCAGTCCAACTGCCTTAAAACACCATCTGCTCACACCTTGATGCAAGGTTTGCCATGAAACATGCACAAAGAAGTTAATTTTAAGACACAGAAGTGACTGTTGCTTCCTGCTAGAAGACATGGCAACACCTGGTCCAGACACACAATTCCCACGGCATGGGACACTACTGCTCTGAGGCAAAGAGTTCCAAGGTTAAGTTTAGATCCTACTCTGGAAAAATATGAGGAAAGAGCTGTGGAAAGCTTGCTGAGTCCCTCTTCCAAAATAGGAAGGACATCCTTCACCTCTCAAATGCACACAGGAGCCCCAAGAGAGGGATTTATACAGTCCATTGCCTGAAAACCTGTTCCAGGGCACCCCCTGAGCCATGGTGACCATGCAGTGTGACCAAGAGCTGGATGAGTGCACTAGACCAAGGAGGATGGTTTTGGGGAAAGAAGGAACTTCTCGCTCGGGTTGAATTTGGGACCACTGAGCCCCCAGGTAGGGAGAGGATGTCTGCCAGGAACCAGGGTTTATTCCCAAGCTCCCACCAAGGAAAGGACCCTGAAGACACAACCTACCTGAGCCTCCCATCCTGCTCCACAGAGCCCACTCCTGCGTGGCTCATATCCATATGTCAGCTTTCGGCAGCACTCACCCCTCACACCTTTCCCTTCCCCTCTGTCCAAGGCGGAGGAATTTGGTATGGGGTTGGGTTTTTTTTTTATTGTATGGACTCAAATCCAGCAGTGTGATAAATGCATCCGAGCTACAATTAGGAAGATATATAGCATCAGAACGCGAAGGTCTGGGCAGCGTGGTGAAACGCGGGCTCTCCAGAGCCCCAGCTATGTTTCCCATTATGTAACCCTGGTCATGGGCAGACAGCCAGACTCCAAATGAAAAAGAGACTCTGGCTTGGCACCGTTTCTATTTTCCTATCCTCATTCGGGGTCAGCGCAGTGTCATACAGCTGCAGAGAAAGCTCTGGGGATTAAACCTGGGAAAGACTCCAAGACCAGGACCCGGGTTCAAGTACCAGCTGAAAGCAATAAACCAACTGCCACAGCTGGGCTGAGTTTAGGCGTTCTCAAAGTCCCCCAGCTCTCCCTTGTAGGAAGAAGGAGCAATTGTGAACATGGCGAACGCGGCGTGAGTGGAGGCCTCGGGACACACAGCCCCGGCAGGCTGGGCCCGAGGTTCTGGTGGAGTCCTGACAAGCTGCCCCACTGGCCTCGAGCCCAGCCCGGCGTTCTGGCAGCAGCGCTGGCCCCGGATGAGCTGCACTTTGAGGCGAGCTCTGGGCTTCCAGTGGGCTGCCAGGTGGGTATGAGGCCTGCTTTTCCCAGAAGCTTTAGCACATTCATGGCAACCCTGCAGGGTGTTTCTGTGCTTCAGGGCATTTTTATGTCCCTTTTCTGTGCCCACACCATCATGAGGGACAATGAAAGTGGTGCAAGTGTGTCCAACCAGCTTTCCCACTGGCAGTGGTGGGTCCTTGTGGCACATCCCACCAGTGGGAGGCATGGAGCATGAGTGACACGGCACAAGCTCCTTACTCAGCTCTGCAGCTTGGCATCTGCACTCGCTCCTTACATGCTCTCCCTGCTCCTGAGCTCATCCTGTCCATAAACCTTGGCTTACTCCACCACGCCTGCTGCTCTGACCCATATTTTACTTCTAAACTTCTTTGAAGCTGCTCCTATCTAAACCCCTGGATGGTGGCTCTACCTGGTTACTGAAGAGCCCCAGGGCAGCCAGCAGGCTTGTGTCAATAGAGAGCTGAAACACTAACCCACTGCTCTCCTTTTCCTTCCCTATCCCTCAGGAAAATGTTCCAAGTCCCCGGTCATGCCCAAGAGCAGAGCTGGTTCCCTGCAACTCATCACTATCCACATCTACAGGAAAGCTCAGCCACTGCTGACCCAGAGTCCTGGACCACCACCATCACTCCACCCAAGAGGTCTGGGCTGAAAGAGGAGTCAGTCAAGACAGATTCTCTGGGAGAGCCCAAGAGTGGAGGAGCCAGGAGCCAACACGGGGTAGGCTGTCCCTGCAGCAGAGCATGGGCACGGTGAGACGAGGGGCTGCTCAGCCACCCTCCAGGGACAGGGTTAGGGCCTCTGCTGCAAGATAAAGACCCTTGTTCCTCCACAGAGCAGGCTTGTGAAGTAGAGCCCCTCAATCTATTTCTACTTCTGAAAGAGCCATGTGCTACAGGGGAGGCTGCCACCACTACCATCCTCTCCCATCCCACGGGGTGAGCAGAAGCCCACACCTGCTCTGTCACCCCAGGGGACACAGCCTTGTGCCCTGTAGGAGGTGGAGCAGCTCATCCCAGGGAAGGTGCCGAGTGCTGGCTGCATGAACCCAATCAGAAATTCCATCTCGAGGCTGCCTGTGGCCAGGGCTCAGCAGCTCCCTGTGCAGGCAGCGCCAGGGGAAGGGGGGATTGGTGCAGGCAGGTTCACGTGACAGATCCCAGCTTGAGTTCCTGCCCAAAGATGGGCAGCAGTTCACATGAGCAGGCAGCGGTCCCACACCGAGCAGCCGACAAACAGAAAACAGACTCCATCTCCACAAAATGAGGCCCAGAACTTCCTGTGTGAGATTTCCATTTCCTCAGCCAAATGAAAAAGAACTGGAGTAAGAGGCAATAAACTAGGAGAGCAGGACTGGACCTGACACACGGAACGAGGACCCATTAATGGTTAAGCCACTTTGCTGGATTACTCTTAATGCATCTTCCCATCACCCTGGGTTCTGGCTCCTTTGGATTAACAACAAGACGTGATTTCAGGCTCTGGATCCAGAGAACCGGAGGCAGATGGAAAATCCTGCGGGAAAGCAGCTACGGAGCATGCTCAGACACTGTTTCGCATACTCCATACTTGGCCCTTTCACTCAATTTTCTGTCCAAAAATATGCAAATTGCCTAGTCCGCATTACGGACTAATGGGCTGAAATCAGCCAGTTTAGAAAATTAACCCTTTTGTGCACTGCAGGGTAGAAAAAAGTGGTTTCTGAAGCTGTGGGGAAGTGACTTTTGGAGCTCCAGAAACAGGCAAGCTGCTGCAGGCCTGCCCAGCCCAACCAATGTTGGCCTGACTCAGTCAAAAAAAGGCAACAAAACACTTACGCTGGAAATGGAGTTCCCTCTGGTTGAGAGGAAGGCCCTGCCTGTCCAGCTGGCCAGGCTAGCAGAACATCTAAAGGAGGAGTATCCCAACCAAACCAAATGTACATTCTAAGCAGAAAGTAAAAATCTATCTCATGATCCATCTTCTAACACATGGAAGCAACACGCACCCGCAAGGCTCTCTCAGAGGCCCCCCAAACCCAGCCCACACATCCATGAAGAAGCCACTGTGTCACCAAGGGTGACAAGTGATCCCCAAATATTCCCTGAGAGGTAAACCTTGTTTGGGTGCTCAGGTCAGAGTGCCATAGCCAGCAGTAAGCATGAGCAAGGGGGAAGGGTGGCATGAGGAGCCCAGGGAACAGACACCAGAAGACAAACCAGAGGATGCACGTACTGTTTGGGGAGCTCGAGAGAGGTCGGAGGAGGATTCCAGGTGTCCGGGTGGCCAAGCATCCAGTCTGACCAGACCTTCACACTGGGGAGCAGCTCCTTCAGGTCCTGGGGCAAGGCAGACACCTTGATGTCATCCTCCTCATCCTCCTGCTCCATCTCTCGTGGCTGAACTGCAAATAGAAGATGTGAGAGCTGAACCAGCTCACCACAGTCAGGAATCAGGCTCAGGCAGGGACTGAAGATGCATGACACAGATCCCAACATCCCAGCCTTGGATGCACAAGGGAACAGCCACAACCCACAGCAAGCACAAAGACAGATCTGTTCTCCCTATACAGACTGGCCTGGAGGTCTGGGATCCCTTTCACTGAGGGCAGTGGAGCATAACTGCAACAGTCACAGGATTCCAAGGTCCTAGTTGTGGTGAGTTTCCCATGAGCTAGCAGAAAGCATGCCCTGAATCCATCCCTTTCATCCAAACATTTCTGCCTGCACACATCAGGGGCTTTCCAGCAGATGATCCAGCCATAGCCTGGGCAGAGTTTGGGATGCCAGGAGGGAATCCATGGCCCCCACAGGGGGGAAGGGGTGTACAAAGCAGCATGGAACGAGGGTCTGAACTCCATCAGGCTGCCTCGTGGGCCCCTGCACGGCTCCTTCTGGTAAGCCCTTACCTGGCACACATTCCCTCAGCAAGTTGGTGCACCTCCTCACCAGGAGTGCAAACATGGAGAGCCCCAGGGCTGTGGCCTGCTCCTGGATGATGGAGCGACAGTCTTCAGAGACGCACTCTAGGAGACAGAGAGGGTTTGAGTCAGACATTCCATCTTGCTTTGCCTTCACAGCTTCCCTTTCTGTATCCCACATGGTGCAAGGGGGAGCAGTTCCCCAGCTCACACCTGTCCTGGACCAAATTGCTCCATGCAGGGGGGAAAAAAGGTGGTAAGTAGGTACTCCACCTTTGAGTGGGCAGAGGCTGCAGCCACACTGCCCACACCATGCCTGGCCCCGCCGTACGTGCTGAGCCAGCCGGTGCCAAGCTGGCACGCGGGGCTCCCAGCACAGAAGCTGCTGCTGGGAGCCGATGCCTTTCCCTGAAGGAAGGGGGTATGTTTAAGTGTTAAAAGGGTAATTAGCCTCATGTTTGATCTCTGTCCCTGCTGGAGTTTAACCTCAGCAGCTGAGAAGGGGGCTCCTCCCATTAGTTCAGCAGTCACACAACAGCTTGTCAAGAGAGCTTAATTGGAACTGTTACTCAAGTAGATGCCACACGACCACAGCTCTTCCAAACAGAGCCGGCTCAGAGTGAGAGCAAATCCCCCCAGTACATGTACACCCAGCCAGAAACCACTTCTGAGGCTGCTGAGAGCAGCAGGGAGCTGGCTCGAGGGAACTGCCTGGAGCCGGGCGTAGGTTACACAGAGCGAGGCCAAGAGTTTTGGTGGGGAATGCCAGGCTGCCCACATGTGCTCAGGCACTGCCTCCTGCTCCCAGAAGGGTTTGGAGCCTTAGGGGCAGCCTCTGGCTCCCAGTTCCCTCTGTGCTGCATTCACATCCTCCCCTGAGAGGTGGGGGAGTGGCTGGCTGCAAAGAACCAGTGGGGCTGGATGCACCCACACCACTTAGGGGGCTCCTTCCCACCTGTGCAGTTTGCTCTGCACAAGATGCTTCTCACTGGCTTATGCATCACCCACTGCAGGACCCCTGAGAATGGCTGCCCCAAGCCAGGCAGAGGATTTGCACAGGGAACACAAACATGCAGGCACTAACTCTGAACGGGTGTCCAGGAGTGAAGCCCCAGTGTGGCCATGGGGAGGGGGAGCCCCCACAGCCCCCCAGCTCCCAGGCACCTCCACTGCAGACATCAGCACCAGCTGCATGTCAGCACAAAGAAGGTGTTGGAAGCAGAACTCCCCTGTTGTGGCAGAGCAGGGATTTTGAGCAAAGGGTAAAAGGATAAGAGCAAGACACTGAGACCCCGTTTCAGTGGGGGCTAGTGAAACACCTGAGGTGCAGAGAACAGACAGTGGGGTTTTAAGTGCAAATTATTTCAGACGTGGGGTGGGAGACTAAAAACTACCAGAAAAAGACTAAAACACACCAATAAAATATAGAAGAAAAAGGGAGGAAGATCTGCAGGCTCCATTTGGTCAGTTCCTATAGCTGTCAATGAGTTCAGCATCCAGAGGGGAGACCACTGAGGGTCACCCACGCTGGCAGTAAAGGCTCCTGGTAGCCAAACGAGGGTGCTCTGCTCTCAGAGCCAGGGCTGAGCTGGTGCTGCAGAGCAATGGTAGGAAGTGCCGTACTGCAGGGGCTGTCAGCTTTTGGAGGAAACATAAAACTAAAGATGTGACCACTCTGGGACAGTAAATCTCTTTCATGAAGCCTTTCCCACAATTAAGACTGTTAGTCCCAGTGCTCTGGACACAGTCCAGTCCAAGAAATTACAGTTGTCTTCCCTGCACTCCCTCCTCCCGCACTCGGGTGAGATGCTGGACTGTCTTCACTTGTCTTAAATGGACACAGAACAAGATCACGGTGGTCCAGCTGCTACACCTGAATCTGGCAAGTCCCTGGGGGGTGCAAATCTCCAAGCATTTCAGCAAGCACCCCCACATTTGAGCGGAGAGCATCCCTGGGATTCCAAGCACTGCACTTAAACTAGACTCGTGGTGATTCCCAAACCAGGCTTATACAAAAGCTACATTCTCCCCCTCCAAAACAGGCAAAGCTTAAAGGTGTTTGTGATGGTGAGGTGACGAGCACCTGTATTTCAGGGTGTATTTCCCAGACTGACTTCAGTGCTGGAGCAATGCTTTGTGGTGGCTTTGGCCAGGCTTGGTCCCAGGGCCTCAGCCCTTCCCACTGCTCTTGTTGCAGGCTGCAAGTTCCCCACAAAACACTTAACCAAAATACAGTAAAATGTTCCTTGCACGTGAGTTGTGGCAGGTACAGCCACCTGCAGCCCGCTCACTCAAGCTGAGCACGATGGCCACAGCTCCATCAAACCTCTTGTGTTGCTGCAGACATGAGCCACGTGCCCACCAGCCCATGGTGCTCCAACGTCCCACAGCAACGCTCAGCCTCGATCCAGCCTGCAAAGCTGCCCACTGTGCAAGTAAATGGAACAGGACACCCACATTTAAGGGTTGTTTCCTCACAGTTCTAGCTCAGCCACTCTGGGTGTTGTCAGCCCATCATTAAATTACACTAACCTCCCTCAGTCCTGTTAGTTCATTCCCTGGCCAAGCTCATCAGCCTCATTCCCAGGTGGCTCCCCCAGCAGGGAAGGACAAGCATCCAGGTGGATGCTTGTTCAAGACCCCTGAATATACACCAGCACTCCAACTCCCAGCCCTGCCAGCAAAGGCTCTTAAGAGCTTAATTGTAGGACAAAAGAGGAAAGTACCATAAATCAGGAGAAACTTTCTCTTTGTGCCTTTTCACCACTTTCCTTGGGAGGCTGGAGCTTTGGCTCTCCCTGAGCTGGGAGCCAGTGGAGATGACTGTGATGTGGAGGCTGTGGGGTGGCAAACACCAGGCTACCCCTGCCACAGGAGACAGTCAAGGTGAAGGTAAAATCAAAGGGCAAAGCACTTGGGGTGTTTACATAGAAATTAGTGGAATATTTTGAGGGATGGGCAGTAAGGAAACTAATTCTCTGCATCCACAGTGAGGTCTCTCACCCACACCATGCACTGAGCTTACCCTGGCACTAAGAGAAAAACACTTTGTAGAAGATATATTGAAATGAAAGTTGGAGCAACAAATCTGCTCTAGAGCCCACAGGGCATCATTACCTCTGAGCTGACCAATGGTCTCTGCTGCTGGTAATGCACACAGAGTCACAAACTTCTGGGAAAGAGATGTTTCTGGAGGCTGGAGCGACACTTAGGTCATTCCTGTCCTTCCAGTTGGACAGCACTAGTAAAATCTGGGAACAGCATCTGCCACAGACCAACAAGAGCAGGCAGAGAGATCCTGACTGCCCAGGTCAGTATAAACCCTGTAATTTCCACATCTGTTGCCCCAGATCCACAATGGGTGCAGGAGAAGTGGACTGACAGCATCAGGTCCACAGGTAACCCTGCATCCTATCCCTGCAGGCAGTCATCAAGAGCTGGTGACAGAGACTTCAGGTGGCATTGATGGCAGTCCATCAGCTAAAGCTGCCACAAATCCAATCCACTTCCTCCTCTGAAACCCCACATCAGGCTGTAATCAGATACAGAATCAGAACCCTCCCAGTTCACACCCAGCCACACAGTGCAGCTGGAGCATGGTGTGGAGGTGTTAGGCAAACTATGGAGAGAAATCACATACAAAAAAAGCTGCCAGGAGGTCACAAGCCCTGAAGTGGTTGGAGCTGTGGCTCCAGTGTGCCATCAGCAGCCACAGACAGCAGTGATGCTCCGCAGGAAATCATCCAGCACCAAGAGCCGTGTGTTCCCCCCTCACCTTCTCCCCTTGCAACCTGGCAAAGGGCCCTGTTAATGCCAGCACTGGATGAACAGCTCCTGTCACCACGTCACCTCTCAGCTCTTGCCTGCACAACCACCCTGTGAACCCGATCATGCAGCTCAGCGGGGTTAGAAATGTCACCTTTCAGCTGTGCCACTGCCATCAAAGGTGCTGTGTGGGTGGGGAAGCAGGTGAGCAAAGCTGGCACCACCACCTCAACAACTGCTTGCTACACTACAGCCTAAGGTCAGGGTTTCAGACTTGCAGCCAAGACTGACTCAGGGTAAACCCATATTCCCGTTGCATGCTATGCTGACATACAGCCCGTGGAGCCACACTGAAGTCACAGTAGGGAGCTGAGCTGGCCTCAAATCCCTCTTTCTGGAAGCTCCCTTAGGCTGGAGCTGCTTCTTGGCCACTTGTAGCCCACAGCAACTACATTAGCAAACCTCAGGTACATGCAACACTGCACAGGGCTAGAAAGGAGCAGTCAGAGTGTTTTAAAGCAGGAATGTGTCATCAAACATTTTGCAGCCTGAAAGGACAGTAATTTGCATTGCCCCATGCTTTGTAGGCTGAATTTACCTTGAAGAGCTGCCTTTCTGCAGCAGACAAAGCGACAGCCCTGCAGTCCCCTGTCAGCCCCTGTGGAGGGGAAGCTCCAGAGGCTGTTGCAGCAGCACGACATGAGCTCCGACAGTTGTGAGAACTGTGTTACTGAGCTTGCCTGACACCAGCCACTCCTGAGACCCTTTTTCCAGCTGGCTTGGAGTTTAACTATTGAAGCTGAAGTTTCCATGCTGGGTGCCTGTCTTAGCCCAAATTCTTCTGGAAATCCAGCCAAAACAGCTTGGCCACTTGTGAGAATAAGGCGAGGAAACAAGATGGTGGCTTACCTCTGAAAAAACCCACTTACAACCTCTTCCTTGAACTAATCTAGCAACTGCAAATCCTGGAACGAGGATCTGAGATTTTGCTACAGAATAACCTTTTTCGCAGAGAGTTTTCCTTTCCTACTAGAAATCTGTCCACACTTGGCCAAGCTATAAACATCTGAAAGACAGCAGTTTTCCGTATTCAATAGGAATTCATTTCAGCAGTTAAAAATTTCTAAGATTTCACTTCCCTGAGCATGCTCCATCCTCCTACCTCCCTTCATCTAACCTGTGTTAGAGGCACCAGAGCAACTGTCCTCCTTCCACCCAGCATGTGGGGACCTCTGAAAAAACATCCTTTTACCTTGCCACGAGCTGGAGGTTGGACCTGACGCCTCCAAGTGACACCCAGGATATTTGCTCTTAAGCAGAGCTCAAAAGCAAGAGAGGGAGAAGGGATGGGACTGAAAAAATGGGAGCTGATGTGCATCAGACTGTGAACACAGAGCAAAAGCCACTGGGAACCAGGGGCAGGTAGTTTTTCTGAACAGCACAGAAGCCCTCTGAGCTGCAGAAGAGTCCTTCCTCTTCGTAGGACAGAGGGTTTTTTCCCCAGCTGGGTACTGGGCTGCACAGAGAGCTCTGTTTACCTACCAGAACCAGTTTCCTTTGCAGGGAAGAGCGGGGAGAGCAGGGCAGATCAGCTGCCACAGCGCCCTCTGCAAGCACTTACCTGGGCTCTCCCTGCATCCACACCAGGGCTGAGAGCTTTGTTCTCACCCAGCTGGCAGAAAAACCTGACCCAGGATTTCTGCAGCCATAAATCTACCTGTTTCACAGGGGAAAGGGCGTGTAGGGAGGGGGGAGAAAAAGACAGAGAGAAAGGGGACTTTTGTAATGGGAAGAAATTTGTGTTTCTCTGAGAATGTTACATTCATGGAAAACATAAACCAACTGTCGTCAAAGTCGTCTGAGCTCAGGAAATGGAGCGGCCGGGAGAAGGCTGCCATGTGGCCGGATGTTATGTATTTCTAATTAGTGCTATACATCTTTCAGCAGCGAGTGTCCTTTTGCTGGGAAACACAACGCGCTGCCCTTGTTATTGTAACTGTCAGAGAGTGCTTAAACAGATAATCTCCAGGAAAAGTGATAAACACATCCCCTCTCCCACTAGGGTGTGCAAAACAGCAATGCCAAACCTTTATTAGGGCAACCAACCAGCCACAGGAAATGGGAAAAGAACAGGCGAAGCAAGGGACAGCCGCCTCTGAGGAGAGGGATTTGCTGCCACTTGAGTTGGATGTGCTGAAGGAAATCCTGCAAGGGACAACTGGGGCAGAGCGAGCTCAGGACACGTAGCCTGGGGCAGGGAGTGCTCAAAGGGATGGGGCAGGGGGCTGGGAGTGAGGGCTGCCAGCTGCACTGCTCCAAGAGTGCCCTTGGCTGCAGGGGAAGGGAGCCACAGCAACCTCAGGCTCATGAGCAAGCAGAGGACACACTTCCATCCATCCTTCATCCAGCTGACACAACACAAGGAATGCTGAACCTTCTACAGTTAAAACAACACCAGCCAACAACCCTTAGTGTCTCAAAGGAGACCAGATTCCTTTGATTCAAGCAACCAGACTGCTCCATCCAAGGGTTGGGAGGGCTCCAGCAAGACAGTTTCCATGCTGGCCTCTCTCTTCTCACCTGAGCTGAGGCTCCAGGACAGGAAGCCCAGAGCAGTGCTGACAGCAGGTGATCCCAGGGCAGGCAGAGCAGCAGGGATGTGCTTTGCTCCCAGGGAGCAACAGCTGAACCCACCTTTCCCAGTGAGGGCAGTCAAGGGAACAAATGGGTCTATGGAGAAAATCCCAAGGATGACATAATGGGCTGGCCAAGAGATGTGGGAGCTGCAGGAGCTGGGTGAGAGTAGGGCTGGGGGAGAGCAGTGCCTCAGGCACCCGGCTGATGTGTCAGCAGCTCAGAGGCACAGACAACTGATTCACCAGCTGGCTGCTGCCCTGTGGGGAGGAAGGCAGAAGCTGGTCACCTCTGAGCTGACAGCACCTGAAGGCAATTCGTTTGCTCTCGCTGCTCAGACAGTGTTTTCCTCGTGAGTCACTGCCAGACAGAGTGTTGGCAGGGCTACAGGGCAGCCCACCGGGATGGGGCTGTCTGCAGGAAGAGGGTAAGGAGAGCCACGCTGCCAGCCCAGCCAGCTGGTCCCACTGCAGACTGCACACAACCCCGGGAATATAAAGCAGCAAAGGGATGTCACAGCTGTGGGTATTTCCCCGAAACCCCCTTGCAGGGGACCTGTGAGTCACTGGCACTCCCAGCTCTCGCTGGAAACTGTCGAGTCACACACACACTCATCTGCCCCTGAAAGAGCCTGGGAACCCGGAGGCATCTGCTCAGCCCTGGCTGATACCCTGCAAAGAGCCTGAGAACGATGGGCAGCTTTCCTGGAAGGATGCTCCCTGACTCTGAATTTGCAGACAGCAGACACGATGGCAGTCCTTGCCCCCTCAGCACTACGGCTGAGCTGAACATCACCACCTGCAGCACACAGGACCAAACCCCTCCCAAAGCGACCTTCAAACTGCAGTAATACCCTGGATGCCCCCAGTCCACCTCCCCCTACCATGGAGAGGCAAAAAGGCCCTGAAAGGGCCTTGGTCACAGGGCCCAGACATGCAGCAACAATGGGAACTTACTGCACATGTTCCTAGAGCAGCTGGGGCTGCCCAGGAGCCCTCAGCTCCCTCTGCTCCATGCTGAAACCCTGACTTGTCCAAGGGAGGGAAGGAGGGAGGCCTAGGAGGTGAGGAATGCTGGGGGCCTGGGGAGGATGGAGCAGCTCTCCCTGTGGAAACCATTAGATATTCAACACTTCATTTGTTTCCAGCCGTCCTGGACTGCAGTGCTGGGCTCTAGGACGGGAGGCTCTTCTCTGACGTAACCAGGAAGCAGCTGCAAAATTAAGGAATCCCTCATGACATCATAAAAAGGGTCGATGGTTTACAGGGGAAGGTATAAAAATTAATGACATATTCCCACCCGAAGCAGCCAGCCTGCCCAAGAGCCACAGGGGAGGCCACGCTCTGCCCGACACGAAGCGGCTGCCTGCTCAGGACAGCTCTGGGTTACCAGTTCCCTCCAGCTTGCTCTGGGTCCAACTGTCCCCAAGCCCAGGCAGGGCTGCATCTTTGCACCTGGGCTGTGATAACCAGCTCAGTATATCCTTCCTGACCCTGATGAACAAAGCTTTAAGGAATGACTTTAGGGACAGCTTTCTTGTGTTCTCAGGACTGGCCAGAAGTCAACAACAAAGAACATCATTGTGAAGTGACTCGGGGAGAGACGGTTATTATTTTCCATGGGGAAGGTAGACATGTGCATGGAGTGCCCCCAACCCAATTTCTGCAGCTCTGGAAGACCAACAGAACCTGCAAGAACAGGCAATGGCAGCTGCACTCTGTCCCTTCCTATCAGGCAACCCAGGCTAGGGCAGAAAGAATGACATTAGCCTTGAGGACAAGCACAAAGCCATTTCCACTTGAAAAGGGAAAAGGATAGTGGTTTAAAATTAACTGCAGCTTTTTCCAGGAAATATCAGTGGAAAGAAGCAGCCATTTTTAGAAATGTTATTCTCAGAAATTTCCTGAAAAGACCCATCAGTCAAAACACAGATTGAAGCCATTTCCACTTGCACTAAGCAGCACTTTGGAGCTCTCTCTCCACACTTGGGGTGCTTGACCCAGCTGGCAAGGCCAGGATCCTGCTCTGCACCCCTGACCCCAGTGAGGCTGCGGGGCTCAGTTTTGGATATGAAACAGCCCATGCAGTGTCAGAAACACTCCTCCTGCCCGGGGAGGCATGTACAGCCCTGTTTTAATGAGGCACATTCACACCAAGACATGCCAGTCCTCAACCATCACAGTTGGGGTAAAGGCACCTCCAGTCTCACCCACACTGGCAAAGCTGGAGAACTGCCAGAGAAACTGTCACTCTTCAGCACTGCCTTCCCTGGCCACTCTGAGCACGTGAACTGACACTGGTACTTATGAGGCAGGCACAGCAAAGTGTTCATTTGCCTCAAGGCTCCACAGGATCCCCAGAGCCACAGGTTCTGCTGCCAACAACTGACAGCAACATGAATTTGACCCGTCTGGCAGCTAAAAGGCTGGCAAATCCAACTATACATAACTCCTGGCTGGCACATAAGCAAAGATGTCCCTTCAAGCTGGCACGTCAGCTCATCTGTACAGAGTATCTGTACCTCCAGACCAGCCTGGTACCAGCTGTCTCTTCCTGCTGAGGGAATATTTGCTGTAAGATGCACAAACAGGATGGGACTGAAGTGACTGCAAGGGCAAAAGGGCCCAAGGGTGGCCAGAGCATCAGGATGAAACAGAGAACACTGCACAAAAGAAGAAAAATCATGGATGATAGAAATGAAAAAAAGGCTTTAGGAGCACTACAGTGATGCAAAATGATAACAGAAACCCCCTGACGTCTTATCCTTCGTCTGCACAGTCTGTGAGCCCTTCCTGAAGACTCCAGCTGCACACCCTGAACCTCACCTCAAAAGGGCTGGCGAGGAGCAGCTCAGCTGCCAGGGAGCCCAGCTGGGTGTACACAGCAGCATGGCAAATGCTACCAGCATCCCACCCAGGAGCTCCATGTGCCCTGCCATAATTGGGTCAGATGTTGTTTACAATGGGGAGGAGGTGTGAATGGGGCTTCCCAAGAGATTTCCTCCAGTCCAGTGAAGTTTAACCAGGACAATTGCAGCAAATAACAGGCAGCATTTGCACCCCCCAGACCATGCTGGATATGTGAGCAGACAGTCTCAAACTTGCCTCCTCAGGGGTGAACCTCGGAGGGCACTTTGAGCCTGGAGTTAATGAGAGCAAGTGCTGCAGACAGGAGCATTCAGAAAAAGGAGCCTTTTGATGGGGCAGGAACAGCGAAGTGTGGAGCTTCCGTTTCAACACATTCACTCCTTTGCTGCTCTTCTTTTTATGGCTTCCTGAGGAACCACTGTGTCAGTTTGTAAAGCAAATGCCAAAACATAAAGTGAAATCCATGCCCCTCTTCCAGCCCTTGGGAGGCAGCAAATCCCAGGGTCTTCACTGAATGCCTGCAGGCCTGAACTGCCACCTCATCTCCCACTCCAGCACCCACTTGGTCCCTCCAGCCTTCCTGAGCAGTGGCAGTGGCACTCTGAGCCCCTCAGCACCAGGACAGCCTGCCAGGACAGCACAGCCCAGCCACTCTGCATACAATGGTGCTTACCTAACACTTTCCATTGTAAGACCCTGGTTTCAGTTCCTAAGAACTTTGCCAAACTTTAACCATTTAGGCTGCAATCCTTCATGCCAAAAGCTTTCTTTGAGCTAAATTTATTGGGAAAATTTCAACTACAAAGGTTCAGCTATTTGCCAGGATGAGGTTAGGGAAAATATATTGTTCTTCTGAAGTTAAAAAATTCTTTGACCATTTCAGCAAAATCCCTAGCACCTTCACACTTTGGAGCAGGAACCAGAAGTTTGGCAGGGAACAGCGGTGGGGTCTGGGTGTGACTTCTGCCCCCTCCACCTTGCTTTGCCAAGGCAGGAACCTATGGAAATCTGGGTGCTCATTATCAGGCACCTTTTACGTGCCACTCCAACTGAAGCAGCAGCTGGTTCATCTGCTTGGATAAACAAGGGAAGAAAGAACCAAGCCAGGTGAGACACTGGAGTGGGAAAGGCAGGTGGAAAAGTGGGCTGAAGTGGCCCAAGGGAGGTGACAGCGTAGCAGCCCCTTCTCCAGCCCCCTCACTCCTCTGCTGGCACCATCAGTGGCTGCTCTCCCCAGAGGTAACAGCCCACCATATCCAGCATTCCTGCCATGGCAGAGGCTTGTGTGGTGCAACTACATTTACATGCCACCTGAGGATCCCAGATGAGGTCAGTCTGGTTCCACAGGGGAGCTCACTTTTCTAAATTATATGGAAATTACACATCCAAAAAACCACTCAGAATATCAGACTTGGAGGCATCTATGCAGATTCAAGTCAGCTCCATCACACTTACTCATCATAAAGTTGTCGTAGCAACACATTGCTTTTTCTCCCCTCAAGGCACCTTTTTCAGTCAACCCAGAACATTAACAGGCAGCAGAGACCCTCCTGCAGGGCGTTCTGATGTGCTGAAATGAGCTTGTGTTTGGTAAGGCTGAGGGCTGCAGGACACAGTCATGGTTTGAGGATTAAGATGGAGAACTTGACTCCAACTTCACCTTGCTCCTGAACTTCCAGGGGGATCCAAAAGTCACCTTAACCCCCCCAAATGCATGTGGTCAGTATTTGTGTCCCTCACTTGTTGGCTGGCCATGGTGACACAGAAGGGATGGAATTTGCAGACACAGGGCAACTCTGCTTTGAGTAGGACCAAAGGCAGGTCCTGAAGGATTATGTTTTAGGAGAACTCCATCTCCTGCATCTCCATGTGGGCAGTCAAGGAACTGGAAAACCTGGTATCTTCCTGAAGTTCAATTCCCCATTGGCACCTGTTACAGGTACCATGAAAAAAGACATCCAAACTTGAGATGCTTTAAGCGCTAACCAGTGAGTTTACACTGTCCAGTTATTTGGACCTGAATCTTCTAGCTCTTCCTATGCTCCATGTGGAACTGTGCATGATAATAACACTTCATCAGTGACCTCTCTGGAAAACTCCCATATGAAGGGGAAGAAATTCTATAGGCAAAAGGACTGTAACAGGTAGGTAAATTGAGCCTGGGATGTCTTTGCCATGTCACTGTCTTGCCTATCACAGGAGGCCTTATCTGTTACACCACATAATAAATGTTACTAAACACAGGCTTTGAGGCTCAATCTGTTTGGAAACAATCCCTCACAATGCTCCTCATGAGGATACAGCCAGATTCACCCACCAACCTCTCGTGGGGAATGGGGGCTGTGGTCTTCTGTGAAAAACTGGAAAAAATTCTGCTCTAAGTGGTGCCAGGCAAAGGGAGGTTTTCAGGTGAGCAATTCCCTGTGGGAAGGCCACGACCACAGGCACAAATGCAAAGAAACCATTCCAGGAAGTTGAACATCCGAGCCCCCCTATTAGAAAATATGATCTCAGTGCTCCAACAACTTATATGGAGCCAGAGTCTCGGGTTCCAAACCCCCGTGCAGACTGTGGCACGTGCACGCTCACACTGGCTATTGAGCCCTTGCCACGGCACTCAGGAACTAAAGAGCCTTAACCTTCCACATTCATTAGCAACCATAAGACATCACAGTTTTATGCCAAATTCCTCTTTTCCCCTGTGATCTGAGATAGGATTGGCATGCCCGTGATGTTCCCTGCAGCTACTGTTGCTGCAGGTTTCCCAGCATGGCCATTTGGAGGGACAGGCAGCACCGTAGGGTGGTGGGCTCACCCTGGGTACCCCAGCACCCCCTCAGTTTGCTGCTGTGCCTCCTGCCAGGAGGATGTGAGGGAGTTGTGGACTCCCATGCAGCCAGCACCACGGCGTTTCCTGCAGAGACCTGAAAACCTGCTGCAGTTCCAAAGCGAGCTTCGGTTTCACTGTGACCAGAGGCTCAGAGACTCATAGTTACTATACAGCCGAATAAAATATTTTTTCATAAATTTAACGCCAGCATGTCTGTGTTTGGAAACTTTGAAAATCCATGTTGTATGGTTTACTGCACTGGAAAAGGTGCCAACAGAGTTTCAAAGGAAGGGAAGTGTATAACTGTTTCCTTTCAAATGCATTTTCCAATGGGATCCATTGAGGGAAAAGGCTGGAACTAACTAAAACATTATTAAAAACTGTTATGAAAAGAGACAGAGAGATGGAAAAAGATAGACAAAAACTCCAATACACAGCCGAAAGGGAGGGAGGGAGACAGGCAGCAAGAAAGGGGATATGGGCAGAAAGACACTTTGGGTGGGGAAAATGGGGCGAGACGGGGAGTTTTAACTGGCAGTCACCCTTCGTGGTTTCATATTGTTGCAGATCAATTGATCAGGACTTCAAGTGCTGCTGGCCCGGTGGCACAAGGCGAACCACAGAGTTGGCTGCAAGCACAGCCCTTGCGAACTGCTGACCTTCAGTTTTCAAACCAAAAATATTCTTTGGGAAACAGTTACAGCTAGGTTCCAGCCCGGGCTGCCAAGCAAAAAACAAGCACTACTAACCTGAAGTAACGCCCCAAGTAACTTACACCAAAGCAACAATCAGGACTAGTAACCTGAAGTAACTCCCTGGTGTGATTCAACCAGCAGTAACCGTGCCTGACATGCGTCCAGGGGCTGGGCTCTCCCATCCTCCCCGAGTGGAGCAGGGAGTTCTCCAATCACTGACACCCTCTGTCGTGATGAGCATCGGCCCTCAGACCGTTCCTGCTCCCTGTTGGCCACATTCAAGCTACTCTAACCCAGTCTATAAATACCAAAGCAATCGGGTCCATATAGTGCGGTCCCAGCCCACTTCCAAAACCACCACTCGAGCTCCAGGCACAGCCGTGGGTTTGCTGTCCTGTGAGCAAAGGGGGGACCAAATGGGGTTTGAAACATATATTTTGTCACAGATTTCAGTGCCCTGGCCATCAGGAGGCTGCCAGGGTCGGGGCTGGAGCTCTGTTGCTCTGCCAGGCTTCAAAGGGCCAGGCTGGGGGTGGGCAGAGCTCGGCGCGCTCCTGCAGAGCTCCAGGCCTGTGGTTCTGCGGGGTGTAGTAACCCTGGGCTGTAGCACACATGTCGAGGGATGAGGGGAAAAAAATAAACAGACAGACAAAAGAATGAGGATGCTCTGCCAATTCCAATTGTGCAGCTTTTATTTTAAATGCTTATCAAGCTGAGAAAGAGCAGAGTTCTTGGAAAACAAGGTTTCCTTTCTTCCCATGCCAGTGTGGAACACCCTCAAGGACGGGTACAGCACAGGCACTCGATGCTGACTGCCCTCTCACAGCATCCCACCCGCCCCAGGAAGGGCTTGCAACTAATAGCCCTGGTGTTTCTGGTAAAAGGATCTCTGTGATTTATATATGTACGTATATATACATATATATATTTTATTAATCTCCAATCTGGCTGGGTTCAAATTATGGCCAATTACCCACCAACACTTCTCGCTAATAAAATAAATTTTTACGGGCCCTAATTACTGCTTTCCCTGAAGTGCTCTAGAGGCAGCCGAGGGCTGTGGCTGTGCAGACAGCAGCAGTGGTGCAGCTACAGGAGGCACCCGGAGTGAGTCAGAGGAGGGGTGGCCGGGCTCGGGCTGACGCAGGCCCTGCCAGGGACAGCGGTGACGGCCGTGTGTGCGCCGGGATCCACGGGGGAAAAGGAGGGGAAGGTATATTGGGAAAGGGCTGCATCAATCACACGTGACAGGAGAGGCAGAGGGGTCCCCCCACGCTGGCTGTGGGGGGCAGAGGAGAGGCGGCTTCTCAGCCCGGCTCCCACCTTGGGTTCTCTCCGTTCCAAACACAGTTAAGGGAAGGAGACGGAAATAGCAGAAAGGTAGAAAATGCCTCGGAAAATGCTAAGTATCCAGCCTGCTCCCTGCTACACACACACACACAGCTCCCGCCTGCCAGCACAGCACGGCCCCGAAGGAAGGGCGTCCCGAGCATGAAAAATGAGCAGGAACCCAGCGGTGAGTGCAGCCCCCAGCCCCTGCCACCACTGCTGTGCCCAGCACGGGTGGGCAGGGCTGCTGCTCTCTGCCACATCACCCCGTGCCAGCCACACACCAGCCTGGGCTGCCGGAGCCCCTCCGAGCGGGGCTGCCACGCAGGGATCGCGCCTCGGCGGGGAAATCGGGCTCTGCAACATTGATTAAGGGTTTTTTCCCCTTTCTTAACTAGGATTACACTAATTTCCAAAGCCTAATGGAGTCCAGCTGTGATGGGGAGGCAACGCCACAGTAGTAGAAAGACCTTTACACATTGGTGCAAATTTGTACAACATTAAGCACACACACACACACAAAGCCCTATAAAAAGGATGCACTGCAGCGGGATATTTTTAGTCTTGACAATACAGCCCTAAAAATACAACTTTGCTAATACATCACTACAGAAATATTCCCAGTGTCCATTCAGGAACGGTTTAAAACATTTATTTTTGTTTCCTTTTGCAATGGTCAGAGAGGAGGGAGAAAATAGAAACTCATTGATAAGAGGAAACGAGAGAGACATGAAAAATTGAAAACTACCTAAAAGCTCATGGAGAGGTTTATTTTATTAGTTCTTAATAAATATCTTGCAGATTTCCTCAGGAAATACACCAGATCACATGTAAAATAGTTTGGTACTGATGTCAACTGTGTCAGCATATGAAATCTATTAGGGTGAAGCCACAGCAGGGTGATCAGCGTGCTGAAAAACTGCACGGCACTGAGGCAAGGGGGGGCGGGGGGAATCTCACGGCCCTTCCAAATTCTTCGAGAGGTAAAAAAGTCAGCCAAGACGCAGAGAGAGAGAAAAAAAGATCCCACATCCTGCTTTGCGCTGCCAGCAATGTGAAGTGCCCAGAGATTAATTCTATGTCTGGCCTGGAAATGTGACTTTAAAGCATTGGAGGGAGCAGGGAGGAGGAGGAGGAGGAGAGAGGAACGAGAAGGCCAGGCGAACCGAGACTGGCACAGTGCCACGGACCCCCTCCCTCCCTCCCAAGGCGTGTTCCAATGCAGACAGCAGTAAAGCCCACCAGACGCAGCTCCCGGGGCTGCCAGGGCCTCGCACCAGCTGGGGCGCGTCTCCCGCTCCCCGTGCAGATGGGCCCTCGAGCATCACTTCCGCTGCGCCTGTTCTGAAGCCACCCCAGCCCATGTGGCCCCGCACACAGTTGGGGCCTCCGGGCGGGACAAGCCCCGCTCCCAGCACCAGGCACGAGGGTTGTCAGCCCTTGGCTCCTCGGGCCTCGCGCTGAAGGGTTTATGCTGTTCCCAACCCGCCTTTGGCAGCCGGCGCCTCCTTCTCCATCCCTGTGCCATTACCCGGAGTGCAGGCGCTGCTTACGCAAGACAGCCCTGCTCCTGCTCCTGCTCCGCTCCTGGGGCCGGCAGGGAAGCACCGGGAGTTCACCCAGACAGGGTCAGGGCACCACACACTCCTGGGAGGGAGGGGAGAAGGGGGAACGGAGAAACTCCGCAGCCAAACCCCACACAGCATCTCCTTCCCATCCCACGATGACACACTCCTGTCTGCCTCTCGTCCCATCCTGCAGCCTGGGGGACCCAAGAGCCCCAGCAACAGATAAATCACTCATGCCCTCTGACTAGCACCTATGAGCCACCCCTAAGGCCATGTTAACCACAGCCATCATGAGCCACATCAACAGCATTAAAAGTCACTCTTCTATTGGAGAAGGACCTTCAGGGCTGCCACTGAGTCAGGGTTAAATAGTCCTGGTCCATGAAGCTGGACTGAGCATCACATAGCCAGGGTGACTCCTGAAGCACTGATGGCACTGTCCTGCCAAGAACCTGCTGCACAGCACATGCAGCCTCCAGCAAACCCTAATCAGGGAAAATAAAAAGATCTCCACACCTAAACCTGTGTGGAGTCACCTCCTCACTGGAGATGAAATCAAACGTAGAAACACAGTCTTGGCTATGTGGCCATTTCTGATCTCAACATTAAGGCAAGAGATCCCAGCAGGTTGCCAAGGGTGCTCACTGCCAGCCGAAGCCCCCCCAGCACCAGGCACGAGTCACTGAGGGGCTACAGCCTGAGAAAGGATGGAGACAGGATGGAGCTGGCAGGGGCTGAGCCCACTGGGCACCCCCCAGGAGGAAACCCTCTCACCGAGCTGGCAGGCTGCTCTCAAACCTGCACCGGGCATGGGGCGAGCAGCCCTCCCTGCCTGCACCTGGCAGGTTATAAAACAGCGCCGCAAGCTCAATCAGGAGTTTTACAACTTCACAAAGCACCATAATTAGCCTAATTATACAGTGTTCTCTCAGAGAATTAAACAGAAATACAGTAATTGACTTGGTGCTGCTTAGAAGCACGAGGAAATCAAAGGTGCAAGGCACATTAAAGAATCAGAAACATCTCTTCAAAAGCAAGAGGATTTCCTGTCACACTGCAAACATCTAAAGCTTCACCGAGGCTGCTGCACCTGGTGTACCCCACTCTGAATCCCTGGCACCCCTCTTTCCCCAGCACCAAAGCAGTGGTGATACAGAGCCCAGGACAGCTGCCTCAGGCACCTCCTTTCTCATGTTACAGCAGGACAGATGGACATGGAATGCCAGCGCTCCATTTCCTGCCTTTCGTTTCACACAGTGATGCTGCTGCTTCATTGAAACAGCAGGTTGGATTCAGCATTCACAGAGCTGGCCATGCCTTGGTGGCACCTCAGCAAAGTTTCTCCCACCTGACCTTGCCGGTCACCAGCTCTGTCCTGACTTGCTGCTTGGGCTGCTGAAGCTTGGCTCTAAAGCAGACTCAAGCTTTGTCATTACAAATCATTTCCCCTCTATTTGTTGCCCTGAAATAAGATCTCAGTTATCACCCTGCATTTGGTGGAACAGCTTCACAGGCAGATGGAAGGATGTGCTTGTGTGAAAGGCAGACTGGGCAGAAGCCCCCAGCGAGCTCATCCAGCACTTCTCCAGGGGGACTTTGCTGCACTTGGGCTGGAGGGCAGGACTGGAGAGTATGACACACTAGCAACACTCGGTTTTGCTGGAAACCTTTCCCTTCCCTGCCACAAAGCCCTGCTCAATCTTTTGCCTCCGAAGTGAACGTCTAGATTTCAGAAATCTGAACTGCCAGTGGAAATTCCCTGCAGCGCGTTGATTATTACATCTCCTGCTGGCACTTGTGGCAAGGGGAAAAAAAGTCACATGGCTTTCTGGACACATGTTTCACTAAGGAGTCTTGCATCAGAGGGCAGAAGCCAGCAGCCAGGAAAATAACTCCAATTACGGTAAATAAATCCCCAAATATGTGACAATCTGCCTTTTAAACAGGAAACAGAGGGGAATAAGCAAAGGAAGACTTTGGTCTAAACACTGCTGCCACCAGCCTCAAGAGCCCAAGAGCAAGACTCTGAAGGCACGTCTGGGCCAGAATTATTTTACCTGAACTTCACTGATGTGTCTCAAGTCCGAGACAGCTTCCTTCCCTGAAGGGAAAGGCGCCGACAGTTCCCAGCAACTGTGCCAACCTCCACCATTCCCAGTGGCTCAGAGGAGGAACCCTGGAGCTGCCACCTCCGGGCACGTACATGTCCCTCAGGAGGCTCAGCACAGGAAGTCGTGTAGCTCCTGAGACAGCAGTGCAGGTATCGCTCCCCACAGCATCTCAACCCTTCCTCCTGCTTACACATCCAAGTTCTGGGCTGTGTCTGGACACAGCTGGTAGCAAACATCACTTGACAAAAGGTTAAGTGTAGAAGCATTTTGCCCACGGAGTGACATGTCAGAACCTGCTTGCCCTAGAGACTCTGTGCAAGGCAGGCAGCACAGAGCAGGGAAGGATGGACACCAGCACCAGCCAGCCTTCCTCTGGGTTTCCTCTCCTGATTACAACTCAAACAGAAAGTAAATATAAGCAGCAATGTGAAGAGAGAGGAAGGATGAATTAAACATCCAGTTCCTCCAAACTTAAGGCCTTGGGAAGTGTTATGTCTTAACACCACCTTGCTAAAGGCAGCACTGCCCAGTCTCACAGGGAAAGTCACGCAGTGAGTGCCAAGAGCAGCTGGAGACCTCAGCACAGACACCTCAGCCCACACATGCTGCATGACAACCGAAGCCCCAGGACCCAGAGAAAGCCAAAGAGTTACCAAACTGCTCACCTCCAGCCTCCCTGCACTGAGTGGGCTGTGTTTGCACACAAACCAAGACCCTGGGCAGCTGGAGGGACCTCAGGCTCTGCTCTCAGTGGAGCACGGGGCTGCAGATGCTCAGCATCCCCAGGACACAGCCCTGCAACGTGGCACCTGCACTGACCTCGCTGTTGTTGTGCCATCCCACAGCACTGCCTGCTCCAAGGTGCCAGCTGGACTCTGCAGAAGCACATCTTTACCATGCGAAGAGGGGAATTAAGAGAGAAGGACTCAGTTCTGCTCCCTATACCAGGAAAGATCAAGCTGCTGCTGCTATCTACAGCCTGAGGTTTATTAAGCTCTCTTTTATGCCTAATTTTAAAACTCCACCAAATCAAGGCAGCTACCCACAGCACTGCTTTATTTTCAATCAGGCAGATGCACTGGACTCTCTTGTGTTCAACTTCTGACACCTTTTGTCAGCTCCAATATGCAAGATGTGGTTAGAGCTTCATGAGACGATGCTGAGATGAAGCTGCTGCAGGTGATCAGTAAATGCTTCCTCTGAGCTTTTTCTGATGTTGCAGTTAGCTCTTTGAGCAAAGCTGGGTACAAGCAGCAGAAATAAGACCGTAGCAATGGTCAGAGCTGAGGTTCTGCTGAGGGCAGACACCACCAACCTCTGCACCATCTCCGGGGATATTTTAAGGTTTCATGCTGTAGCTCTCAAGCCCAGGCAGCTGCAGTCAGCAAAGTGAAACCTGCTCTGTCCAGCACAGGGCTGTGAGCAGCAGTGGGATGGCAGTGGAGCAGGCTGCTGATTACCACAGCACAGCCTCATTTCAGGGGGTCCTCTCCAGCTAGGTTGGGTGCTGAACCTACGTGGGAAAAGGAAGCCCTGTAACTGCTTAGACCCTGCAGATCCTTCATTATGCCTATCAAAACTTGGGCAAGATCAGCACCTCAAGCTGGTGTAGATGTTCAAGGAGCAAGCAGGGCCATATGCCTCAGCAAATCCTTGCAAAGGCCGTAGTTAGCACACACTCGTTGTGTGACAGCATCTCTCTGAGCCAGGCAAAGTATCCCCAGCCTGGTGGCTGTGCAGTATTGACCTACTCAACAGTGCCCTGAGGACAGCAGTGTGGCAGTGCAAAGAGGTCAGCACAGCTCTGAATCTGCTGCAGGGAGTGGGATGTGAAACCTCCCTTTCTGCACAAGCCTTCGTGGATTCCCAGCCAACACTACCTGGCACAGACAACCTGACCACGTTCCACTCAAGAAGACAAACCCAGAGGGCTGTAAAGCAAAGCCCAGCCTGCCCCCACCACACTGGCTGCCCTCTGGAGCCATCACATACCACATGAGCACAGTCCCACTACCAGAGCACAAGTAGTAGGTTTTCCCCCTCACGCCTTGGCCTCACCCTGCCCAAACCATCACTGTCCTCTGGTTGAAGCACATGGCACTTTCCCAGTTCTCAGCTGAGGCCGTGCACTTGGCTGGACCCTCCCCATGCCTCTGTGCCCTGACTCTGCTCGGCCCCGGGGGATGCAACTTCATTCCCTACATGTGCTGAGGATGCACATATGGCAGCCCCCTCCCCTCTCCACTTCCACCTAAGCCCGACCTCCTAACAACCTCCACACAGCACAATGCACGGGCCCAGGAGTGCCAGAAGGCATCCAGGTGCTGCAGCCTGATGCTTCACACCCGCAGCCAGGCAAATTTGCTGGGATTTCCGGGAAGTGTCTCTGGGGTGCCCCGTGCTGCTGCACCCCCTCTTTGGTGCGCGCTTGTTTGGAATGCGGGGCCATCGGGGCTGGGGGGCCGAGGGGGGAGAGGGGAAGTTATTCTGGTGGTGGCCTATGAATAACATCCAGTGATTTATAGGAAGTATAATCCAATAATACAGTAAAATAAAACAGTGTGTCTGAGATGGGTTTGATTCCAGGAATTATAAAACAAATTATTAAAGAGAGAGAGAAAGAAAAAAGCCTCAGAGAGGCCAGATCGGAGTAAATTGGGCACAGATGGGCTGGGAGGGGGTTTCTCTCCCTCCACTCACCGAGATGCCCCTGCCGCAAGCACGGCTTCAATTAGTCTTTTCAGAAACCAGAGTTTTATTTCCCCAAATTACAGAATTAAAAAAAAATTAAAATTCTTGGAGTGCTTGTGGTTGGGATAAAGGGATCCAAGCTTCTCTCTGAGTTGGTTGTGCAGATGGCTACCAAACTGTTAAATGGGCCACCCCACAATGGTCCTGCCCCAGCCACAGCCCAGGATGGTTACCTATGTCCCATCATGGAAAGCTCCAGCAACTGCAAGTCTCTGCCATGCAGACTGGCTGTCCCTCTCTGCCTCCCTGCCCTAGGTGGACACTCCTTGTCCTATGGGTCTGAGCTACAAGAAGCTTTTTCACACGGGGTCAGTGGGACCCTCACTGGCTGCACAGCATGTACCTGCCTCCCTGGACAATGCAGGAACATGCCATTTGATGCTGAACAGCAGGGGAAGCACTTCATGTGGGAATTCTTTGGCTTCCTCTGTCAGAGAAAACAACAAATCCAATTCATCTCCCAGTGCCTTCCCAGTGCTGCCTGGCTGCACAGGCAGCTGAGACCAGCTCTAGCGTGCCTGGTGCTGTCCCTGGGGATAGCACAGCTCAGCTGCCTGCACCAGCCACAGGCCACAGGGCCCTGCCTGCACTCACCTGAGCCCTGGCTGGGCAACCACTGCAGGGTTCAGGTAACCACACCAGCGACCTGTGTGGGAGGAGGATGTGAAATGCCATGTGCTGCTCACAGCTGGCTGGCTCTGAACCCAGTTCAAACACCTCACTGCACCTCAAAAAAAGTCATCCTGTCAGAAGAGCACGTGGTGGCCTTGCACAGGTTGATTTATGAAAGAGTGGCAGTGGATAGGAGCAGAGATACAGGGGACACGCCACAACGGCCATACAGGGGTCATACACCAGGACAGGGGCACCCCTGAGGGACCACAGCCAACCCACACCACAGCAAAAGAAAAGGAGTAAAAAGCAAAGAGCAGCAGATAGAAACCATCACATGCAAGTCCCAATCTCCCATGCTGCCTGTTGCCTCACTTAAGGAACTGGAACAGACCTAGCACAATCCACACCAAAAATGGGAGAGGCTGAGGCTGAGATGGGGCAGGATCGTGTTTGGTGTAAGCTTGAGGAAGAGGGAGGAACGGTGTTTATTAAAGCATTTAATTGTTCAGATTTCCTTTTTCTTAATACCTGAATCTGTGCTTAAAAGTTTGTATTCAGGGGCTTACAATTTTGCACAAGTTCCCCACATTGTGACTGTTCTGCCCATGACACTGTGACAACTGCCAGCACCACTGGATTCTAGCACCACAGATTTGTTAGACACCAGACACAGGGCAATAGGCACATTCACAGGTTTCTCAGGAGTAATTGGGGCTCCAGAGACCTGGAAATACATGGCAGGGGAGGGAGGGAGCAGCACCCCTGAAGAAAACACCCCTGGGCAGCAGGGAGGAGAGACAGATCTGTCTCCCGGCCCCAAACCCACAGAGCTCCTCCTGCTACTGCAAGCTCAGAGCTGAGGGTCAGACAGGCCCGTGTGATGGGAAGGACACAGACACGCTCTGATCCCAGATTTGCAGGAGGATTTCAGTAGGAGGAGATCTCTGGAGGCTGTTTGGTCCAACAGCAAAGTTAGATCCAGCCCTGTGGAGCAGACGCAGCCAAACTTCGACTATGGCCGGCTCCCCACTAACACTTCCTGGCAATTTGGCATGGGTGGGACTGCTCCCTGAGCCCTGCCAGCCTCCCACAGCCCCACAGGGGCGGCTCGGCCCCCTCTCTCCTGCTGCTGCAGCGCAGGGAGGTGACTCATGTGCTGGGAAATGGAACCCGCACCTTCCCGACAGAGCTCCTGCTCCAAGCTCCAGCCAGGCCTCTCTCTGCCCACAGCAGCCCACACGCCGGGGAAGGAGCCAGCACCCTTGGGCCGTGCTGGGCATTCCATAATCATCACTCCTGCTTGCATTCTGAACTCCAAACCCTTTGCTGTTTTGCTTTTTATTTCCATCTGCACCCAGCCCTTTCCAGTATCACAGCACGGGCATTGAGCCCCACCTGTGCTGTGCCAGCACTCAGCATACAGGCACTCAGAGCACAGCAGGGCATTTGCACTGACAACAGGATTTGCTTTGCCAACAATATTCCCATTCCCGGCAATATTTCAGGGTCACCAGAGCAAGGAGCCCTCCGGGAAATTCCTGAAGGGCAGGGCCTCAGATGGCAGCCATGGTGCCATCCAACCTGCAGGCATTCTGTGAACACTGACACCTGCTCTGCACACAGCCTACAGTCCCCAGCAGGAACAGGTTTGCTTTCTCCAGGGATCCAAAAGCTGGGAGCAGCTGGCAGCTACCCACAGAGGAGGCGGATAATTCAGAGAACACTTATTTTTCACGAGATAAAAAGTGCTCCCTTTTTCACTCACACACATCCACAACTCAGCTACAGATGGAAGAGCATAGTCCAGTGGTCTGAGATTTGGGATGGCTTCCAGCTCTGCCACAGGGGCTTGCCATCCAGCCCAGAAAAATTTCTTCCTCTCCTTACCACCCGCTCCCGCCTGCAGCACAGACACCACTGTTAATGCACATACCAGGGGTATTATTATTGTTATTATTAATATGATAATTACCATCACACAGAGGCGTTTGCTTATAATCATAAAGTCCTTTGCAGCTCAAAGATAAACATGCCATCGCTGGCTGGCATCTGGCAGGAGAGAGGGCACAGCTGCCTCACCAGCAGGACTGACAGCTCCCCCTGAGCTTCCCCTGGGAGAGGAGGGTGCCTGCAAGGCAGGCATAGCACATAGGGGCTGATTCCCAGCCCTCTGGCTGGTGCTAGTTCACTCCATCAGCTGACCTTGGCCACTAACCACCAGCCTGACAAGTGGCCAACTGGATCACGAGGGAGAAATCTCCCAGCAGCAGCTCTTTGGGGCTCAGCCTGATCACCCACACGGTGGCTTTAGCTGAAATCCATCAGCTGGAGGCCTTCATCTTCAGGATCTAAACCCCAACCCATCGGCATGTGAAATGGTGCTTCCTCCCACCCAGGCAGTGCAGCCCCATCCCTGCAGCCAGACAGCTCAGGCAGACCTGGGTACCTGCTGCTGACTGCATGTCGGGGGGACACAGAGAAAAATACATTCCCTGGAAGAATCATTTTAAACTCTGAAAGAGGCTCTGGTTTGGTGGCACCTCTGCTGACCAGCAGATGGGTAATCAATGGTAAAGGCCACATACAAGCTTCTAGGTGGATGAGGAAGTGAGAGGAGGAGGATAAGTACCACTAGATCTTGCTTTGTTCTCTAGGTGCCTTAACATGGGGTGCAGGCTCCACCCTGGCCTTTCAGAGAGTGGTACTGCATCCCCAGGGCACCTGCACAGACAAACAGTCACAGGCAATGCCACTATCCTGCCAGCCAAGGACTCCAAGACCCTCCCAGCCCTTCTGGTGCCAGCAGAGGCACAGAGCAGGGCCCAGGTTAAATGCTGGGAGTAAAGCCACATCTTCCTTCTGTGCTGATGACTCGGGCTCCAGGGAGATGTGATGCCTCCTCAGTCCTCAGATACCTCAGCCAGCTCCACAGAGGCCCACCCACAGGCATCGAACCACCACTCCACCCATCTGTCCCCAGCTGGCGTGTCCCCTCAGCCCTCTCCACACGAGCAGCTTGGCCATAGGGAGTGGCTGATCCCCACCCCAGTTCCCCTAAAGCAGCACGTGGTACCTTTGGGCTGGGAGTTGTACACTGCAAACATGTTGATTGCCATGAGCTGGAGCATGCGGGTGCTTCCGATGGGAGGGGGGCTGTGCTGCAGCAGGACCTGGAACTCCCTCAGAACCTCCTCGGCCACCGCAGGGAAAGTCTCCATCCTGCAGACAGAGAGAGAGGCTGTAGAGTGCAGGCAGTGTCCCTGGAAGCAGGGACAGGAAGCTGGCATGGCTCACCCCATGTCACACCTCCTGGGGAAGGTCACATCTCCTGGGAAGGGGGAACCTCTGGGGTGCTGTCTCCCACCCAGGTGCCATGGGGAATGAAGATGCAAACTGCAACAGAGGCAGCTGAAGCCTTCCTTAGAGAGGGCAGTGAGGGATTGTTCTGTGACCGACAGGCAGCATTCCTTTGGCAGGAAAACATGGCCTTTATGAGTCATTTCTGACCAACCATTTTTTTCTACTGACTTCTACCAATCTGGGAGGGGTGCCAAGGGGCTAAGAGCTCACTTGGACCAGGAGCAGCCCATGGGACTCCCAAGAAACCCAGGCTGCAGCAAAATGCACACACTGGTGCCACATTGCGGGTGTGGCAATTCCAGTGCATTGAATGCTGGCCAGAGCATGCTTCCTCCAGAACGGTGCCGGTCTCTGGGCTCCTCGCTGCAGGATCACATCCCATGGCACTGAGCCCCATCCCCTCCAGGCTGCACGCTTCCCAGCACTGTGATTGAGCCCCTAAACTTCATCACTTCGAGCCCCACAGGACAGGGACTGGCTGACTCGTGTAGCTGCTGACAATGTCAAAGCTGGAGCGGGTCCCCACAGCGCTGCTGCCGCACGTCAGGACACAGCAGCCCGAGGCTGTGGTGCCACGGCTGGGGAGAGGTTGTGCTTTCAACACCATTCACAAGCACCCATGACAGTCTGACACGTTTGTCCTACTCTTCATCACTAAGGAAATTAGCTGAGGTCACTTATCAGAGCTGTTGGATCCTCAGCAATCTCCCAACTGAAGTGGGGTCAAAACCAAACTGATCGCAGAGAGCCCAGTCAATTCCCAAAAATCAGTGAGATGTGGCTGCCCACAACAGCCCTCCCAGAGAGTCCTCACCTGGTATCCCATGAAGACAAATTTAGAGTCAAGAAGCTGTCCAAAACCTTGGAAACTATTGAGGAGGGGAAGGTCCTCCTGTCCCACCACCTCTTCTGCTATATTTTCTATATTAATTCTTGTTCCTACACTAGAAAAGGCCACAGCCAGACCCAGCAGGCTCAGTGTCTCCCAGCAAGTGTCCGCTCCAGTTACCAGTGACATTGTTCCGAGTCCACATGGGAGCAATGGAGCCAAAATCCAGATGCCTCTCCCTCTGTGGAGCCGGGACAGGCGACCTCAGGGGCCTCCACAGCAATTTCCTCTATCTTCCCCTGAGAGAGTCAGATCTTGTGATATCAGCACGTTACAGGCTGGATTAACGAGTCGCTTCTGGTAACCCACATGGGCAATTTTGCTGGGCTTCCCCAACAGACTTTCAGGACAGTGATAGCTCTATTTTTGAAAACAGAAATGGCTTTCTTTTTAGCCATATTTCACAGGTGTCTTTCAACACTCAGGTCTGCCTAGCAGCAGGGTACCCTCTCCCTGGGCACTGTTTGCTGGAGCAGTTCAAAGTCTCTGTTACCTTCCCAAAAACACAGGCTGGAACAAACAGGCCCCTCATACTTTGCAGCTGTGCAGGACAAAGTAGCTCCATTGATACAAAAGCACTGCTCTTCCTGCAAGAGGCAACTTCCCAGGATTTGGGGCACAGTCAGGGAATTAGAGCAAACTGATTGCTTCTAAAGACTTCCTGGTTTTGAGAAAACTCAGACTGCTTCCAGTGTATCCAGCAACATCCTCCTAGAGCAGACAGGACTCTGGGGATGGAGGAGCCCTTTGCAGGATGGGTTGTTAGTAAGGAGACGAATATTATTACCATGGAATAACAAGAAGGGCTTCCTCAGGCCCACCAGCTGTGCTTTGATACCACAGCACATCTGGAACAGCGTGCAGTAACCCCACTAAGCTCAGAACCAGCAGGTCAGAGCTGAGTGGAAGCTTTTAATAAATTGCTTACCTGTGGTTTTAGGAGCAAGAGTCCAGTAAGGGCAACATCATCTTTTCCCTATTTTTTATGCATAAATCACCAAAGATCCTGCCCAAAGAGGACTTGACTATTCCTCACCTTTTACCTATTTTAAGCACGGAAGCTGTTTAGCAGAGCTGGATGATTTTCTCTTCCTGTGTCATGGTATTACTTTCTAGTTCCCTTCTAAGTACTGCAGGGGATATTCTACCATTAAACATACTTGGGTTTTCTAAATGACTGTCCTGGGAAGCAACTGCCTCAAACGCTGCATCTTAATTTCACAAAAGTCTCAGGAGCCAAATGTGCAACTGATCTCTGCAACATCCCCATTAATCCCCTGCTGGCATCTGTTCAAGCAGAGCTCGGCCGCGAGCACGGCCCCACAGTGCTGGGGACCAGCAGCTCCCCAGATCCTTGGCCCTCCAGCACAGACACACTGCACTTCCCAAACCTTTTGTGGGCTCTGCAGCTCTCCTCCTCTTTTTCTGTAGGCAGGAGGACATCCAGCTCTCCCTCCTTGCTGCAGGCCAGGCTGCTGCCTGCGGGCAGATAGTCAGTGCCTTGTGACTCAGGGAGAGACCAAGAGCAAAGGCAGAGAGCCAAAGGCTCTCCCCCTTACCCTGACACTCTTCAACAAATTCGCCAGCACAGCTCTTGCTTCCCTTTGTTTACAAAGGGCCCAAAGTGAAGCATGTGACCCTCCTGAGTGGTCATCCCAGAAAGTGCTGGATGGAGAAAGCACCAAGGTGTCAGGCTGCGTGGCAGATCCGTGCTGTGCCCTGCACTGATGTGCTTTCCTGCTTCAGGATGGAAAGGGGACAGAGAATTGTCCATCTGAGTCAGAAAACCCCAACAGTAGGGATAAGATGCCATTTTGCATCCACACCACCTTTACCTACGTGGCCTGGAAAACGTCTCTCAGCCTTGTAACTTTTAGCTCACAGTTCTTCAAGAGACTAAATGGGCCAACAGAGCTCACAAGTGTTCAGTTGCTTCCAAGGCAGGCCCAAGCAGAGACCACCGACTCAGGGACTGTCTGGATTCACACATTGCCTCTCCTCAACAGTTGCTCCCACACAGCCACCCCATCCCAACAGCGAGGGCCAGTCTGGACCCAGAGACAGCTCCATGGGAAGCCCATCAGCTGTGAGGCTGAGCTCTGCCCTCTGGGTCATAAGGATGTCCCCCAGGCTGGGATCACAGCCCAGGCTGGGATCAGGCTTGCTTTGCTTCAAGGGTAGCTGCTCAATTACTTGAAACCCATTTCTGACAGCCATTGCCAAGGGCACTTTGTGCAAACCAGTTCCCACAGCCAGGGCAGCTCTGAGCTACAAGGCTTTCACCGAAATGGCAGCAAGGAGATGAAGGGCAAGGCTTGCCTTGACACGCTCCAGATGGCAGCTTTCAGCCACCACATGGATCTACCTCGATGGCTTTGTGCTCCTCAAAGGCAACAGTCATTGAGAACCCACCAGAGACACCTCTCTGCTGTTTAAGGGTGGGGGGCAGCAGAAGGGGGGGGGCAAACCCAGAAATTAAACAGGAGGGAGCATGGTTTGGTGACATGAGAGAGAGAGAAGACAGCATATAGTCTCTCCTGTGTATCAACCATCTGAGGTCAGCCTCTGCCAGAGGGTCCCAGTTCCCAGGCAGAAACAGGCTTTGAGGTGGGGGAAGGAAAAGCCCAAGCTATAAGCAGTGTGGATCAGAGGGCGGGTAAGGAGAATAAAAACCAGGAGGCTAGGCCTGCAAGAATTCACACCCTGTGCCCTCAGCTCCAAACACAGCTTAGTTGCTAACAATATTAAATTCCAAAAAGACTTGTAATGTAGGAAAATAAAATAAACATCCTGCACACTTACCCAATCCTGGTAAACAGCTTCCCATGGGCATGGAGAAAACTGAGGATGAACCTTTTGTTCAGCTGCATGGGAAAAAAAAAAAAAAGGAAAAAAAAAAGGAGAGAGAGGAGAAAACAATTAAACTCTCTCCTATTTCCTGTGAATTAAGAATGTCCCCAGTGACAGAAGAACCTGGCCTGGATGCTGGGGGTGGCACTGGAGATGGGAACCAAATGGACATGCCCGAACTCTTACAAACATCATGCACAGAGGCAGAGGCAAGTGCCAAACAGCTGGAGCTGGAGCCGGGAGAGGCGGTGGAGACACAGCACCCTCTGCCGGGTCCTGAGATCCTGTGCAGGGGCTGCTGTGACCCGGGGATCCCAACCCCGATCCCCACACCCTGGGCACCCCAACCTCAGACCTGCATCCCAGACACCTGCACCCTGGGCACCCCAACCCCAATACTTACACCTCAGACACCCCAACCTGATACCCACACCCAGGCAAAGGTCTCCTCCCTGCCTCACCAGCTCACAGCATGGCACAGCCTATGGGATTCTGCAAAAGGAGTTCCCAAAGGCAGCCTTTCCTACTAGTATTCCCATCGATGGAAAAAACAACTCCACAACCACCAGCAGTAGCCTGTTCTGTGCTCCCGACTGTGTCAGAGGCAGAGGGGGAGCAGGATGTCCTTCCCAGTGCTTTCCTGCACAGAACCCTGCACAGTGAGCTCAGCAGCAATGCTCAAAGCAGTTGTTTGTGCCCTGCCAGGAGCAGCTCTCAGAAGCAAGGGAGGATTGGGGCGATACTGCATCTCATCATTTAATTCCAGCCTTAGGCAACTGCAGAGATGTACCACCAAAGACCCTGAGAGCCTACAGCAGAAGTGCTGCTGTTGAACTTCCAGAGAAGTTACTGAACTGCCCAGAGAAGCTGTGGATGCCCCATTTCTGGAAGAGTTCAAGGCTAGGTTGGATGGGGCTGTGAACAAGCTGGTCTAGTGAAAGGTGTCCCTGCCCATGGCAGGGGGGTGCTGGAACTGGATGGTCTTTAAAGCTGCTTTCTACTCAAACCATTCCATGATTGTATGAGCATGGAGCTAAGGGTACACACAGGAGCTGAGCTGGCTGTAGCACACGGCATGAAGACGGCTTCTTCCTGCCCTGCTTCGGTCCACTAACTCCAAGACCTGACTTGAATAATGACTTACTGCTGCTCAGGGCTTTCCCAGTCCTTATCTAAATCGCTCTGAGGAAGGCTGTGGGTGGGTAAGCACTCCCTGCCTGGACCTGAGGTGGCCGTGTCACACCAGGGGTGCACTGGCCTGGCTTTTACCTCCCCCAGAGCAGGAGGTTTTCCTCTCGTGCCTGTGAGCCTGCAGAGCCTCAGCACGATGAGAAAAGCCAGGCTCCAAGAGACGCTGACCAGGAGCGACCCAGAGCACCATCACACTGCTCCCATTTGCACAAGGCTTTGATACTCCTCCACTTCCCTTCACAGGGGGAACCAGAGGCACAGGGAGAGGACGAGATTACCTGGCAGGGCTTTGGCAATGCCCAGCCAAGAGCTGGGCACATGCCAGAGGTTGTAAGACGGGCACTGCGTGGTGCCTCCCAAGCTCCCTGCAAGGCCTGTCCACAGGAGACAGTTGTCCCAGGCAGTCCCAGCTCTGGTGCTACATTCCATTCCCAATCCCTGGGCTCCTGCCATGACTGATGCCCATTGCTCCCGAGGTGGGATTGCTTGGTGAGGTGTAATTAACCCGGCTGCCTTCCCGCAGGACCCATGCAGGAGAATGATGCCCTGCTGCAGAGTCGCTCCTGGGCCATGTGCGAGTTTAAACATAAAACCTGTCTCATAAAACAAGCCAGACCAATTAAACTGGCTCCTGCAGCAAGGGGCTCTTGCTTACTCACTATTTTACTGCTGCCCTAAAGAGCCCTTTCCACTAGAACTCAACTTTATTTGCCACCATTTTATTGACTCTGCAGATGGAACCCAGAAAAGACTGGGGAATACCAGGACAGCACAGCAAAACCCTCATTCACTCTGCCAGTGAAGTTTGGATATGGCTGATTCTTCACCTCAGGACACTATGACAACTGAGAGCTTGAAACCTTTCACAGGTACTTCAGGTACTTCTTTTTCAGACAACAGCTTGTGGAGGCAGAAAGCTGGTTTGTGACTAGTTCTGTGGCTCCTGCTGCAATCACACACCCTGAGACATGCACAGCCTATGGAATCTGAGCCCCCAGCTCAGTACCCTGCCCCACAGCAAGCCCCTATGCAAGAGCTGGAGGAGGGGGTCCACACTCTGTGCTCTTTGATGAGGAATATGGAAAAGAGCAGGAACTCATGGCCTGACCCATCTCCACTGGAAAGCAACACTCACTGACAGGCTGCATGAGGGGAAAGAAGAAACTGGGGCATAAGTTTTCCTCTAATGCCCACAATTCACCCACAGCCTTGGGAGCACTCACACTGCAATCCCCCACACTGCTTCCCATGAGCAGGGGAGAACCAAAACTCCCCACTTTGAATGGAAAGTGACACCCAGGAGGGACATGCCGAGTGTTTCCACAGCTAGCCAGCTCTGGGAGGGCTTATCAGGACATTGCCTTCACCCCGATCTTCTCACAGCAAGTTTCACACAGCCTTTTCACTCACAATCCCAAGGACTAATCAGTCACACTCCACAGGAATCAGTATGGAACTGTGACACAGATATCTGCATATACACATTTATAATTGGGGTTTTTTTAAGGAAATGTGATACCTGCCTCCAGGAATGAAGAATGTTTTATACTTCTTGCCAACTTAATCACAAACCCTGCAAGCCCAGGCAGAGCCCCGTGTGCCCCAGCACTGTGGCATCTCAAGCAGGCACCTCTTGCTTCTTTCATCACTTTTTCTCTCACAGCCTCAAGCTTTTGATGAGCTCATCACTCAACTTTGGACCTTTCATCTCCGAGTTCACGCTGAGGCCACGGGCTGCTTTGACTGGGCTTTTCTCTGAATGACTGTTTCTCTACTGACTCACCTGTCCCTCAGCCTCTGGGAACCCTCCCAGCTGCTCCCAGCAAATTCCGCTTCCCACGGCATCACTGAGAGGGAAACAGTGACTTCCATCAAGTGGCCCAGCTCTGGGGCATGGAGGAAGAAGTTTTGTCACCTGCTGCTCTTCATTCCCATGGCAGAGAGGAACACTTCCCCAAAGCACTGCTAGCATGCTCACTGCCTTGACAGTGCTGCCGTGAAACCTGCAACAACTTACTACCTTCATCTCACTCACTGCAGCCCAAAAGCAGCTCCCTTCAGACATTTCTCAGAAATGGCCCTTGTGCCAATGTCAGGATACCAGACTAGGACTCCCTGTACTTTTATATTGCTGCCCTGTATGGGCAACCTTGATCCTTGGGATAGGGACCCAAATCTGGCTGGTCCCAATGGCTCACTTGAGAAGAGTTCACCAAGAAAGGCTTATAGAACAACTAAACTACATAAAAAAATGGATTTTGGCTCTTCCAGTTGAAAAGTGGGCATCACCAATATGGAAGTTATGAGCATATAGTGAAGGCATTAGTTATAAAAACAAACCAGCTGTCAAAAAGAAGAAGGGGTCCCTGCACACAGTAGTGCCTGGAGCTGAAAACAGCTGTTTCTGCTGTCATGAGTCAGCAAGTGCAGACAGACTAAATCCACCTGGGAAGAGGCAACCTCACCAGAGGAAGCAGCCCCGTGCTGCCTGGGGAGCATTCACACACCTCACCGCCAGCCCTGCTGGATTTGTTACCATGGAAGAAATCAACAGTGACTAACAACTTCTCGAGGAGCAGCTAAAAGAGCAGAGATAGCAATGGGGCTGAACAGGCAGCTCAAATCACCACAAAGCCATGGGGAGCACAGCCTGACAGCACAGAACCGCTGCACTCCGACAGCTTCAGCAAAGGTTTGGCACGTCCTGAGCCAGGAGAGAAGAAAGCAAGACTCAACCTCCTCAAGAGATTGTGCACTGACCAAAAAGGGGTGAAAACGGTGTCTCCCACCCCAGAACAGCAACACTGGAAATGCCAGCGGGGAGCACAGGAGAAGGAGTGCTGTGAGCTGGACTTGGGAGCAGAGCGGCTGTGCTTGAACCCAGTGCAGACCCATTTGGCTCTGGGTGAGGAGTGCACAGAGCTTTGGCACCTGAGCATCAGCCCCAGCTGTGAAGGAGGCACCAAATAAGGGAAAGATTCTGGAGAAGTGACTCCTGGGGAAAAAGCATTTCAGTTTAAAAATTGTTACTTCAGGTTTGGAAGTAAATTTCAGGATCTGGTCTTTATCAAAGGAGGCAAACTTTCTTCAACATCAGCAAAGCATCTGTGGAGCAGAAAGTGGTGTCAGAGTCAAAATAGGCTGCAAAAGACAAGTCCATTAATCAAGAGACCAGATGCAAAACTGCCTGTAACGAATGTGCTGTCTCCACCGGAGTGGAAGGGACTGGAGCACAGCGGGACGTTCTCCCAAGTCTAGGGGTCTCCTCAGTGACAAGGGGTTGGGATACAGACCACAGAGCCACACAGCTCCGCTCCAAAACACGTTCCACACTCATCCCAAATATTTTCAGGGTTTCTTGGGCAGCCAGGCTTTTCCAGGCACAGCTTCCTTGCTGAGAACTGCATGAAATAACATCCAGGCACCCAAAACGTGCCATATTCTCACTCCCAGATCAAGCCATAGAGATACCACATTAATTAAGATAATTTCTCTCTTTCCACAGGCAGCTCCTTCCACACCACAGCCCAAGGGCAGCAGTGAGCCCACTATCTGGCCCTGAACATGGCTGTACAAACACAAACCTGAGCCTGTTTTCCATGGCAGTGTCACACTGAAGTAACACCAAACACTGATACAGAGCTCCCTAAAAAGCCCTGGATGCTGCAGTGGCTTTAACTGGCAGGATACCAGGAGGAGTTTTTACTGCTACAGGTTTAATCCCAACAAAGTGCTGGAGGAAAGTGTTTGGTGCAAATGGCTATCTACATAAAGGAGAGCAGACAAAAGGGCTATTAAGATTGCCTGGCATTTTCACAGTGTTTATAAGGTACCCACAGAGCTGTGGGCAAATTCCAGCTGGGCTAATTACCATAATCACTCCTCTTCATATACTACCTGCAACCACAAATGGACACAGAGCTTGCCTTGGCTTCTTCCAGCCATGTATTTAGTGCAGGTATCTGCTCAGCAGTCACAATGTCCTGCCTTGGAACAGATTAATCTCTTCAGCAGTAGAAGCAATCCCAGTGAAAATCCTGCCACTTAACATCAGACACTGCACAAATGTAAAATCCAATTTGCTATGACATGGAAGAAAGAGGGAAGCCTGATGTATCATGGCTTTGAGGCATAGGAAAATTAATTTCCAGGTAGAGACCCTGAGCCATACCCTCCTCGTTCACAGTGCAGCAGCTCCAGCACCAGGACACACTGCATGGCTGTAAGAGTTACAAGCCAGCAACCCAGCAAGAGAAAAAGAAGCATTTAAGAAGCCCCTTGGCAAAACCAGTGAGCTTTTGAGTTCTTCCTTCATCACTGCAGGGAGCAGGTGAGAGGAAAAAACGTTAAGCAAGAAAATAGTCCACTTTAGTAATGTAAAGATCAAACTGTGGTAACTCTGCTGGCTCCAAAACAAGTATCTAACCTATAAATAAATTCAATACTATTTAATAATGAATTTACTAGCAGAACTTTCAATTCAATGAAAACAAGTCAAATAGAATATTTGTATGTGTGTTATTTCCTTTTCAACCAAACTCATATCTAAATTTGGTTTCCATGAATTAGTAATATGCAACATTCTTGAGAAAACATTACCATTAAACTGAATAAAAACTGATTAAGTAATCTCTTAAACAGCAGCCTTCAGGGACCCACACTGAACTGGATGGAAAGAGGGTGGTAGAGACCCACTGGCGACATTTTTCATCAATGAACTGAAAGGAAATTCTGCTGTCAAACTGCAGCAAGTAATGATGGCTACAGAGCATTTACGCAGGGTTATGATAATCACTTCAAAATCTGGGGGTTTCCAGCATCAGATGTCATATCATGCATCTGGCATCGCATGTAAAATTAGGTCTCCAGGAGATTGTGCCTCCAACAGCTTCTCCAGAAAGGCTCTAGGGACTACAATGGCTGAATTTCCAGGGCAATGTCCAGTAAAAAGGATTAAACACATCCCTTGGATGTACAAGCAGGGCAGGCACTGGGTAGCACATTCACATCTAAATACAGCACCGTCAGGGCTGACACTGAAATACTGCACCCAGTTCTAGTGCCCTTATTTTTAAAAGGATGCTGAAAAATTGGAAAGGGACCAAAAAAAAAAGCCATAAAAGTGATTCAAAGGCTAGAAATGATGCCTCGCAGTGAAAAATTTAAGCAGCTCAATCTGTTTAGCATTATAAGACTGGGAGGCGATGGGATCTCAGGGTACAAAGTGCCTCCATGGTACTTAGGGGCTCTTTATGCTCACAGGACAGCAAAACACAGGAATAAACTGGAAACATTCATGCTGTAAATAAGGTGTTTTAGAACCAATGTAATTATTACTAGAACAAACTCCCCAGGAAAAGGGTGGATTCTCAAGACTGGATGTCTTTCTGGAAGTACTGCTTTAGCCAAACACGAGTTATTTGGCTTCATACAGGAGCAGCAGGGTGAAATTTAAGGACCTGTGATATACAGGAGATCAGACTAGATGATCTAATGGTCCCTGCTGACCATAAACTCTATGAACCTATGCAAACATGCCAGAGAGTCCTCAGCTGAGATATCAAGTTCACTTTCAACACAAAACTTTTCACAAATTGGCTCTGGTGCTGCAGGTCGTTTAGGATACAAGCTCAGCTCTTCAAGGCTGCATCTGGTTAAGCACTGAAAGGAAGCTGACCCAGGCAGAGCCTTCTGTGTCCAGCAGGTAAGAGGGAGGCCACATGTGCACTGAAGCAGCCCCAAACAGCAAAAGCAGCTTATACTCAAACACTCACTGTTTGCCAGGAGTAAAAAGCATTCCCTTTCCTGGGATAGAAAGTTGACACTAAAAAAACGTGTGATGAATTCTGGTCATAAGAGATCAACTGTTAATGCAGCTCAGGGTGTCATCAGCCTTCTTCACTACCCCAGAGATTATTTGTAGGGTTAAAGCACACAGGAGGGCGATAATATGAGAAATTAGGAAGGGTGAAGACTGAAGAGATCAAATGCTGAAAGTCTTAGGATGGAGTCAGGCCAACAGAGAAGACATTTGGACACCAGGCTGAGCAGAGACAGAGCCTTCCAGAAGGATGACAGCATCACTGCACGCAACCTTCACATTCCTGCTCTCCTAGCCCTGCTCACCGGCCAGGATAAGGGGCTCATGGAAGCCACTCCCAGCCCGCAGGGAGGGCTCCACCCTGCTGCACTCCCAGAGCACCTCCAGAGCCTTCACTTCCACCTGGGCAGTGGCACAGAGGGCATGAAGGCATCTCCCTCTCTGCCTTGCATTATGCAGCAATGAAATCTGCTGGGGAGGAAGAGTAGGGCCAAGGACAGAGGAAATGACACACACTCCAGCAGGTTCCACTCCCTGATCCTCCGGAAGGAAGTTTCTTTCCTAGTACCCACCTCCACAGTGGATACGAAGCCTGTCTGGAAATGGCTTGTTCAACACTGAAGAGAAAAAAACATTCCCTATGACAAAATTAAGAGGTTTGGCTGTGGATATGAGGTGCCAATCTCAAAAAGTCTACAACAGAGAGAAGGAAAAGTTGGCCTGGGCCAACTGCAAACATAGATCAAGGTCAGACTAACACAAAAAAAAAATCTCAAGAGAAATCAAATGTCTACAGCCTTCACCCTGCTCTGGGAAACCTCCCAGCACTGCTATTAAGAGATTTGACTTCCTTTACCAGTACTGCCAGTTCTGGCAGCATTCTTGTCTCAAGTGCAAACTCTCCATCCCAATACACTGCAGTGCTTGGATCATCAAACCCACTGCTCCGAGAAAGGACACATGTGGAGCAGCAGGAGGGGTTTTGTTAGACACAAATCCCTGGCTGATCAGCACCAGCAGGAGAGGAAATGAGGAAAGAGTGACTGACAGGGAAAGGCGGTTTCTCCATGATTGTACTTGGGTTTACAGTATAAGCTTGTTGGAACTTGAAGTCTTGCTCCCCTCACCACAGCCTCTCTGAGCATTGGGATAGAGCAGAGCCACTCACACAGGCACAACTCACTGATGTCCTTGTAGTGCTCCCACCTCTGATCCACCATGAAACTTCCACACACATTATGCATTAGTACCAGATGCCTGAATGAGAATGTGCCACTGCCTCACTCATTCAGGCAACACTGGTCCCTGCCTTGTTTCTCACAATTACACAGAACCACCAACATGGTCTAAAAAGAAAAGGGAAGGGGAAAAAAAAAAGATCAACACCAACTTCTGGAAACTTTTACTGATAGCTCAGCCTTCAATTTCTGGGTAGTGACAAAAGGTCAAGTTGTGCTGGAAAGCAACATGTGGGTTCTACACGACATGAGTGCACAGGCTGAACTGGGGATCAGGCTCCGTGAGCTCTGCTGAGCTGTGGTGGAGCAGCACTGAGCACCCACAGAGGATCACAAGCCCAGGCCAAGTGGAACAGCATTTCTGGTTGGATTCCTAACACAGGAACTGCAGCCAGGAAGGTTTTTATCAGCAATTTAGAGTAAAAAACAGTTTATTAAAAAAAAAACCCTAAGTGCAAGTAGGGCTGGTGCACAACTGGCAGGCAAAAAACGCCCGTGCTGAGCTGCATGGCTGGGTGTCACGTCTCAAACCCAGCAGGGCCAGCAGTGTGGTTTTGGTGTTTAACCAGTTTCAACTGCAGCCTGGCACTCTTTTACTTCCTCCACACAGAAGTCTTCTCACTGCTGGAGGAAAGAAACCAACCTCACCACGCGAAACAAAACGGCTTGAGTCAAAATAAAGCCTCAAGGTGGTTTGATGACCGAGGTCACACTGGTAGGTGGAGGGGTTGCAGGCAGGACAAAGCACTCAAATACTCACGCTGCCAACCAACAACGAGCTTACAGAAAAGGAGGCAGGGCAGAGAATTAATGTGAGTCCTGCAGTAAAGAGGCTGAGAAGTCTCTTTCACACACCATCAGCTCCCCCATGCTCAAAACAGTTTGTAAACTGTTTCCTAAACACAAAGTGAAAAAACCCCAGACCTAGTCCTGACCTCCATGAATGAGTAACCAAACCCAACAGCTTCCTGCAAGCTCACGGGGGTGAGGAAAACGAGGGCAGGGCAGAGGGAACTCCATGCTTCTCCCTCTCAAGTCCCACTTTGGGCACAAAGATTAAGGATGCAACAGCTCTTGCTGTTCTCTCATGTGAGTGTTGGATAAAGGACAGAAACACGGAAGGGCAGCCCTTAGCTGACTGCTAGTGCCTGGCATTCCCACTACAGAGAGCTTCTCTGCTCGTTTTTGTGCCTCAGGGGAGGATCAACAAGGGCTGGCAGCACTGCAGAGGTGTGGATCAAACACAGTTACAACCAGGCTGGGGGAAGCACAGCCATCCCCTGTCAGCAAGGACACACCAAAATGCAACAGACCACAGCGGGGATCACTCACTTCAAATAGTAGAGAGCATCTAACCATAGAGGGGACAAACTTCCTGACTTAACATAAGATACCCTCCTGTGACAAGGCCCCAACAGCAGCCTGACCCAAGGCCTTGCTGTGAGATCTTGTGTGTAATCCCACTACACTGTGTGGTGAGAAAAACACAAGGGGACACTCCCTCGTGTGTTCCCCCTCTTTGGGGACACACCTACACCCCTGCTCTGGGAGGGCTCAGATGTGAGAACTGCTTCAGCTGACAACACACAGGACATGGCCAGGCACTGCTGGGCTAGAGGCTCCCACTGCCTCCACTCTCAGGAGACTGCACAGGCATATGGTTTGGGATAAAAAGAAAAAAATCCCTGAAAGTGGGGAAGAGTCAGGACAGGACATCAAGTGCAGCCTTCAGGGTAGCTTTTTGGGGAGCTGTGCCCCAGCAAGGTGGGGAAGGCAGCATAATTGCCCTTTCACTCTGCCCATGTGAACCACAGGCACAGCCCCAGCTGCTTGGGCTCAATTTCCAGATCAGAGGCTCCTAAAAGAAAGGACTCTGCCCACCTGACACCATGGAGGTAGCAAATGAGGGAGCTCTGTATTTCATCCAGCAAAGATTATTCGCAAGAGCCTGTACAGAGATCAATCTTTCACTGTCCTGAGCAAAACCACCCAGCCATGCTGGCAGGGAGGAGAAATGCTCCCACCAGACTGGCAGAAACACACCAAAAATAACTAGTTCCCCAAGCAGCTTCTTATCTGTGCATCTATATGGAAGAACAACTATCATTAGAGCAATACATCATTTCCACTTTTGCCTGTCACTTACCTCTAGTCACATGTAATGGAAAAGAGCTACAGGGTGAGGGAAGAGCTGAGAGCAGAGTGAGCAGCTCTCAGATACAAGGGGGTGTCTGGGTTGTATTTGCATGAGCAAAGCTGGGCCATGCTCAGAGACACCCAGTTCACACCACAACAGCCTTTTAATAAAACCAGACACTCCCAGAGAGCAGAGGCAGCAACACCAAGGCAACCCCAACTCTGAACACAGGTCACTACTGCTCCCATGTGTGACTGTTCCAAGCAAAGGACAGGCTGATGGAGCAGAATGGCCAAGAAACCCCTAACCCAAACTTCTACCAGACTAAAATGAGGTTTTATCCAACTGCACCCTCTCTAGATGCACAGCCAAAGAAACAGCTCCACCAGATGAAAAATGCATGGACTGAAACAAGGCAGGAGAAGGAGCCAGTCCAGTCACCTAAGTGGCTGCTGTCCAAGAGGAACAAGCACAAAGTGCACAGAGCAGGAGCAACCAACATCACCAAGGAAAAACAGATGTGAAACATGCAGGAGCTGAATAGGATAGTGACCCTTTTCACTAAGGACAAATGTCCTCTGCTGAGGAAGGAACTTGGGCAGCCCCAAGGACTCACCAGTGCTCCTGGATGGACAGGCATTCCCAAAATTGTCTCCTCCAGTCTTGGACTTCAACTGGACTGCAGAAGTGTAAGTGGATGCAGAAGAAATACAGAAGGTGAGAGATGTCTCACCTCGTAAAGAAACAAATCACAGGAAGTTGTGAAGATAGCCCCAACCAGGCATTGCTGGATATGTTTCCAGTTAGCTGAGTGCTGTCTTAGAGGGAAGAAAGCAGGACAGCTCTCACAACCTCCACTGCTCTGAGGAGACAGTGCCCTCATCCAGCTGCAGAGTGCCATTTCCCTGTGTGCTTGACACTCAACTGATTTTCTAGGACTTGGGATATGGAAGGAGATGAAGGGATCCAAAAGAGACCAGCACTACTCATCTGAAAGAAAATCCAAACAAGTCCTGGAGATACACACTCCTCCCCACAGCTCCAACATCACTGCTGTGTCCTGGGCCCTGCACCCACTGCCAGCACAGAGGGACACCTGGATGTGTAACAAGCTTCCAAGGCAAACAGTAGGAAATAAAGAACAAATACAAGAGTAAGAAACTCTCTATATTTAGGCTATTGAGAGAACTTTAACCTCTTTTGTTGTGTTTTTGGGTTGGGTTTTCTTAAGCAGACCTCCTGATGGTATTTACTGCTTGCTTGTGGAAGGCCTGGTGCACTGTCCACACTCCCTGCTGCTGAGAAGGCAGGCTGTGTAAAGGAAAGGAAGTTAAAACCTGCTCTGAACTCCAGAGTTAATTATTCCACTTCAGTTTCTCTGCTGCTGCAAAGGGGCTGTTGCTCCCAGCAACAAGGCAAATGCCACACCTCTGTGCCTGACCTGAAGGTTGGAGGAACGTGGGAATGTTCCTGCAGCTGACAAACGGATGCAACAGCAGATGCAACTCAGGTCTTTGCTTTCCCAAGAGGTTTTTGGGTGGCCCTACCAAGCTTTCGATGGTTCTACAAGACTGACCTCTCACAAAGAGGCTAAGAGACTTAATTCTTTAATGATGCTGAAGTATTCAGACATCTGGAGCAAAGTATTATTCAATTACTGTCCTGCCAAGGGAAAACCTCTCTTACCTAATCTTAGCTGCAGCTATGGAGCATCTTTATTAGTGCCTGCATGCTGTGTGGGAACACAAGGAAGTGTCTACTGCAGAGCACAGGCAGCAGCAATTGTGAGAACCTTAACTCAGCATTTCCTGACAGGAGTGATTAAAATCTCAAACTCAGTGTAATATTAACACTTTCTCAAGAGACTGACAGCCCGTTTGCCCTGTTTACTTTACCAATTCACAGTCTGCACAGCAAGTTGCACATGGTGCTATCAGATTTAAGATGAATATGGACCCATGGCAAATTAAACCCGTGGCAGAGAAGAAACAGCAGAGTCTCAGTCCTTCAGCTCACCTTGCCCTGACAGCTGTTTTTAAAAAACCAACACAACTGCTCACTGGTTCAGCCTCCCTTTTGGCATTTCCTATTCGAATTGCACGCGAAGTGACCAGATATTGTCAGGTAAGTGGTCAGCCTGAGCCCTCCTGCCCCTGCACACCTAGAAATGAGCAACACAGAGAGACCACAGAGAACAGCCGTTCACACAGGCAAAAGGGACAAAACCCTGAGCACCATCCCATGTTACTAATGCCAGCCTAATGTGGGCTCCTAACCCTGAAATAAAGCAACATTTGTGCCTTTGTACAGGGCTGCATAAGGAGAAATGAAGTCAGCACTGAGAAGAGGCATGCAAGCATGTGCTGACAGGGACATCATGCACATCAGCAGGTCCTGGGAGAGTGATCGTGCAGCATCTCTCTGTCAAGTGTGTCATGTCACAGGACTGGCACCTCACCACCTGCACAATGAAGAGAGTGACTCCTGAGGGCAGAAACATCCCAATTTCATTTTCTGTCACCTGTAAAACAGCCAGCATCCTCAGTCAAACCACCAGTCACCCTTGGCCGGGTATGAAGGAACAGCTGCCATCAGAGTGATACAAGTAGCCTTTCTCTCACACTTCTGCCCTGTACATACTCAGAGCTGTTAGGGTCTATACTTGCAGTGTTTTATCTGCTTCTAGAGTCCAAACAATTACCCATTCTACCCTGTAAAATTCCATTCTCTGGCCCAGAAACAGCTGCCATAAGACCTATGCTTGAGGACCTACCTGTGGAGCACAGCTGTCGGGACAAATGAAAGAACACAGCCTGCCTCAGCCTTCTCAAGGGCTAAAGCTGGCAAGGAAGGGACTGATGACACGTTTAGACTCATTTCCCCAAAATGACAAAGAGGCACTGGCACACATCCCCTGGGAGCAGAGCTGTTCCCTTCTGCCCGGCCAGGGATGTGGGGCAGAGGTGCTGCCAGGAGGGCTGAGCCTGCTGGGCCAGGCAGGGCCCTTGCTTGGCCAAACAGTGCCCCACAGTGGCTGCTCAGCTCCAGAACACACCGGGATGCTGCAAGGAAGAGGAAAGATGGCAAAAGGATATCGCTTCAAGGAGGAAGGAAGGACTCCAGAGCTTCCCGAAGAGCTGTTGTCTTTATCCAGCCCCAAAGCTGCACAGCTCAGCAGCTTTGGCAGTGGCACAGATTTAACGTTTCCTTTCCCCACAGTTAATTTTGGTGATGTGGCCATGCCACAGCCCCATAGGCAGTTGTGCCAACTTGAGTGTGGCCCCACAGCAGGCACAGGCAGACTGAGTATAAATACCTTGGTTGCCAAAACCAGCAGTGCCCAAACCCAGACCCCTCAGCTCCCCCTGCCCTTTGCCATTATATTTTGGATCATGTTGTCACTCCATGACCAGAAAGCTCATGCTTTTCACAACCCAATGTTTCAAACAGAAGAAAACAAAGCTAATGATAATAATCACACAAATCTGTAAAGACATTGCCAGTGACCTGTACTTGAGAGAGCACAGGCCCCACCTGGCTGCACTACAAACAGGACATCACTGCTTCCCCACTTCACTAGCTACTACACCACCTGAGAGAAACCCCCAGTGCCTCAAAAACATTCACAGCACTTCATGTCAAAGCATCTTCAATGACTGATAGAGAGGCTAAAGCTTGGCATGTTCCTTTCAACAATGCTGAGGAACAAAAGGTCTCCAGAAGTTGAGAAGAGGGAAAACAACCAAGGGCAGGAACATCTAAAAAATGCTGCAGCAATGTGCCAGAGCTTATCTTCCAAAGCTCCAAGACTTCACCCCAGTTCCACCCAGCTGAAGTCACAAATTCGTTATAAAAGCACAGTGGTATCTGAGAAGCTCTGGGCCCTGCAGTGTGCAGGGAAGATCTTCCCAGTTCTTAACTCACATCCTTAACAGCCATTTTAGGACAGACAGCCCAGAGCTCCCTGGCATGTTCTCTTGCAAGTCACGTGTGCCAGTGCAGTGCAAGGATTCCTGGAGGATGAGCTCCCAACCACCACTGCCTTCGCCCACATTCCTGGCCTGACAAACAGAGTTCACTCAGGCTCCTCTGGCAAGGTACAGCTGGGCAGGCTCACAGGAGACACTGTTAAACAATCATATTTTTAATTCTTGCTAAAGAAAGGTGCTGGTCTGGCCTCTCACCAGAGTAAGTAATGCAAATGTAACACCTACAGTGGAAATTGAAACCACGGTTTTCACATTCCCAGTGCAAGGCTCCAATCATCTGGCACTGGGACAAGTGACCCACTTCCAGAACAAGCCTCAGAACTTCCAGGGTCACTGTTACCCCTGGTTTCCAGCACCTGACCTCATTTCCACCTGGGAACCTCACCCAAGTTAGAGCCCTCAGCAGAGGCATTTTATGGCATCTTCTGTTTGTGCCTCTCCTGTTCCACATCAGCAACGCCAGCACGTGCTGCCAAGAAATGGATGGTAACAACATGCCTTAAACACGAGAGGCACGAGGTCACCAGCTCCTCAGCCTGACCCAGGCACAGCTCCCACAGGGAAAGCCAAAACACTGGAAAATTTAGCAACAGGAAAGCAAAACAGATCCAGTGTCATTCCACTGCATTCCAAACACATGACACCAAAGCCAACCGCCTCCTGCAGTACTCACGTCGCTGGGGCTGAGGCTCCCAAGACCATTGTCCTGCTCGGAGTCCCTGCCAGACTCGTGGCCCTGGCAGGAGTGGGGGTGGGAGGGATGGATCCAGATCTCCAGCCGCGTGGCATCGTCTCCAACTTGTCGCAGGGTGGATTTCCTGCCCTTCCCCCGGTGACTGGGGCTCACATCCAGCACCTGGTGTCTCCTCTGCTCCATCTGCTCAGACTGGGCACACAGGACAGGTTCACATCACCCAGGGATCAAAGTTCAGAGAAAGCACGTAATTATATTGATATGGATAAATTAGCCCATCTCTCTGCATGCTCTGCACCACAGGACAGTTAGCATGGGCAGGTGCAGCATCCCACAGCCCAGCTCCAAGACTCACCTTGCGTTTTGTCTCCTCAAAGAGGCTCATGAGGCTCTCCTTGGCTGTGAGGATGGGGTTGCTGGCAGCCAGGCTGCGCATGTAATAGTAGACAGCATCCAGCTTTCTCCTCTGCAAAAAATACAGCCAGGCTCAGACCTGCCACTTGTTCTTGGACATTCAGAGCCAGCTCCCACATGCTCCTCCCTCCTTGCCCCTCCATACTGCCCAGGATAGACAGCTACAACAAACACTGTGACAAATAGGATCTTGAACTCTCCATCCACCTTCACAGCTACCTATAACCACCAGCACAAAGGTCTTTGTGTGTCAGAAAGATCCTTCCCAGCCATGAAGGAAATGTGCTTGCACCATGAGCATCTTACCGTGTAGATGGCCAGAAGTGCCAGCTGGTTGTATGGGCGGCCATTTTTGGGAGCAATTTGCTGAGCCTTCAGGTACCAGCTGGGGAAGGGAAGCACCAGAAACAAAGGGTTACTGAAAGGACATCAGGCTGCCTTCCTTGCTGTTCAGCATGGGCATTCCTGTGGGGAACAGGCCCTTTCCACAGGTGCCCTCTGCCTGCAGGAGAATGCACTGGCAGCAAGCTGTGCCCAGCCTGGAGAGGGATGAGGCACAGGACAAGAGGGGCAGACCCAGCTGCAGAAGGTAATACCCTTGGCTCATCCCAAAGATGAGCATTTAGCCAGACTATCAGGCACTCACCCCATACAGCCTCACATACACAGCACAGCCTCTTCACAGAATGTTTCTCTCAGTCCCTTTGAGCTCCATGGCAGCTGAGACCAAACCTGCCCTGTTCCTTGGCTGGTTCCCCTTACTTTTAAGATATTTAATCACCCCAAGTGAAGAGGCATCCATTCAGTGGCAGTCCATTCATCCCTGCATCCTTCTCTTTATTTTCTCTCCATTATATTATCCACTCTCCAGCTTATATTATGCCACACAGACCCATTAAGAGTTTTCAGACACATCATGAATGCTCTGTGTTCCCCTCAGCCTCCCTGAGATATCAGCACACTCCACAATGTCCACAGACCCCCAAACCCAGGAGCTTTCCCTGCTCCATTCTCCAAACCTCCACAGACTTCAGGGCTCCATCCCACATGCAGGGCTCATTTGCCCTGCAGTGTCAGTAAGTGCCAGTAAGTCCTGACAGATACAGAACATATGGATGCATGTGGGAACCTCTTCCAGATAAAAAGTTACCAGACAATACAATGGTCACTCTACCAGCCTCAGCAGCCTAAGCCCTCCCTGCTGCAGGATCAGCTAGATGGAAGATGAATGGGTCTGGTGGCTTGCTCTCTGGAACAGCAAAACAATCTCAGCTACAACTTTCAACTTCACAGGACTGTGATACAATGGAGGAGTGGAAAGACTTCAAAAGGGACAGACTTCTTTGGTTAGAGGCAAGTCGAAGGATAAAAGGAGACCCATCCCTCATAGCCAGAGGCAGAGCTGTGCTCTGTGCTGCCATGAACATGGTCCCTGTGTTCCTACCTGCGTGCCTTGCCGTAGTTGGCTGTGTCATTGGCTTGCTCTCTGTACCTGCAGATGTCCCCCTGGCAGATCATGCACCTCTGGGCACTGATCAGCGCGTACTTCACCTGCAAAGGAGCAGGCAGTGAATCATGTGAGCCCCACACAGCCCTGGCTCACCAGCAGCCCCAGGGAGAACACAGGCATTGTACTGAGCCAGGAGGAGGTCGCTGACACACTGAGGGTCTCACAAAAGGGCAGCAGAATGAAATCACAAGGCTCCATGGCACTGGTTCAGCATACACAGGGGCAAGTCAATCCCTAAACACCTCCCCTTTTACAACAACCTCCCACCTCTGCCCAGAAGGAAGTTATTCAGTCCATGACCAATTTGACGCCAGCTGTCAAGTAAATACATTGCTCTGGGAATGGACCTGGACTAAAATATTCATTCCCAGCTGTCCCATGCACGTGCACTCACAGCTCAGGGCAACATGTCAGGGAGGCAGCACAACTGCCAGCTTTTCGTGTTCATTTTTCTGGATTCCAGACAGAAATAAGAGATGCTCAATGTCTAAGGAAATATAAGGGTGCCTTTGGACACTTCCTTCCCTTTATTACGTCTCTAGCAGCTGAGAAAGATTCCCTGCAAACAAACTGACTCTGCTTGGAGCACAGCTCCCTGCCTCTTGGCAAGGGCAGCACCCTGAGTTCAGCACCTTGCAGAGGATCATCAGCATGAGGAGTCTGCAGGAGGAAGCCAACCTACCATTTTCCGGAGGGGCTTACTGCGGATGGCCATGCCATCCATGTAGTCCTCTAGCTTGAACTGGTAGGACACCTGCAGCTTCTGGAGGAGTCCATCAAAAAAAGAAGAGCCCTGCAAAACACACATACACTTCCATGTTACAATTATGCAGATGACAAGCACAAAATGCCATCCCTGCCATGTGCAAGAAAGGAGGTCCCTCTCCCTGAGGTTTAGGCTGTTTCTCTTCAGAACACAACAAGGATGTCTATGGATCTCCAGGCTCAGAGGTTTTCAAGACTAAGCTACACAAAAGCAAGACTGACCTGGTCTAGTGTTTGATGAGCCCTGCTTTGAGGAGGAGGTTGGATTAAAAGCCTCCAGCTGTCACTTCCCACCACCCTAATTCTATAAAATAAATCCTCTCAGGTCTGTCAGCATACCTGGTACAAAGAGTAAACTGAACTGCACACTTTAACAGAATGGCTTTTAAAGCAAATTTGATAAAGATGGCACAAACACCTCCAGGAATGTTTCTATTCATTTCCACTTCAGAGTATTAATTTCATTTTGGCTTACATATATCTAATTAACATAAAACACACCAAAACAAGCCTGGTTTAAATTATAACAAATATCCACCTGGATGTGCACCTGCCACACTAAACCATAACCTGCATGAGAATTCCCCTTGCACAAGGATGACCTTGTACACAGAGGTATGAAGAGGATCAAGACTAGTTGCACCATCCCATTCTAAACACCAGTCAATCCCACCCAAAGTTTTAATGCAATTTGGGGATGTTTCTCTCTTCCTACCTCATCTAGAAGCAGGAGCAGTTTGTTCCGAATTTCTTGGGCATTTTCCCCCTGGGGGTCCTTGAGAAGCTGCCGGAATTTCTCGATCACCTGGTAAAAGGCATTCTTCCACAGCAACTGGTCCACGTTCTGGGTATCAGAGAACTCAATATCCATCAGGATGCACCGTTCATAGAGCTGCAACATCTCCACCCTACAGCAGAACACAATCAGTGGTCAGTGCAACAGCAACTGTCCGGGCTGCAGCTGCCAGGCAATGTGCTGAACCACCTGCTGCTCACTCAGCAGGCATGAGCTGTCAGCAGCACTACAGCAAACCACTGCTTCCACACACACCCCAAAGGGAGATGGCAGCTGCTGCAAACTAACACTCTTTCTGCTCCAAGAGGGCAAATCTCCCTTGTACGTGTATATCCGAATGGATGAGGCTTAGAAAAGAGCAAGGAGCTCTGCTACAGTCCTGCCACTGGAAAGAGCAAGGCACAGGTGTCTCCTGATACCAACACAGAGAACACACACCCACCCCAGACTCTACTCCTTCTGAGCATAAAGTCTGGGCCAGGAACAAACACACAAAGGACCAGAGGGCAACAGAGGACTTGCCATTAAAATGATCCCCACCTCCCTCCCTTCCATCCGACCTAAACATAGACTTTGTTTCCTCAAAAACGAACGAGTTGGGAACATCACACCCCAAGGAAATAAAACATCAGAGTCCCAAAGATTACATTCCCCTTGTCAACTACCTACAGCCCTACCTGGATGCTGGAGCAGAAATCCTCCCTCAAACTAAATAAAGTAATTGCAGACTAGAAACATTTCTGTAATATGTGGGACAAGTTTAGGGTGAAGGGGATCCTCAGCTGTTCCTGCCTTGGCAGGTGTATTCCTTATAATGCTTTGAGTCTTACAGAAAACAGTATGACAGTGAAGATGGCAAAGCCTGGAGTGAAGCCAGATGGCAAAGCTGCAAGAGCCTGACAGGATAAGAGAAGGATGCTGGCAGGTTCCTGCAGAAAGCACAGAGCAAGGTTCTGGTGCCTGACCCCATACAGTCCCCAAACCCTTCACACACACCTGGGCAGCATAAACACCAAGAGAACTGGACATTTCTGCAGATGGATGTCAGACAAGAACCCATACACAGCTCTAAAACAGGCTGGCAGCACACACTCAGACACAGGCAAGGTACAAGGGACACTGCCAGTAGGAACAGGGCTGATGCTCCCAAGGCAGGGTGGGCTTCCACAGGCCACAGCAGCACCACAATGTTTCCTCTCCCTCCGGACAGCAGCTCCAGGTGACCTCAGCACCTTGACAAGGACCTGAAACCTACAGTGCTGCTTCAAGCACAGACACATTCACCACTGCGGATCTAAAGTGCAAGTCCCCAAAACACAGAACAAGCCCTGAAATGAGCTCACCTGCTAAATTCACTGCCAATCAGCTCTGAAAACAAGCCCCCAGAGAGGCTCTGGAGACACAGAGGTCACAAGTAAATGAAAGATGCTAAGTAGAAACTTGAAGCAGCCATGTTAACTACCCTCCAGAGCACGAAGTGCCCCTTCTCTCTGACTAGCCTGGCAGCACCAGGCTACTCCCACTGGAGTGTCACAGTGTTGAGAGGCATCAAGAGCAAAACCACACAGCATTTGAAAGGCACTGCCATTGTCACACAACACCAGGAAACCACAACATGCCTCCTGAGCACACACTGACAGTCACCATCCCTGAAAGCCACAAGAGGAATCCAACAGCAGATGACTGAGGACAGATGTGAAAGCAGAAGTCTGACAGCAAACACTGAGCACATGAGAGCACTGGAACTGAGAGAGATCAGCTCCAGCAAGAGTAAGAAGAACATAAAGGTTGCAGAAGGTGCTTGTACTGCTCCTCTGTATCCCTGCAACACAGGCAAGGCATTCATCAAGCACAAGAAGCCATGGCTTAGCTCCCAGCCCAGGTAAATGCTGTCCTCACCCCCAGCTTCCTTCCAGTGCCCACACACCACTAACACACAAACAGACCCAGCACATCAAAAACTAGAAACCCACTGCCCCACCTCCCAGTCTCTGAGACAGATTCCCAGTATACCAGACCCCCAAAGAGACATCATTCTCTGGTATTTCACCCTGGACTCAGTCACACACCCTCTAGAGCACAGCCACAAACCTTAGCTGGGCCATTTTCTCCAGCCCCTCTGGGCTGATGCGGTCCCTGGAAAGCAGGTTGCTGAGCTGCTGCTCCTGGTTCCCAGCCTCACGCAGGAGCTTGCTGAGCTCCTGCTGCTGCATGTTCCTCATCTGCTGCTCCATCTCAGGGCTCAGAGGAGTGGGGGGCAGTGCACCACACAGGTATTGCCCCGCCTGACCAGGGTACCCAGGGTAATAGGTTCCTGGGTACACACCATTGGTTGGACCCACAGGATACTGCAGGGAATACCCCCCATACGGATACTGGGCGCCTTGACTGGAGGTCCGAGGGTAATAGTAAGGGTTGTCAGAGTTTTGGAATTTATAGTAGGAGGGCTGGGCCTGGCGGGCTTCCCCCCAGGAGGTGGGGCTCACTTCATCATCTGTGTCTAGGAAGTGGAGCTGAGGGGTCTGGCTCTTCAGGGCGGGTTTTTGGTCCGGGTTATTTGGGTCCCACAACCTGCGAGTGGTGCCACCTCGGCCCCGGCTCCGGGGGCCTTTGCTGCCAGCCCCACCGAGCAGGAGCCTGGGCCCAGGGTGACTGGCTTCGGGGGCACCCATGCTGCTGGCAGAGAGGTCCGTGTTAGCAGGCAGGAATAGAATCCCACGGCCCCTCCCTTGGGGCTCCCTGCTCTGGCTCCTTGGCTCCAAAGCCTCTGTGTCTTTGCAACCAACAAATGTCTTCAGGGACTTTTTTTTATCTGTATCTGCCAGACTGACATCCCTGTTCATGGTCCTGCTGTCAAATGTGACTCGAAAGGGTCCCTTCATTTCCCTGCCATTGCTGCTCCACTCGCTCTCACTCCTGGAACCTCGGTTCTGCTCCAAATGCTTTTTCCTGTCCGAATTCCTGCTGGAGACATATCCTTCTGCCTCATCAATCCTGTCATCATCCAAGGAGTCAGTGGAGGACACAGAGAGCTGCTTCCTAGGCCGTATTCTCTCCCTGGCACGCTCCTGCCGCTTCTCCACCCCGTCCACAAGCAGGGCTCCATCTATGCTGTTGCTGCTCCCAGCTGAGCTCGTGCTGCAGGTGCGGTACCGGCTGCGCCGCTTGTCGGTGCGGGAGTATCGCTTGGTAGAGCCCATCTTCCCCTGCATCCCCTCATCCCCTGCCCTCCTCATCTTGTCGCTTCGCTCTGTTCGCCTTCCTTTTTCTCCTCTTGAGGCTTTCACTCCTTCCCCTGCCTGGCTCCCCTCTCTATCCTCCTTGCTTGGTTTAATTTTCCTGTTGTCTTTTCCGGCGCCTTTCTCAGTCTCCTCATCTCTCTCGAGTTTCAGCTGCTCCATCTTGCCAGTGACTTCCTCGGCTGAGGACCGCAGGGGAGGTTCTTTGGCAGCTGAATGCAGGCGCTTCCCAGGCTGGTAGATCTGCTGGTCTGGTTTCTTGGTTCTCCTGGGGGTCTTGGAACACCACTCATCCACGGTGGGCTGCTTGGACAAGTTCTCCTGGCTCTGCAGGCCACCTTTGGTCTCTGTCTCTTCCTTTTCCTGAAAAGGGCCATTCTGCTTGGGGCCATCACTTTTGCCAAAATCCTCCGTGGCTGGAGCCTCCGTGCCCACAGAGTCCCTGGCACTGTCCTCCTTGCCCTCCTCAGTTTTGCTCCTCTCCTTCTCTGAGGCTTCGTGCTTTAATGGCATCACTTTGCCCCTTAATCTGGAGAGGCCAGGCTTGTAAATCTCCTGGTCTGGGCGCCTGTTGTCCTTGCGATGCCTCGGCTCCTTCACCTCCTTCATGTTTTCTAGGGAAATACAGACAGAAGGAAGTTACTCCCACCACAACGAGACAGGATGGTCAAGGAGAACTATTAAGTAAAGGCAAAGAGCCTCCCACCCTCAGGGCAGATCTAAGAGAAGAGAGCTGCAAATCTGTGTAAAGGTTTACAGGCAATCACAGAGTAAGAGCAGAAAGTGAGAAAGTCTAGCAAAGCCGACCAAATCCGTGACCTGACTAATTTACAAAACACATCCTGCAACAGGTTTTACCTCACAGCACCAACAAGGAACAGATAAAGACAACACAAGACTCGAGCACGTGTGTACAAGGAGGAAAGTTTCCCCAGGGCAGGTCCCAGAGCCGTCACCTGCCTGCTCTTTGGGGACACCGCCTCCTGCTCCGCCACCAGACCGTTCGGAGCCAAAGACGCGTTTCCCACCTTGGTTACAGCCCGGTAACGTGTCCCTCCTCCTCCCTCAACCGTGTTTGCACAAAAACTCGTTACGGAGCCCGCTCTGGGCCACGCACGGTTAAACGATCCCCCAAAAGCCGGGCTGATCCCCGCCGCGCTTTCCCAACTTCTCCCGCCGTCGGCAGCTCCCACAGGCCCCACACGGACCCTCCCGGTACCCGGGGGCTCCCGCGGCGCTGGGACCGACCCCGCGGCCGCAGCGCTCGGTGCACCGGCGGCCGCGCGCTCCCACAGGCCCGCAGCCGGCGCCGCTGAGGGGAAATGAGGGGCGGGGAGTGCGGAGCGGCGGCCCCGGNGGCCGCGCCAGAGGCCGCGGGGCCGCGCCCGGGGCTGTGCGAGGTGCGCGCGGCCGAGCGGAGGTTGCGGGGCCGCGTCCACCGCACCCCGCTGCTCTCCTGCACCGGGCTGGACCGCACGGCCGGCCGCAGGCTGCTCTTCAAGTGCGAGCTCTTCCAGAGGACCGGCTCCTTCAAGGTGCGCGGCCCCGGGGCAAAGGCCGCTCCCTGCGCTGGGCACACCCGCTGTCCCCCGGTGCCCCCGGCAGTGACACAGCCCCTGCCCCGCTCTCCGCCAGATCCGCGGGGCTCTGAACGCCGTGAGGAGCCTGGTGGAGCAGAGCGAGCGCTCGGGACAGGCCCGGCCCCGCGCCCTGGTGACACACAGCAGTGGGAACCACGGGCAGGCGCTGGCCTGTGCTGCACAGGCAGAAGGTAACCCCGAGCTCCAGGCTGTGGGCACTGGGTGAATGCAGAGCTCCAGCTGCCCAGCTCGGCCTGCCTTGGAGAGGGGAGATCTGGCTCCTGAACCTGCACAGGAGCTGGCATAGGCAAGGCAGGGCCTGCTCCTGCAACACCATAGCCAAGGCAGGGCCTGCTCCTGCAACACCAGTGGGGGCTCGGGGCTTTCTGGCTGTTGGATTTGCCTCCTCTCTCACCACACAGGGATCCCCGCCTACGTGGTGGTGCCCCGGACAGCCCCGCAGTGTAAGCAAGCTGCCATCCGTGCCTACGGTGCCACGTTGGTGCCATGCGAGCCCAGCGACAAGGTAAGGCACGGGGGGAAACCAACCATGGACACGGCCCAGTGGGACTGAGAGGCCACCCAACTGTGCTTTCCTTAGTCCAGAGCCGAGACAGCAGCCCGTGTAGTCCAGGAGACAGGAGGAGTCATGGTGCATCCTAACCAGGAGCCAGCGGTGATTGCAGGGCAAGGCACAATCGCCCTGGAGGTGCTGGAGCAGGTGAGGGAAATGCACAGCCCAGCCTCGACTCGGGGCACAGCAAAAAGGGGGACACAAGGTGCCAGCAGCACTCACACTTCCCTTGCACACAGGCACCCGAGGTCAACGCAGTGGTGGTTCCTGTCGGAGGCGGAGGAATGATTGCAGGAATAGCAGTTGCCATCAAGGTAGGCAACAGTGGCTGCATCTCCCTCTGGAAAGCGCAGGGTTCCCAAGGCAGGCAGCAGCTTTTAACTTTAGAAACAGAGAACCTGCTGTGAAAATCTATGGCTACTCGGGGTCCCTGCCTGGCCCTGCACGCACCAGAACAGCAGAGAGGCACAGACCAGTGCCAACCAAGTGGCTTGTCCTTTTCTCCCCAGGCTTTGAGACCAGATGTGAAGGTCTTTGCTGCTGAGCCAAGCAATGTGGATGACTGTTACCAGTCCAAGGTAAGAGGGGAGCTGACACCCAACCTTCACCCACGAGATACCATCGCAGACGCAGTTAAAACCAGCATCGGACCAAACACATGGCCCATCATCAGGGATTTGGTTGATGATGTCCTGACAGTCTCAGAGGAAGAAATCAAGGTAAAGGCTCCCAGTTCCCTTCTCACAGTAGCTGCCAGCAGTCAGCTGCCCAAATCCCTGCTCTGCCCTCTGCTCCCACCCCACCACAGGCCCCTGCACACCACAGCTGTGCAACACCCACGCTGTCTCCAGCTGGGAAAGGCTGGTGGAAGCTCTGCTCTCCCTTCCCAGAGCACCGCAGGGATGTGCTCACACACTGTCCTCACTGCCCTGGAGCAGCCTGTCCTGGCTGCTGGGCTGACAGCTGCTGCTCTGGCCCAACAGCAAGCCACATGGCTGGTGTGGGAAAGGATGAAGCTGCTGATAGAGCCAACAGCAGGCGTGGGACTGGCGGCCGTGCTCTCGGAGAAGTTCCAGGCAGTCCCCAGGGATGTGGAGAACGTTTGCATTGTGCTTTGTGGGGGAAATGTGGACCTGAGATCCCTGACCTGGCTCACAGACCTCCCTGGGAAAACAGAATGAGGACAGAGCAGTGTCTCAATGGAAACCTCATTCTGAATTTGGGCAATGGCTTGTGTGCTACTAAAAAAAAGACAAACAGCCCTGAATGTTTGCAAGTTTTTGTGGACGGAAAAGGGAAGCTGGTACTGATCTCTGTGGGGGGCCTGGAAACAAAGCACTGCCTGTTTCCCCCTTCCCAGCTGCCCTGTTCTGGGCCAGGCATCCAGAGAGCTGCACTCAGTCACCCTCCCCAGCTGCTACTTGGCTTTTCTTTCTCAGTGTCACAGGAACTGCCAACAAATTCCTGTCCTTCATACAGCACATTCCCTGTACACACAACCATGGCAGGGCATGAGAGAAAGAAACAACCCCAGTGGGACAAGGGGTTCAGCAGACAAGGGGTGCACACAGCCTCCTGGCCACCACCAAGACAAAGGCACTTAGGTATTTTTGACATTTTCCATTAAAATAAATAGCTATAGCTGATACCTGAGCAGCAGCTGGAGAGACAGCTGCCCATTACACACCCCAGCAGTATCTCATCCAAGGCATCAGTGCTTTCCTCAGTGTGCACGGGCCAAGAACAGCATCCAGGGAGCCAAGGCACAAACTCCAGCCACACTGGAGACTCATTCCATTTCCACCTCCTGCTCTGGCAGTGCACTCTCACTCCTCACCCACGGCACGGGCTCGGGAACATGGGGGTCATAAGTCCATTTAGGAAAAACACGCTTGTAGAGGTTCAGCAGCACCGTGTCCTGGGACTTGAGCTGTCCATCAAAGTGGCACTTCATGTGGCCATGGGTCCCTAGGCAGAGAGCAGAAGAGGTCATTAGCAGTCTCTCCTGCCCAGGACAACCACACCATCCCAGCAACACAGAAATAAATACAGGATCAAACCTACCCAATGGCTCCTTGATGTGTCCCCTACGTCCCCACTTTGTCCTCAGCTCCACAGGCTTAAACCACATCACATCATCTGGAGATCAAACATGAATGGCAAGTGAGGAACTAGGCTGCACCAACAAAACTGATTTCACAGGAGCAGGAGTTCTGCTTCTGTTTCTCCTCTTCCCACCAGAGAGACGAGCCATACCTCTGTTAAAGAACATGTACCGCACGACAGCTGTCTTGGTGAAGATCTTGAAGGGGTGGCCACTGAGCACCAGCCGCTTGATGACAATTCTGTCGGGGTCCACGGAGAGCAGAGAGCCCGTGGCAATGAGGTCGTGCATTCCTGCCAGGCAGAGCCATCAATGCACCATGGCAGGTGCCTCCAACACTGCCTCCCCCACCACAATCCTCTTCCCCAAAGGGTTCCAGGCCCAGAGCAACCCCACAGCAAACAAAAGTAATAATGGGGATGGAGATGGGCTCATCTCCTCAAACAGCAGCTTTTTCAAGTCATACTTTCTGGAGAGATGCACTTGTAAGCAGGGGATGGGAACAGCCTGCTAATGTTTGTTTCCCAGACACCACATCCTCAGCATTTATCAACTTACCATTACTTCTCTGTTTAAAAAGCAGCAGTGAGGCAGGAGGGAAAGTGATGGGAGCATAAACAGTCACCACCAGGGCAGCATCTGGGCGCAGGAAACGCTCCAGCTTGTGCTTATCAGCTAGGACAGAACAGCAATGGTCAAGTTCAGGCCAACAGCAGTCCTCAGAGCTCTGAGAAACTCCACTGAGCCCGTTCTTCCCTGGCAAACAGGAACTGCTCTGCACCTTAGGAAAAGAGGTGACAAACACCCCTTCACTGCTGGCACACAGCGTCTGGGAACAAAGGCAGTCCCTCTGAGCTACCAGGTGGCTGTGTGGGGTCTACCACCACCTTGCCTGTCCCAGTGAGCCACCTGGCCCAAGCTGTTCCACTGCCCCTGATTTAGTGGCTGCCCTGGAAGCCTCAGAGCCTAAGAGTGAGTCTTCACAAGAGTCCTTCAGCCAGGTTCAGACACCACGGCTAAGACATCACTGGCTTCCTGCCCCAGAATCCCCAGCCCCACCTCCTGATACACCTGTGCCCACCCCACCAGCCCCTCACAAACCTGAGGTGTGCTGGGAGAACAATGGGGACGCTCGGAAACGTCTGAACCCACAGTGGAAGATCAGCTCCTCTTTGGCCCTCACTGGCTCCGTGTTGCTGGGATGCCGACGCACCAGGAAATTCAACACGGACATCTGCAAGGGGCAGCACAGTGAGGGGCTGATGGCAGGGCTGGCAGGTGATGGTGGACAGCAGAAAGCAGCAGGACATTGCAGCAGACACAGATGTCTTTGAGATTGGCTTCCCAAAGAATCACTGGTCACCAGTGCCAATGCTTAGACACTCTATCCTAAACCCATTGCGCAGCTTCTGCCTGCCCTGACCAAAGGGAATTTTCTACTTTGAAATATGGGCAATGCAGGGAGATTTCAGCCCAAACCCTCTGCAGCCAGACCCTCTCCAACCCGAGGGAATCCCAAGGATCTGCACACATACAAGGTATTGGCAGGGCCATAAAGTCACCTTTTGTTCATGGGGAAGCAGCGAGAACAGCACTAGGGGTTTCCCTTCCTTGAAGCTCTCCATCACCGAGACAGGGACATTGCAGACATGAAGTGTAATGTACCAGCCCACCTGCCAACAGAGGATCAGTTCTGAGTATTTCTCTCACTAAAAAGTGTCAGAAGTAAGATGTGCCTGGGAGGGAATTCAGGAGAACAACATCATCTGAACTTAGGGCATCCACGCTATGAACCAGCTGGCTAAAAGATCCACCCAGCCACCTCCCTGATTAAGTCGTTCCAATTAGGAGCAACAGGACACAGCAGGTAAAGAGATCAGCAAAAGGCAGTTACCGAGGCCCCCTCAGTCTCCTCCTTCTCTATTTTTCGGAAGAGGTGCTTTCTGGTGCGGGAAAAGTCCTGGAACTGGAAAATCCTGGCGTAATCCCTTGGAAGATTCTCTTTAGGGTCCCATGGAGAAGTTCGGAAGCTTTTCAACCCCCTGTACTTCTGGAACCTAGAGAACAGATCATAGGAAAGACAAACTGCTTCACCAATGGAGGTGTGTGGCCACCACCTTCTGAGGTCCACAAGGACTCACACCTTCACAGAGGACAAAGGGCACAAAGCAAACATTAGCCCTCAGGAAATATCTTAATGCAGAGAGAGCTAAAAACAGCAGCCAAATTCCTAAATAACCTGCCCTTGCATCAGGGCCACCCTCCTCCCTCTCCCAGGTCAGGACCCAGCTCTCCCTGCTGCAGGGAGCTGCCTGGACCACCTGTTACCCCCCAGCTAGTGCCTGCCCTGGAAGCCTCAGAGCCTAAGAGTGAGTCTTCACAAGAGTCCTTCAGCCAGGTTCAGACACCATGGCTAAGACATCATAGGCTTCCTCACCAAACTAGAGAGAAAGGCACCCTCCAGCTCCTCTGGAAGGCATTCCATTTCTTACCTGACTCTGGCAGGTACATCACGTGGTGTATCCACTTCATCTGGAAACATTTCATCCATTCTCTCCTGTTTGTATCTCTCCAGCATCTGTTCATCTTCCTCCATCTTCTCATCATACTGGTCATCCCGCAGGCACTCAGAAACAGTCATGGTCTCACTCTCCTCCTCTCCAGGTTCCTCCTCACTGCTCTCCCCCTCCTGACACAGGGCACCACAGAGCCCATGAGCACAGAAACCCTGTGTGTGCTCAGTGCCATTCGTGACCCCAGAGAGACCCCAGCCCCTCATCCTGGTGTCTAACAGGCCAAAGAAGCAACATGATACACAAGATTTAACAGTGGAAATCCAGGCAAGTCCTGGCTCTGTGTCATGCCCTTGCAAGGATCAAGGTGGAAGGACAGGATTATCCTAGAATATGCAATGCCCTGGATATCACCTGTACTATCAGCTCGTGGAAGTACCTGGGAGACTGCCTCTTCCATCAGATAATCATCAATGTCATCATCATCTTTCTCACTGCCTTCTTCTCCATCATCCACAATCCAGGCAGCCTGGTACTTGGATGTGCCTTTGGGGACCTTCACCACCCTCCTGCTTGCCTTCAAAGAATCTGTAGGATTCCCACGAGTGGTTAACACAATGAACAATTCTCCTTCCCCTCAACAACATATTCACCAGGACAGGCAAGATGAGATCTATACCAGAACTGCTATTTCCCAGCACAGAACTTGTTAGGACATCCAAAATGTAACCCTGTTAACTTCCCAGGCAAGCTACACAGCCTGCTGGTCAGGTGATGGGACTAGGGATGGAAGCCCTAGGCTTCCAACTAGGATTTTTCTTTGCAGCCATCCTGGTGACAGATTTCTGACAACCCTCTTAACAAAACCAAGGAGAAAGCACGGAACTATTGCTGCTACACACCCTCTGCTTCTTGCAGTTCTTCTTCAGTAGGCCACGTCTGCTCTCCTTCCATTGGATCAGGAATCACTTCTGATTGCAAGGACTCCTGCTTGCTTGGATCTGCCTTCATCAGGACCTTAACATCCTCCTCCATCTCATCGGTGCCATTTACAGAGTCATCCTGAAGGGCAAGAGCAGAGTTCCCAGCTCTGAACACACCTAATTAAAGCTTGCAATTAGTCTCAAGTAAATGAATGTGATTCTGAAGTGAGTTATAAGCCATAACATTCATTACAAGCAGCAGGCAACGAACCTCAGCCCAGCAGCACAACACACATACAACTCCCTTTGCCCACATACACTTAGTTGTATTTTCCTCATGTAAGTTTAGAAACCTCATCTTCTAACAGGACTGGCACACCCTGACCCCACACACACCTGCACCTCCATGTCCTGACTCCTCTTCTGTCCTTTCACCACTCGGGGGTTCAAAGAGAGAGGGTCAGGAGGGGCATCCACCTGGCTGACCTGGAAGTCTCCGTGCCCCACGATGTGCACCAGGCTGTTCACATCAAAGGGCTGGCGCCGGACAAAGCCGGACACCTTCAGGGTGCCAAGCAGGGGGCTCTCCTGGCCAGGCAGGAACTCTGCAGTGTAGGCCAGCAGGTGAGAGCGCCGCTCCCGAAAGGAGAGGTGTCGCTGCTTCTGCGTGCTCAGCTGCCTCAGCAGCAGCAGAGATTCCTGCTCCGTGTTCAGGGGGAACAGCTTGGCCTCGGGAAAGCGCTTCTCGATGGCTTTGGCAAGTTTCTTCTTGGCATCTATCCACTTCTTAGGGGGCAAGTCAGTGCCTCCTGGGACAGCAAGAGCTGCCAAGCAGAGAAGAGAGCTCAGGATCAGATCATAAACCTTCTTATGCCCCTTTTACCAAGTATAGATAAACACTCAGGTATCAGCAACTCAAATAACCAAACGGATTTGGACCACAAGGTGCAAAGACAGTTTCACTCTTTTCAGTGGTGCCCAGCGACAGTACAAGGGGCAATAACCATAAACAGAAACACAGGAACTTCCACCTCAACTTGAGGAGGACCTTCTTTCCATCGAGGGAGCCTATTAACAGATGGAGTTTTTAATTACTGCAACAGTAAATCCCCATCAAATACCTCAGTGCCCCACCAGAAGCCCTCACCATTTGTGTCTCACTCACCGTAACTGGGGAGCCCCTGTGCAAAGAGGCAGGAGAGGCAGTGCTCCCCTGAACTGTCCCAGCCATCCACAGGGTCCAGGATGAACAGGAGGGAGTCGGCAACCTTGGCAAGGTCTAAGACAGCGTGAAGGTCCCCTGCACACACAACACCGCCCTTACTGCGGCTGCCGCGAGTGCGGGGCCAAGAGCCCAACCCACAGCGCGCCTCCTCACCTGCCTGTGCCGTGACAAAGCGCCAGCGCTGCTTGAGCCGGGGGCAGAGCAGGGCAAAGCCACCCGCCCCGCCCTCCCCCGCACGGACAAGAGCCGAGTCCCGGCTCTGCAGCAGCCGGAGGGTGTCGTGGGCTGCAGCCCTGCTGTGCAGCGGCACCACAGCCACGAGGTGCGGGGGCCCATCCCTGCTGCCCAGGCTCCGCTTCTCCGCCAGCACCTGCGGGCAGCACCAGCCGCGCGTCAGTCCCAGCGCCCTGCCCGGCCTCTATTCCTCCATCCCGCCCCCTGCATCAGGACCACATTCCCGCACACCGGCCCCCGAGCCCACATGGTCCAGGAACGCTCCGCTCACCCCAAACCGAACAAGGGCAGGCACTCCTCTCCCTGACAAAGCTCCTGAATCCCCCGCAAACGCCCGGACTGGCTCGGTTACACCACGCACACCGAGCCCGGCCCCACTGACCGCCCTCCGGCAAAGGCCCAACAGACCCGTTCCCCGCGCCTCCCCAACACCGCACCCAGCCCCGCCCGGCCGGTTTCCCCGGGCACTCACCGCCTCCTTGCGCTGCCGCCGGAGCTGCAGTGCCTGGTGCCGCCGGTCCACCCTGCTCAGGTCGCGGAGCCGCCGGCGGGGCTGGGCCTTGACGGGGACGCGACCTGCGGGCAGAGAACGCTCAGGCGTGCTGGGGCCGGCGGGCAAGCGGCGCGGGGAGCCCTCCCCGCCTCACCTGCGGCCCGGCGCTGCGAGGACCCGCTGTGCTTGCCGCCCTTGTGCGCCTTGTTCTGCTGCTTCAGCGGCCCGGCCCGGTGCGCGCCCGCCGCCATGGCCGCCACCACGCTGCTGCCGCCCCGCCGCACGCGCGTCACTTCCGCGCGCCGGCCCCGCCGCATGCTCGTCACTTCCGCCGTACACGCGTCACTTCCCCGCGCCGTCCCCGCCGCGCGGACACACGTGGTGGAGGGACGGAGGGAGGGACGGGAGAGACCCCCGGGACAGACGGACCCACCGCCACCCGGGGCAGGGCACGGAGAGGGAACGGGGTTTGTGCCCGCAGCGTCGCGCGGTAATGAGAGCCGAGAGCGTTCCTTCAGCGCTTTATTGGTTGGTTCTTTGTACACGTATTTACACCGAGGGACCGGGGGCGGCCGCGCTCCGGGAAGGGGCCTGAAGGATGAAGCAGGTGGGGAAAGGCACTGCCGAGCCCCTGGCGTCGCGCCCAGGCCCCGGGGCAGGACGGCGCTGCCCACTGCGCACAGACTGATGGAGCAGAAACATTCCTACCGTGCCTCAGCCCGGCTGTCACGGCAGCGCTGGTGACCTCGGCCTCGCCAATCATTACCCACTCAGGCATGCCTGCTCCTAGGGAGAGCCCTCAGCCCTGCCCAGCCCAGGGGCACACCACACCAAACAACTTGGGCACCTCCCGACCCTGCCCTGGCAGAGCCCCTGCTCCAGGGCCACTCCATCCCGTAGGGATAACAGCTCTTTCCCCAAGCACTGGGGCCACAGCACCCCAGAAACACGAGAGAGCAGCAGGGTTAAACATTGACAGTGGTGTTGCAATTGCCAGTAAAGCTGAACCAACTCGAGGGAGAGGCAGTGCAGCTGCTACTCCCACCCCGATTGAGCAACTGCGTGGGAGGGAGAAAGCAGGTTCTGGCAGGTCCCCACTGCCCCTGAACTTGAGGCATCTTCCCTCACCTTTTCCTGCTGTGCGGAAATCAGGGTGACTGATCGTGTCATGATCCTGTCCACTGTGGGCGGGTCTTTAAGGATCCTTTTCTACTCCTAAAAGCAAACTGGCTGTTTAAACATTTCAAACTAAATATTAGCTAGAATTACCTGAGAGGAAGGAAGACACAAAATGAAGAGACCAGTGACAGATAAACACTGTAGTGATTAAGTCTCTCTACACAGGAACCTGCTGGCTGTGAGAGAGCACGAGAATCTCTCCCACTGTCAAGGCTGTTTGTCCATCAGCCAGGACAGCCTGCAGCACTGCCACAGCTCTGCCTTGCAGAGCCAAATGCAGAGGCTGCTCAGAGGGGATTTGGGGAAGAGGGAATAACCAGGATACTTCTAAACCAAGAAAAACATCCCAGGAGTTAGTTGTATCTTGTCATTTAAGCAAGACCAGGGAAAGGAGCAAGGTTGGAAACTTTCTGCCCCTGCAAGTTACCCAGAGTCTGGAAACCCAGAGATAGCCAGAAGGGTTCCACCACAGAGGATGATGCCTCTCCAGAGCTCTGCAATCCTCAAAGCTGCTGAGAGCTGCTCTAGCTTGTAACAACCAACACCTGACTTGCACTGTGGATTTGTCCATTTATATGTAAAAATCCCCACACATCCATATATTGTAAGCTTACAGTGACTTCACTGACCTGCCCAGTTCTGCAGGGCCATCCATGCACTACCAAAAAATCACAACCTGCCAAGCAAGCAAGAGCAGAAAGCAAAGCACTACCTCACCTGGCTGACAGCACTGCAGGTGAAAACAAGCTCTTCCTCTCAAAAGCAGAAACTGCCAAGGAAATACAGAGAGGGCTGCAGCCTGAGCAGGGGATAACCCTCCCAGCAGCTGGGACATAAATCCCTGCAGGAAGGCAAGCCCTGACAGGGGAGGGCTCCCTTTAGCTCTCTTGTACCATCACAACGGAGCCTGCTGCTCTGCACTCACAGGACACTGTGACAGCACCTGCTCAGCACCACCTTTTCCCCTCTGCACCCTCTCCTCTGAAAAAAATCACAGTACACAGCCCAGACAAGCTGTGCCATAAAGAAATGAGCTCACAGGCTGCTCCAACCCTGGCTGAATCCCAAAAAAGCAGCTCACATTCCTGCTCCCTAAAACAGCCTCACTGCTGCTTTTTGAAGGAGAAAGAACTCTGGGCTGGCTCCACACATGGGGAGCAACAAGTTGGGACAGGCTGGATGCAAAGCCAAGGCCTTGGTTTATGAAGGAAGACTGGGTGCAACTGGAAGGGCCAGTTTATTAGAGAAACCTCACATTGCAGAGAAGTCACAACACATTGGAAAGGGTCCAGGCCTGCTGAGGGGGCAAGTTCTGCAGCAGCACCACCTACGTCCCCCAGCTCCAACCCCAGCAGGTGCCACCAAGGGAAGGGTTACCTGTAACACAGCTTACGTTTATAAGCAGCCTGAGAGAGCCAGTATTAAAGTTCCAAAAAGCCTCCCCGTCAGACAACAGTTAAAAAAAATGGTTTAAAATGTTTAAAAGCTCCATGTTCTTGGCTGCAGCATAATGGGGAGGCAAAGGTCTACAACACACACAGGCCTCTGTGGGTCTCAGCACTCGCTCTGATCTACCAGTGAAGGCCAGAGGGAGGGGTCTTCTCATCTTTGTTGCTTTCCAGAGAAAAGGGTGGGATTCGGACATCAAAGTGGGAGCCATCAGGCCTCTCAAATCGAAAAGTACCCCTGCAAAAATAATGGCAGAGATCACACTGAGGCCAGGGACAAACACACCTAGGAAACATCTGCAAGAGAGTAAGACATGAGGTCCTCCATATCCTGCCCAGGGACCCTGGGGGTCCATCTGCAAGGCTGGTTCAGCAGCAAGGACATGGGTTCAGCAGCGAGGACATCTGCTGCCAAGATGACTCATTTATTGAGGACTCCCGGGTCGTTTAACACCACATCTCTAAGACACATTTCCTGCACAAGCTGTGGTGATTGGAGCCTTGCCTCTTGCACCATAGAGTGAAAGGGACAGCAGCCGAGTACAGCAGAAGATTACAGAAAACTGCTTCACATCTTTAAATCCAGTCTAGCACAGACCACAGAGGGAGGATAAATTAGTCTGGAACCTCTTCTGGTGCAGAGAATCAACAAATCATCTTATCACTAACCAAGATACAGCTTTAGAGAAGGTCATCAAATTTTAGCAACCAAGTATGTCCCATCCAGTCCACTTCTACCCAGCTTTCAGCTATAACTCCGGGCTGCAAAGTGCCCCTCAGCTCCCTGCTGTGGGGTCCTATATCTAAAACACTGCTTCAGGAATAGGGGCTTCTTACCACATGTGACCACTGGAAGCCTGCAGGGAAACGTGACTGCTGTACTGAAATGCTGGCTGTTCTTTGGACAGAACTGGCTCCTGAGGACAAGAAACCACTGGGCATCAGCAACAGATCTTAACATTTTTGCACATACAGGCATCAGCAGGAATTTATAAAGCATGAAAAAAACCCCAGAGACCCATACCCCAGCACCACTACCAATTACACAGCAAACAACTCGCCCAGTGAGCAGGGCAGAATCCTGTTATTATTGCAGTTTTCCCATCACCAGCCATTAAGGATCATTCTCTAATACTCAGTGTGAAGTTTCAGTTCATGCAGACTTAACAACAAATGCAAAGCTCGTGACTCTTTTCACTGCCAGGTTCCCATTCCATCTGTTTCCACTGCCCACTAAGCAATTTCCTGGCAAATCCACCCAACCAAGCGAGAGGGCTCCAGCAGAGGGCTGTGCTTCCCAAAAACAAAGCTGCCTGATACCTACCCTTCCTACAACGCCGCGGCCCCGGACAGTTTCCAAAGTGCCAGATAAGCTAAATATCCTCCAGTGCCGTTCTCGGAGCTGAACCACCTCACTGTCGAGGTTCTCCAAGCGAATACAGTAGCGCCACTGGACAGAAGAAACACTTATCAAGAACTGCAATCAGCTGCAGCCAGTTGATAACCCACAGCTGATACTGGGAGGCAGCTGCCAGGCAAAGGCTGCTCTCCCCTCAGAGCTTATCACACAGCAATGCCACATGCCACAGCAAATAAACTCCTTCCCTTGAAACAAAAGGCACTTACCCAGTAGACGTGGGAATTCTGGGCTTCCTGTCAAGAGAAACAAAAGACTTCAGCAGCTGCCCTTTGACACGTGGTGCCAAAACCTCTTCAGCTGTCAGCACAGCACCAGCACAGGGGCTCTCACTCTGTGCCAGGTTGATGCAGACAACTCACATGAGCACAGACAGCTGCTCTCCAAGCCATCCATCAGCATAGCCTGGCACTGGCTCTGCTCTACACATGTAATCGTGAGGTGGGAGATTTGCAAGGATCTTGTGACAACCCTGGGTTGAGCTCCATGTTAATTACACACTTTCTACAGATCTAGAAACACCCATTTCCTTGCCTTCAGGCACCTGTTTTTCTGACAAGGTTAGGACAAACATCAGGTGGACTCCACAGAAGTTGTAAATCCACACTAAAACGTCCAACTGCCACAGCATGGGGTCCCCAGCAGCTGTGCTCAGAAACCAAACCACTGCAGGGATTCCCAGCCCTCCCACTCAGGAGTCTGTCTGAGCCTCATTATTCTGGATGGTCCATGTGAAGTTCTGATGCTACAAAGATTACACAGTTATCAGCTAAATCCAGAAGGCTTCAGCCAAACCCTCTAACCCACACTAGAGCCAGGAAATGGGCAGGCACCCACAGCCCATCACTGGGCAGGGTAACAGATGCCTCTGTCCTTACAGGGCAGATGGCCCCAGTGCCACCTCATGCACACCCATCTCTGAGTGAGGCAGTACAGAACTCATTTGCAGACCTTCCTGTATATCTTGCTAGCACTGCCCTCCACAACATTACAGGGTTATTCCCATCCTACTGATAACAAGCAAACGCCAAAATACAGGAGCTCCAAAAGTTCCCCAAAAATGTATGACAAAACAGTTTCCTGTCCACACCTCTGCTGAACAACATGGGAATGAAATTGCAACTGTGATTAAAAAGTAATTTCAGTCATTAACTGTGGTTAAAATGTCATTTCTCCAGTAAGCAGAAAGTACCTGAAGTCAGTAAACTGGTCTCAGAAAGACATATCAGGTAAGTAAATGGCAGAACTAACAGAAACATGTGGCACAGACCTACCCTCATGCCCATGTAGAAAGGGATGACTGTGACACGGATGTTCTCTGTGGTTTCTCGGTGCACATCAGAGAGCTCCAGCCAGGGGTGGTTCTTCTCCTGCCATGCACACAGAGTATCCCTTGCTACAAAAGGTGGGACTGTGGGGAGGGAAAGGTGAGAGTTTATGAGAACCAATACTGTATCTGCAGCGCTCTCCCCTCAAAGTAACTCCTTTCAAGTGAAAAAAATCAAAGATGGCTTTACTGTAACAAACTCCAAACCAGATAGGATTTCTACACCATATCCAAGATGATGAGTTTTGAGTACTTGTTATAGAGCACTTCAGGCATCTGGCTTGGCAGAGTTCCCTGTGAAGCCAGAAATTACCTTTAGTTTGGTCATACATGAGGAATCTCTCAAAGAGCTCATGCTGGATGGGCACTTGATCAGTGGAGCTGTAGGGAAGGATATCTTCATGGCTTACATAGTCTAAACCTGAAAAAGAAACCCCAAAAGCCTTTGAACTTCCCCTGCAAAAGAGCAGCTCCAAAGTCTTTAGCAGCAAAATGGATCACAGTAGTGAGAAATTAAGAAAAGAACTTTGGCAGCAGAAGCCAAAGCTACTGCCATGATTGCAAGGAAGAATGGAGGAAATAGGCCAGCAATCAGAGGCTGAAGGAGGATTTTGCTCACCTGGGATGGCATAGAGGGCTCTGCTGTCATCGTGATTTGCCAGGAACGTCACTGCTTCTGTCTGTGATCTCTGGGACTGAGAAAAAAGGGGCATTTATGTCTCCCCGTGTAGATTGTCGTGGGCCAGTTTCCAGCCACACTTCAGTTTACTGCTGTGCTTGTAAAGCATGAAATGTTTATTTTATTTAACCAATCCACCTCAGAACACTTCTCCTTTTAATTCCTCTAGACTGACTAGCAAGTGAGGAGCATTGTCAGTGCTGCAACTCACATTCACAATGACCTGCATGCAACAGAGCAGGAATGACAACAGGATGAGGGAAGGAGGCTCAAAGGGGGAAACGTGATACAGGAAAACAGCCATATGACATTCCAGAGAACCTTTCTCAGGGAAAATATGTCTTGAAGAACAAATTTGTCCCAGCCAAATTTAGCCAGCACATCAGTTTTCTTTCTGTGCCTGTCCACCTGATTTACTCACATAGAAAAAGACACTTGAGTTTCAATACCAAGATTACTCCTTACTTACTATATGTGGACAATCCCGGGCATCTATTAACACCTGGTAGTAAGTGTGTGTTTTGCCCTTGACCTCTTTGGAACCATGGCCTGCTGCGTTCTCATTCCTAAACAGAAAAGCAGAGCTCTGAGCTCAAATGCAGGATTGCAGCAAATTCTTGTTACTGGAATGAAGCACATTCTTAAATCCTGGGTTTTTTTTTAAAAAATACATTTCACAGTCTGTAATCATTTGATTCCACCCAAACCAAACCCCTGTCAGCCACCCACATGACAGACAGTGAAGATGCCCACTGATGGTGTTTGGTAGAGACACAACAACTCTATTGTCAGACAGCTCAGATGTTCTTCCTGCTCAGTTCGATCTCCTCTCTGGGATGGGTATTCCTACTGCCCTCTCTGCTTCATTCTTATTCCTTCCCAGCACACCTCATCACAGGGGAAATGGATGCAAGAGGGGAGATAACTGAACAGCAACTCTAGAAAGATGAACTTGGCCTAGTGTGCTGAAACTGGGCAGGAAGCTCACAAATCCAACTTACTGGCAGTTCACAGAAGCAGCAGCTGCAGCCTGCACTTTGTAACACAGGAGCCTGGACCTAACTCAGAAAGGGTGGGGTTTTTATAATACAAAATGCCAGGAGCATCATTTTTCTAATTGTTTTTCATTTCCTTCACACACACACTTTCATCCTGTCTCTAATTAACAAAAAGATTAATACACCTGCAATGTCTCTTCTTTAAGCACCTCTCCTTTACGCTCATGCAAACAGATCCATACCATTGGCCTCACTAAAAACACTCGTTTGCCCCAACCAGGAAACTTACTACAAAATGAAAATATAACAGTATGACAATATAAGCCACAACAAATCCTCAAATCCTTACTTTTCTGTGACAGGAGAGGCCACATCCCGATCATAAAGCCTGGCTTGCCAAGGAAAGAGGACTATTCCACGATAGCCAAACACACTATGTAGGAAGAGCTGAAAGGAATAAATAATTGCAGCTGAATTCACAGCAAGCTTTAATCAACATAAATACAACAGAAAACATGAAGCCAAAAGCTTATTTCTGTTAGGATTTAAAAGATCTGTTAACTGAGGTAAAACTGGAAATATTTACACAGGGTTTGAGTGCATGGGATGGGGATACAGGGAGAGTCACCACTGTGAGAACCTAGAGCAGAAACAGGGAACACAAACAGTCTGGGACGAGAGAAGAAACTCGTGCCATCTCTATCCCATAAAAGGGGACTAAACCAGTAACTAACAGAGCAGCAGAAAAGAGACCAGCATGGGAGAGACTGCCCAGAAACAGAGCTGAGTCACAAGCACAGAAATGACAAATTTACTTGTTATTTCTTAAATTCAGTAACTGTCTCTTCTGATCCTTGAGGGTGAAAACCCTCAGTGGAGCAAATGCCATTGTAGAACAGCTGTGTCGTGCTGCAGATTCTTATCGACTCGCTATTGTCAGATGACTGCCAGACTGCAGCCACAGCAGAGAGAAAGCACACTGAACTGTGAAACTTCTGGCCCTCTACTACACTGCAGCAGCCTCCTTACAGGAAGCCCTCAGCTGTCTGAGCCCTGTGGCAAAAGCTCTGCCCCTTACCTGACCGGTCTCATATTTGCCGTGTTGCTTTGGTGCCTCAAACACCCCCACAGTCTCCAGCACTTTGCCCTCCGGACGGTTCCTTGGAGCAGAGAGGCAGTTTGGAGGGTTTGCAGGGGCCGAACCAGCCCTCGGGCTGGGCAGACACTGCTCCCACCCTGTGCCCCACTCGGGTACCACACACCCACCATGAGAGCCCCACTGGGCACTGGGTTCCCACCTCCTTCCCTGTCCCCTTTGACCCTTGCCAGTCTCCCCTCTCCGAACGGCCCTCGATACCCCCTCCCAATTTCCCCTTTAGCCCCATTTCCTCCCTCCCCTGTCCCTGCCCTGACACCTCCCCAACTCCCTCCCAGTCTCCCCCAATGACCCAACATCCCCCAACCCGCACTCCAAACACCCACCGAGAGCCCTCACTCCCCCAAGTCACCCCCATTGCCAAACACACCCTCACAGCCCACTCCCTCCTTCCCCCAACGCCCCAACTGCCCGCACA
>WBMV01007812.1:140583-166811 GCA_013396655.1 Campylorhamphus procurvoides
ACCGGTTGTGCGGGGCAGCCCGGGCCGGCTGGCGGTGGCTCCCGCCGGGACGGGCCGGGCGCTGCGGGCACCCCGAGCACGGGGGCTGGGGGGCGCATGGAGCCCGAGGGGGAGCGGGACGGGAAGACCCAGCCGGACCCCCGGCCCAAGGCCCTCCCCCGGGGCCAGGAGAGACCGTAAGTTGCGAGGGAGAAGGAGGGGACGGAGGCCACCCCGTCCTGGAACAGCAGGACCTGGGCAGTGACTGCCCTGCCGATGCAGCCGGGGCGGGGGGACATCGCAAAAAATCTGGGGGGCACAGGCCGGTCCCTCTGCGGGGACACGGGGGGACACTGAGCTCTGTCTCCTGCCAGAGCTCAGGGCACAGAGGAGCTGGGAGGGCGGCAGCAGGAGCGGGGGTCCCTCTACCCCAGCCCCGGGTGCCGGCGGGCAGAGCCCCCAGCTGGGGGCACCCACCACCCCTCTGCCCTCTGTTCCCCACAGGAGGCCCGGAGAGGAGCGGGAGGGCCCCGTGGCGAGCCGAGAGACGCGGCTGAGGGTGGTGCTAAGGTAAGGAGGGGGACGTGAAAGGCCCCTGAGGCAGGGGCACAGCGAGGCCCCCCAGGGTCCCCGTGCAGCGACACCTCTTTGTCCCCCCATGCACGCCCCACCGTCAGGGTCCGGCCACTGACCTGCACCGAGACGCGGCGAGGGGACCGGCGGGTCGTGCACAGCCTCGGGGACGGCGCCGTCCAGGTAAGTGCCACCTCTGGCCGCGGGGCCGCGGGGGCTGCGACACCCCCTGAGCTGCCCCTGTCCCCTCGGCCAGGTGAGCGCGGCCAGGCACGATGCCACCTTCGGCTTCAGCGCCGTGTTTGACGCCGGCGCCTCGCAGGAGGCTGTGTTCGAGGGCAGCGGGATGAGGCAGCTGGTGGAGATGGCGATGGATGGGTGAGCGAGCCGGAGGGCGCCCCGCGGACCCCAACCCTCCATCCCACGGCTCTGCACTGCCGGGGCCGTGTCGGGAGGTGGCATCCCTGTGCCACCGCCTGCGGACACGCCTGATGCTCAGCATCTTTCCCAGCTTCTCCTGCACCGTCTTTGCCTTCGGGCAGACCGGCTCGGGGAAGACCTACACCCTGATGGGACCCCTCACGCAGGTACAACGCTGTCCTCTCACACCTGGCCTGATCCTGGTGGTGGAACGGGCTCTTCCCACCCGGTCACGGGCTCTGCTCTGGGAACAAGTGGGTGCCCGATACAGTGTGACTGCTCACCATTTTGGAATCTCTACAACAGAGCGAGACCCAGCCAGCAACCCCGGCCCTGCTGGGGCTGATGCAGAGATCCTTCGCCTACCTCCTGGAGCAGATCCAGAGCCGCGGCTCAGAACTGGCTCTCAGTGCTTCCTACTTGGAAATCTACAACGAGCAGGTAAGTGCCTGCCCAGCTGCCCATCCTGCCCCGCTGACACCCTGTGCCCTGCTCTCCCAGTGCCTCCCCTCTGCCGTACCCCCAGGTCCGGGACCTGCTGAGCTCGGGGCCACCGTGTGCTCTGCCCCTGCGGTGGAGCAAAACCCGTGGCTTCTACGTGGAGAACCAGCTCAGCGTGGACTTCGAGAGCCTGGAGGCCATCGTGAGCCTGCTCCTGCAAGGTGCTACCCCCGGCTGCAGTGCTGGGACATGTTCAGGGGGTTCTAGACCCAGTATGGGAGGATTCAGCCCCCCGCAGGGGGCCGGTGGAGCTCCAGTGGTAGTCAAGAGGAGCAGCTCCCACTCCTGCTGCAGAGCCAAGCTATGTCTCCCTGCAGCTCTCCATTCCATCCCCGGCAGGATCCCAGAGGCGGCGGACCTCGGCACACGCCCTCAACAGGCACTCAAGCCGCAGCCACGCTCTCCTGACCATCCACATCGGCAGCCGGGCCGTGAGCACCTGTCCTGCTCTGGGGAGGGGTGTGGGGGGCTCAGCATGGGGATGCAAACAGCCACAGGCTGGTGGGGTCATGCCCTCCTCCTCAAGGACACAGTGGTGGGGCTGGGGTGAGCAGCACAGTTTAATCCCAGACCCAGGGGTTGGGACACTGCTGTGGGTCACTGGGAAAGGGGTGAGGGGTACCAAAGCATTATTCTCCCAACGTGGGTCCCCCAGCCCAGCGCCTGCCCCAGCAAGCAGGGCACACTCTGCTTCGTGGACCTGGCTGGCAGTGAGCGGGTGAAGGAGACTGGCTCCAGCGGGGAGCTCTCCATGGAGGCCAACAGCATCAACCGCAGCCTCCTGGCACTGGGTAAGAGTTGTGGGACCCACCATGGGAGCACAAGCTGCGGGTCCCCACCAGAGCCCTGCTGCACCCTCTGTGGCTAATCTTCTGGCAGGACACTGCATCTCTCTGTTGGCCAAACCCCGAGGGAAGTGGACGCACATCCCGTACCGGGACAGCAAGCTCACCCGGCTGCTGGCCCGCTCCCTGGGCGGCTCGGGCATCACCCTGATGGTACATGCACAGAGGAGGCTGGGCAGGGGTCTTGTCCCGTGGATTGGAAGGTTAGAGAGGGACGGCGACCCCCTGGCTGGCACCTTACCTGTGTGTCTTCCTTGTCTGCAGGTCGCCTGCATCTCCCCGTCCTCACACTGCCTCTCGGAGACTCTGAGCACACTGCACTATGCCAGCCGGGCCCGGAGGGTCACCACCAGACCCCTGGCCAACAGGGTATCACAGGCAGGGAACCCCTCTCAGCCCCTCTGCTCCTCTTTTCAGACCCCCCTGAGCCACCCCCTTATGCTTCCAGGTGTCCCGGGAGAAGCTGCTGCAAACCTTGGAGGAAGAAATTCATGCCCTAAAGCTGGAAAACCTCTCCCTGCGGCAGCAGCTGTCCCTGCCCAGGGTGCTGATGAGGAGCACAGAGGTCCCAGGGAACCCCCCAAAAGCTTGCCCCAGCTGGGCAGGCAGGTACGGCCCCACAGGGCTGCCTCACCTCCCTCTTGAAGGGCAGCTCCCATCAGAGGGAACTCCAGCCTGGCCCAGCCTCTATGGTCTCCTGCGGGACTTCGTGGTGGAGAATGAGCAGATGAGGTGAGGGGGGCGTATGTGTGATAGGACAGATGTGTATCTGCTGATGGGGCAGCCAGAGCCCCTAGCTGGGCAGCATTCTGTGCCAGCCAGCCTCTCCCAGGGACTCTGTGAGGCTGGGAAGGGCTCTGAGATTCTTTGCAGGCTGCCAATGCCCTGCCCTGATCCCTCGCTGCTCCCCAGGCAGCCCCACTTGTCCCCAGACCCCAGCGGTGACATCCCAGATGGCCCATCCCACAGAGCCACCCACAGCTCCTGTCACAGCCAGGCCCTGCTCCAGAGTGCCCATGGCCCCCAAATCCCCTCTGGCCACTCTGGAAGGCTCCGTCAGCCTGACAGGACATCTACCTCCATCTCCATCCCCCGGCTGCCGGTGAGAGTGCGGGGTCCCGGGCTCCGCAGGCATCCTGCCCATGGCACTGGGAGGATGCACAAACCACCCACCCACTGCTGCCCACTCTTGCAGAAGCTGCCTCCTGCCTCCAGCCGTCCTGGCTGCCCAGGGTGCCCACAGTACTGCCCCGGACCAGCTGATACCTCCGTGTCCCAGGTACAGCCCCGGGGGTCCCCTGGAGGGGGGGAGCACAGTGTGGTGTAGCAGCCTTGACCCCTCTGCTCACACACAGGTACTGCCAGTGCCCCCCATGCCCCAGCCAGTCCCCCTCGAGGGAAGTGCTGCTGTTCTGCCCCTCAGAGAGGAGGACACAGCTCTGCCTGGCTCCCTTCAGCCCCACAGGCACCCACAGCCACACCAGGGGAAGAGGTAAGAGCCAGGGCTTGAGGCCACCCCACTGGGCATCAGCTGCAGCTCAGGAAGCCCCTGGGGCTTCAGGGGGTGGTGGGTCAGTGGGCCAGGGTTTGTTCCTTTGTCCTCACGGCAGAAGCCAGGGCAGAAGCAGGAGCCTGTCTCAGCAAAACCCACTCCCTCGGGAGCTGCCAGGTCCTGAGCACGGTACCAGCCCCGAGGGAAGGATTATCCCTTCTGCACCTCCGTGGCCAGGATTGCCAGAGCCCAGAGGTGAGCAGGGCAGTGGGGAAGGCCAGGCAGACCCTCAGCTGGGGTCCCTCAGGGATGGACACAGGTCCTCTGCACAGCACTGCTCCATGCATGGGGCTGGGGACTGATCCTGGGGGGCACTGCAGACCTAACTCTTCTGGCTCCCCGGTGGCAGCTGCTGGCGCTGTCCCTCTGCTCCAGTGGGAAGAGGCACTGGACTGGCTGGCGGAGCAGATCTGAACAGCCACAGCCACACCGTGGATGGGGCCAGCAGCGCAGATCTGGCAGGACTGGAGGGACACCCACAGCCCTGGGGGACACGGGAATTGGGGACTGCAAGGACTGCACAGACCGGTGTGATGGACGGACAGACAGAGCTCTCTCTCCAGCCTGCACGGCACTCACAGTTTATTTGTGTCTAGCTGGGGCTGTGCTGCCGGTGGCCCCGAGATCCCAGTCAGGTGCTCTCCTCCCCGGGCTGGGGACAGTCCAGCCAGTACTGGGCGATGGAGCGCGGGTAGCGCGGCTGCACCAGGTCCACCCGCTTGGTGCGCAGGTTGGCACGGTAATACTTGTCTGCGAGGAAGGGGAGAGGCTGTCAGGACTGCCCAAAGCTGTGTGGGGCTGCCAGCCCTGGGCACCTTCCCACCGTGTCCCTGCGCTTGGGGACATCGAGGAGAGAGAGGAGCCCTCCCTCCCTGCCCTGCTCCCACAGAATTCCCGGATCCTGCCGTGCCAGACTCACCTCCTACAAAGAAGTAGACGCTCTGCAGCATCTCGCACTGGGAGCCCGACAGCCTGTCGCTCTCGACACCCGCAGACTCAGAGTCGTTTTGCAGCCAGCTCCACAGTCCCAAATTTCCCAAATTCAGTGAGCGGGGGCTGCTGTACCTCTTGCGGTGGCGGCGAGACTTCCTCCTCCGGGGCTGGTGGGAGGCCACATAGATCCTGCCGGCCATGGCAGCGTCCAGCGGGCTGGGCACCCCCCGCCAGTCCCTGCTGATGGGCCGGGGGCCACTCGCCCCAACTGGAAAAGGAGCAGTGGGGGGAGTGAGAAACGGCAGGGTAAAGAGAGAGCTGAATCTGGCCCCACGGACCTCTAGTGCCTGCTCCAAGACCCATGGGAATGCTTCAAAGGATCCCAGCCTGGAAGGGATGTGTGACAGGGACACAGGCCAGTCAGAGCTGGGAACAGCCCCTCATCCCCCCTTGGGCTGTGATCAGCCCTCTGCTGCTGAGCCCCCTTCTCCTCTCTTTCATTCCCCTTGCCCAGGGCTGGGTGTTTCTGTGGCATCCCCAGTTCCAGTGGCAATAAACAGTTCTAAGCAGTGATGCTGTGAGGTGTCTGGTGACAGTCTGGGGAGTGCAGGCATAAGGGCTGAGAGGGTGGGATGTGGGATGCTATGGGAGATGCAGCTGTGGCCTTGGGGGTTCCTGTGCATGGCCTGAGCGGGACATAGTGACTGGTCCAGCCTGTTCATGCGTTCAGGCACTGCTCCCCCTTCCCTGGGTGCCTGCACCCCCTTGCACCCTCTCCATCTGGGTTGTACTGGCACCCTCCAGTCCTTTCCCCCAGGGCTGACTCATCCCTTACTCATCCTGCTGCCAAAGAGGAGCTGGAACACATCCTCCCAGCTGTCCCGGTTCATGAAGGCGTAGTGTTTGAACACGGTGGAAGGGGAGGACTTCTCGCAGTCAGCCTGCGTGGGCTGCTGGGCAAAGTCGTAGGACCAGTAGTACTTGCCTAGGAGAAGATGTGCAGATGTTAGTGGAGGACATGCACTCGAGGGGCAGCAGCAGAGAGGTGTCCTGCTGTTGTCAGGGCTGCACCCCTTACCCTTGAAGAAATAGACTCTCTCATTGCCATGGAAGCTGTGTGCAGGGAGGGCAAAGGCTGCATCGACATTATTTGGGATGCCCTCAAAACCCTCCGAGATGTCCCGTGGGTAGCCATGGTCCAGGGCTCCGTCATCAAAGCGCCAGTACTGGGTGCCCTGGGGGATGGGACACAGAGAGGGGCTAGGGTGCCACACGCCTCCACCACAGGTCTGCCAGGGGACTGAGGGGATGCTGAGGAGTCCCATCATGAGGGTGTGTCTGCCTGGGGTCCCCAAACAGCCACAGGGGTTTGGAGGCATCTGGCAACCCCTTTGTGTGAGTGCATGGGGGGTGCTGGGGAGGAACAGGGTGGGCTGGGGGGCTGTGCCAGGCACCCCGGGAGCTCTCCCAGCCCTGCAGCTCAGCTCCTGCCCACCTTGAAGAGGTAAGTCTTGCCCTGGCAGTTGATGCGTGTGAAGGCTGCATCAATGGGGCCCTCGATGCCCCAGACGTCACTGATCAGCTTGGGGTAGCCTGGCCGCACGCTTGTCTTGTCCAGCTCGTAGAAATATTTCCCTGGGGAGAGAGGGGAGGTGGGTTAGGAGGGACTCCAGGTGCTGGCATGGGGGGATGGCACGACAGTGTTTCCCAAGTGCCCGGGGAAGGTCCCCAAGGTACCTCGGAAAGCGTAAAGGGAACCGTTCTTGAGGTCAGTGAATGCATCGAAAGGTCTCCCACTGCACAGCTCCTCAGGCTCGTCCCCGGGGTCCCGTCCCCCCTCTGTCGTGGGGTCTGGCAGCACCTCCGTGGGCACCTCTGTCTCCCCAGGGCCGGGGTTGCTCTCTGGCGTGGTCTCTGCCAGCCATGGAGCCGTAGGCAGTTCTGTGGGGTCTGTCTTGGGGGGCTCTTCCGTGACGAAGTCCACAGTGAGGTTGTAGTCGAGGTAATCATCCTCTGGCTGGGCAAAGACATCTCCCCGGGTCACTGTGGGAGGGAGCACGGTGGTCCTGGGAAGCCCTGGGGGTCTCCCACTGGGTCTGGGTGTGGGAGCCACTCACACCCAGGCAATATGGATTTATAGAGTCATGGAATGGTTAAGGTTGGAAAAGACCTCCAAGATCATCAAGTCCAGCCACTAAACCAACACTGCCAGCTCCAACATCTAACCCTGTCCCCTGGTGCCACAACTACATGTTTTGAATGCTTCCAGGACAGTGATTCCACCACTGCCCTCCTGGGCAGCCTATTCCAATGCCTGACCACCCTTTCAGTGAAGAAATTGTTCCTTCTATCCAATCTATACAGCCTGCACTGACCCCGTGCTGTGGATGGCAGTGAGCCAGCTCCCAAAAACCCCATGAGCTACAGTGCCCTGACTTCACCCTGTGAACACAGTGAGTGCAGAGCTGACCCAGCACAGACCCCCTGAGCCCCACAGTGGCAGCACCCACAGCCACCCTGTCCCCACCCTGCCCCAGCCTGGGGGATGGTGGCAGAGCCAGTACCTTTGGCCTTGCAGACGGTGGAATAGTCACTGCAGCAGCTCTGGTAATACATGCAGAGGGTGTCACACTGGCACTTGCGCTGGGCATCAAAGCCATCATCACAGCGGCCTTGGCAGGAGTCTGCAAAAGCCACCCCACAGTCCAGGAGCAGTCATGTGGGGTGGGAAGTGGGGCCCATGCCTCCCCCAGCCCAGCCCCAGGGGTGAAAGCAAGCTTGGCCATGTCATGGTTGGGGGCACATCTGCTGGGATGGGAGCCATGGACCATGCTGTGTCAGGGTGCCAGTTCCACACGGGCAGCCCAGCTGTAGGATGGCCTGAGATTTGCCAAGGCATCATTGATACCCGTGTGTTGCCCACTTGCTTTCTCTCCATCCTGCAGAGTGGTATCGGTCACAGCCACCATCTGGTGTCCCCTCACCCAGCCTCGGCTCACCCACCCCTCCATCAGCCCAAAGCACCTGGCAAGGGGCACCTTTCTGGCTAAGGCTCACCTTCAGCAGCACGGGTGGTGGCCAGCAGGGCCAGCAGGGCAGGGAAGAGCAGCCTCATGCTGAGTGTCCGGGAGCGGAGCCCTCCTGTGACTGTGTGGGCTGGAGCACAGCAGTGGCCAGAGCCCCAGCATCCACTGTTTGCTCAGCCTGCCCCGGCAGAGAAAACAAACAGGCCAAGGTCAGAACAGGGGAAAAGGGGCAGAGATGATCTCCCACTCAGCTTGCCCCGCAGTCTGTACCAAGCCATGTGTGTTTGGAGGGGACAGGGCTCCCCACACATGCAGGCAGCTCTCCCCCAGCCTGGGTGCAGGTTTGGCACAGAGAACAGGGAGGCACAGCAAGCCAGAGCCAGGAAACAGTTTTGGGGTCCTATCACACTTATTTCCTAGCAAACCACATGGTATTAAAACTCCCAGACTGGTCTTGGCAAGACAAAAGCCCAAATGAGAGAGGATGGGGGAGCCATGCTCAGAGGGCAAAGGGTAAAGTCCTGGTCTCATGCTTGTCCAAAATGTCACTGTTTTGAAGGACTGACTCTTGGGATTTCAGCTTTCTCAATGTCAAGCCTGGGAGCAGAGCTGGGGAACCACAAAGCACATGGTTTGGGATGAGGCAGGTGCCACCTCTGGGCATGGACCAGAGGCCAGAGGTGAGCAGCCAGGAGGGAGGGAGGACAGGAGCCCTCTGCACTTTCTCTGCAGAGAGCAAACAAAAGCCTGTGTATTTTGCTCCCGTCAATCCCTTTCCAACCAGTCTTTTCAGTTACTAATTAATGTCGACTCAGCTCTTTCGGCAGCTCCTGATAACTCTGGGATGATTATTCAATCAGGGGCAAGGAGCAACTGCACATGAAGCTGCAGCAATCCTGCCTCTGCTGCCTCCACTGCCACAGCACTGCTGGGACAGGAACCCCGTGGGGTCCAGCCCAGCCCTGGGCAGCAGCAGTGCAGCTCTGGGCTTTAAGGGATGCAAAATTTTGGGAGAAAAGTACCCGAGCAGGGTGCCTGCTTCTCCAGGGGTCTCTCGTCTGTTTCCCCAGACACAGCCAGTTCCTGACATTATGTGCTCCCATCCTTACTGGAAAGAGCTTTATTTGGTTTGGAGAGGCATTTACAGCCGGGAAGCCCTGGGGAGCCAAGGGCAGACACCAGACATGGGTTGTTGGGGTAGGACTTCTCCTGCACCCCCCTCCTTGTCCCCTGGCCTCAGCTATGGCGAGGGTGGCATTGTCCCCAAGTGCCACCCAGCCAGCGCTGCACTGTGGTTTCATCCCCTCCCTGTCGAACCAAGCCTGGGGGACAAGAGCTCTGCGAGGGCTCCAGCTTGCAGAAGGCTGTGGGGGAAAAGGGCTGGGCAATGTGTGAGCTGCTTTTGCTGATCGGCTGAGACAAAGCTCTCCCCTGTTGCTCCAGGCTCCCAACCACCAGCCACTGACTCCTGAAGACTCAGCAAGCCTTTCCATACCAGGAGAAAACCCCAGGAGAAGGGTTGGTTGGACAAGGGGGTCCTGGGGAGCCCCTGCAGCCAAGGGTTGAGCAGAGCCAGAGAGGAGAGCTCAGAGGATGGGGCTGATCCCCCAGTACAAGACTGGAAACCCCTGCCATTCCAGAGCCCAGGCTGTTGGAGTTGCAAATTCCTCCCAAAAGGCAAAGCAAAGCAAACTAAAAGCAAAGCGAAGCAAAGCTCAGCTCTCTAGGCTTGTCAGGACGAGCCTAAGGGAATGGCTTAAATTCTGATGCCCCTGGGCAGCAAATCCCTCTGCTGCTGCACGCTGCCACGGCCATATGATTACCCCGATTAATAATAATTTATCAGGAAAATCCTTACTGGTTCTGTGCCGAGGCTCTCCCACCGTACTGTGCTCCTTGGGTTGCCTTGTTTTCTGTCCTTCGCTGTGAGCTGATGTCCCCTTCTTCTGTCTGTCCCTGCCCAGCGGATTCAGAGCGGATTAAAAGCGACTCTGTCACATCAAAACATCAACTTGAATTTAAGTCTCAGGCTGAGCTGGCAACAACCTGGTTTTGCAGCCAAGGATTTAAGCTGCTCCTCCCTTCACAGACGAGAAATGTCTAAAGCATTTCTGCCCTGAGCACGTCTGGCCTGGAAAAAAGAAAACAAAAGAGGCCCAGGCTGCCTCTGCTCTTTCCTTTATCATGCAAATCCCGAGCCCACCCAGAAGAGCTGCCCTGAATTTCCACCAACTAAAGGGTATTTGCCACCTGCTAATACCAAATGCTAATAGCACAGCCTCACCGTGCCCAATTCTGTGCCCACCACAGTGCCCGGCCTTTTGTCTCCATGCTGTGCCCACCTCACTGGATGCAGAGGGTCCTGGAGAGGCAGTGTGGGGGTCCCTGTCCCTCCCTGCTGTGGAGGTGTAACCACTGCAGCAGCAGCTCGGGCAGAGTGAGGGGAACATGGGACATGGGGACATCAGGACAAGCCCCAGCTCAGGCTGGACAGAGAGGGCTGTGGGATCATAGAATGGTTTGTGTCCAGTTCCAGCCTCCTGCTGTGGACAGTGACCCCTTCCACTAGACCAGGTCGCTCCAAACCCTATCCAGCTTGTCCTTGAGCACTTGCATAGACTGGACATCCACAGCTTCTCTGGACACGCTGTGCCGGTGCATCACCACCCTCACAGGGTAGGATCATCTTCTAGGATCCAGTCTGAATCGCTCCTCTTTTAGTTTAAAACCATTCCCCTTGTCCTATCACTATCTACCCGTGTAAAAGGTCTCTCTCCCTCTTTTATAAGTCCTGTTTCAGTACGGAAAGGCCACAATCCGAGAAACACAGAATTTAGGTTGTAAAACACCTCTAAGATCGAGTCCGACCGTTTTCCCACCACGGCCAAACCCACCCTAAACCGTGTCCCGAAGCGCCGCGACCCCGCTCCTGTTAAAACCCTGCAGGGCTGGTGGATCGGGGGGGCTCCGGAGCATCTGCAGCGGGAGGGGGGGGCAGCTCCGGGGCGAGCCCCTCCTCGGAGAGGCGGTGCCCGCGCCCGGTGACATCAGCCCGGGGACCGGGATGCTGAGCCCGGTGACATCAGCCCGGGGACCGGGATGCTGAGCCCGGCTCCGGGAGGGCGGCACCCGCTCCGCTCCCAGCTCCGCATCCCCACAGGGCACGGGGGGCACCGGGACGTGTCCCCCCCTCCTCCTGTCGGCCCCCCGGCCACTCCGCGTCCCCACAGGAGCGGGGGGTCCCTGCGGGGGATGCTCCGGTAGCGGCGGGGGATGCTCCGGTAGAGGAGGAGGAGGATGCTGCGATAGAGGAGGAGGAGGAGGATGCTGCGATAGAGGAGGAGGAGGAGGATGCTGCGATAGAGGAGGAGGAGGAGGATGCTGCGATAGAGGAGGAGGAGGAGGAGGCTGAGGTAGCGGCCGCCGATGCTGGCGCTGCTGCTGTCCCTGCACACCCTGGGCCGGTCCCTGGCCATGGCGAGCGCGGAGCGGCTGGCGGTGCCCGAGTGTGTGAGCCGTGCGGGCGGCTGGGCAGGCGGGGGCAGCTCCCGGGAGCACGGCGGGGTGTCCCCCGGGGTGGGCTCCGAGGTGCGGGAGGCGCTGGAGCGGGTCCTGCCCGCCCTGCACCGCTCCATCGCCCACGCCACGCAGGCGGCCACCCCCGAGGGGCTGCGGGCGGCGCTGGCAGAGCTGTTCCGCCTGGTGGAGGAGGCCTGGGGGATGCCCGCGCTGGGCAGGGACGTGGCCAAGGTGCTGTGCGATGTGATCCGCCTGGAGGGGGGCCTGGACCTCCTGCTGAACCTGCTGTACAGCGCCGAGCTGGAGACCAAGTGCCAGGCAGGGAAACTCCTGGAGCAGATCCTGGTAGCAGAAAACAGGTGAGTCTGCCCAGAGCCCCCCACCGTGCCAGGCACAGCCCTCCCCACCACCCCTGGCACCGTCGGCTCTTTCATAGAGGCACAGAATGGTTTGACTTGGAAGGGACCTTAAAGATCATTCAGTGCCAACCCCGCACCGTGGGCAGGGACACCTTCCACTAGACCAGGTTGCTCCAAGCCCCGTTCAACCTGGCCTTGACCTGCCTGCACCCATCCCACCCACACCCCCCAAAATTTCCCCGCTCTGGGTGCTCCTGGTGCCCCAGCCCCTCAGATCCCCTCGGCATCCCCCCCACACCCAGCACTTGTGGGTCCCTGACTCACATCCAGGCAATGGTATGATGTGCTCCCTTCCTTCCCCCACAGCTGGAGGGAGGAGAACCAGCCCGAGCCCAGGGATGCTGGTGAGCATTGGGGTGTCCCCATGAGCCCCGCTCAGCCTGGGGCCACCCTTTGTGATCGAGCTGAGTCAGTTTGGCTGGCTCAGAGCATCTGACCCCAAGGACAAGATGCAACTCCCCCTTAGCCATTACTGCAGTGGGAGGAGGAGGACAAAGCTGCTTTTCAGAGACTTCCTGCTGCTGACCAGGGCTGAAATGAAGCCATAAGGAGGGGACTGGGTGGTGAATGGGCCTCAGAGGCCCCCAGCCCATGGCCCCTAGCTCAGATGGTGCCCAGGACAGGTGAGAGGTGCTGGGCTGGCTGGGCACAGGTGGGGTGGGATCACGTGCCTGCATAACTGTGTGTGTGTGTACAAGTGCATGTACAAAGGTGCATGTGCACATCTGGCACATCCAAATGCACAGCACTGCTGATGCAACACCCACACACAGCTCGCCCTTCCAACACCCCAAATGCACTCTGCCAGCTCCCCTCTCCCTCAGAGCACCCCGGCCCAGCCAGGGCTCTGGAAAGCATCTGGAGGGAGCCTGGCCAAAGTGTTGCTTCAGCTTCATGGGTGATGTCTCTTGCTGTGAGGTTGTGGACTCCCAGCATGGGCCTCACTGCATGCACTGGCAGGCAAAAATAAGTGACAACTAAATCAGGAAAGCCCATTAGGGTGGAATTTAATCCCAGGAAGCATTGCTGACACAGTCTCCATTCAGGACTGAGCTTCTTGGCAAGGGAAAGCATTTACTGCAGTGTCTGTCTCTGCTCCAGGAGCAGTTCCTGGGTCAGGGTCTTGGAGCAGGGTGGGCCCCCAGCCCCTTCTCCCTGCAGTCTGCCCCACCACCAACCTCCAGAGCAATGGCAGGGAGGTGTGGGGTGCCCCTTGGATCCACGCCTCTGGCTTACAGACCTCTTCCAATCCCTCCAGCAGTGGTGCCTGGCTGGGAACTGGACCAGTCCTGGCTCTATTTGCAGCTGTGAGGAGTCGTGAACCTGGAGGGGCCGTATTTGTCATCCAGCTCCATGGCCGAGTCTGGGCTCAGAGCCAGACCCAGGCTGAGGGCTTTTTTTTTGTTCCCTAGATCTTTCCACAGCATTTCCTGTCAAACCCACCCCAAGGTCAGCGTGAGCCCTGTGGGTCACAGGTTTCCCAGAAAGGCTCTTCCCTCCTGCCAGCATAGAGGCTGCTGTGCCATCACCTCAGCATCGCTGGGGACCAAGCGTGGCACTGCCCTCGTGAGCAGCATGGCATGGGGCATCTGTGCCAGCACTGCCTCATGAGCAGAGCAGCTCTCTCACAGCACTAAATGGGTGCTAAGGGCAGAGATGGAGCTGCCACTCACCCCAGAAAAACTCATGTGGCCAAGAGCCCATCTCAGAGGGTGGCGAGGCGCTGCCACGAGCTTTCCAGAGGAGCTGTGGTCTAGTGAAAGGTGTCCCTGCCCATGGCAGGGAATTGGAATGAGATGAGTTTAAGGTCCTACCCAACCCAAACCATTCTGTGATCCTGATTTCCCCCTTCCTGTGTTTTCAGGGCACAGCCCCATTCAGGTGTCATTTTAAGACCACCCTCACAGCACGGGGTTCCCAAGGCCAGCCATGGCTCAGCAGCAGATGGTGGCCCTTGGGCATCTGCCCTGGCCTCTCTTCTAGGAGAGCACAGGATGGAGGAAACAAACAGCTTTCACCCTGTCCTGACAGCACTGCTTACGGGCAAACAAGTTTCACCCCCAAACACGAAGCAGTTCACACACTCCCAGCAATGCTGGCTCAGCAAATCCACTTCCAGCCTGGAATTAGCCTACTCTGCCAGTTAATTGCTACATATGTCCTACCTCAAGCATGAGAGCATCCAGCAAGGTGGTCCTAGGCTGTGCACCCCATGTCCTGTCCCAGCACAAGCTCTTCCATCAGACCCAGACAAGTTCTTCCAACACAGTCAGTTGCATCTCACTGCATTGCACATGTGGCAGCTGCGTCCCACAGGGGAACACCTGTCTGTCCTGGGACAGGTGCCACCAAAGCATAGGGGAATTCATACACCAGTCACTGCTCTCACTCCTTGCACATCCCCCTGCCCCTCACCTACCTGTGCCTCTCCTTCCCAAGGGACCGGATCGCTCGGATCGGTCTGGGTGTGATTCTGAACTTGGCCAAGGAGCGCGATGTCCTGCAGCTGGCACAGAGCGTCTCGGGGATCCTGGAGCACATGTTCAAACACACCGAGGAGACCTGTCTGCAGCTCATCTCTGACGGGGGCCTGGATGCCATCCTGTACTGGTGCCGCTGGACGGACCCCGTGGTGCTGCGCCACTGTGCCATGGCCCTGGCCAACTGTGCCATGTACGGGGGCCAGGCCAACCAGCGCCTGATGATCGAGAAGAGGGCGGCGGAATGGCTCTTCCCACTGGTGTTCTCCAAAGAGGATGAACTCATCCGGCTGCACGCGTGCCTGGCCATCACAGTGCTGGCCACCAACAAGGAGATCGAGAAGGAGGTGGAGCGCTCGGGGACGCTGGCGCTGGTGGAGCCCTTCATTGCCTCGCTGGACCCGGAGCAGTTCGCCTGCGAGATGCTGGGCAGCAGTGACAACAGCCAGGGACGGACAGCAGAGGACCTGCAGAGACTCGTGCCCTTGCTGGACAGCTCTCGGCTGGAAGCCCAGTGCATCGCTGCCTTCTACCTCTGCACTGAGGCTGCCATCAAAGCCAGGCAGAAGAAAACACAGGTAAAGGGTAGGTTGGCCCGAAGGGAGGCGGTGCCAAAGGGAAGAGTGGCCACAACTGCATCTTGGTGTCTTTTGCTCCCCTGTGAGCTCACCGAGCACGCTGGTCCTTGCCTGGCCCAGCACAGCTTGTGGGGTGGAGCAAGGAAAGCCAAGTAATGTCTCCTCCTTTCATGTCCCCAGATTTTCAGTGAGATTGGGGCTACACAGAGCCTGAAGAGGGTGGTGTGCTACTCCACCAGCAGCACCACCTCCTCCCTGGCCAAAAAGGTGCTGCGCATGATAGGGGAGGAGGTTCCTCGGCGCATCCTGTCCACAGTTCCCAACTGGAAGTCCTGTGAGGTGCAGACGTGGCTGCAGCAGATTGGATTCAATAAATACTGCCAGAGATTTCTGGTAGGGCTGTGGGCTGGGGAAGGGACACACAGAAGGGCCCTTCTGCCCTGTCTTGCAGCAGAGGGGTAACCTTTGCCTGGGATCTTTCCAGCCTGGATTTCTCTTGGCAGGATCACCAGGTGGATGGGGACATTCTCCTGAGGCTGACAGAGCAAGAGCTACAGGAGGATTTGGGGATGGACTCCAGCATCACTCGGAAAAGGTGGGTCTGCCAGAGGACATAGGGGACTCACAGCCATCACCACAGTGACAGGGCTGGGGACAGGGTCTGTGTGTTCCCCTTCTTGCAAAGGCAAGAACAGAGATCCTCCAAATGCAAAATCTGGACTGCCAGAACTTTTCCACTGCAGTCTGGAGTCCCAGAGGGATTTCTGCAGTGGGACCAGTGCATGGCAGAGGTGTGGGACTGGGAGAGGCACAGGGCAGGTAGGATCCTGCAAGTTACTCAGAAAGATGAGAACTTACCAAGTCTCTCCTCCCTTAGCTGAGCTCGTCACACCTCCATGTCCCATGACCAGCACTCCCATACAGCCTTTCTTCTCTTTTCTACTCATGTAGCTCATCCTTCCCCACAGCACGGAGCTGCACTCTCTCCTGAGTAGACAAAAGATGTGATACCACATGTCTATGTCCTGCCTGGTCCCTCAGCCTCCCCTCCCCGCCCCACACTGTCATTTGTTCCTCCACCAGGTTTTTCCGGGAGCTGACAGAGCTCAAGACTTTTGCAAACTATTCCACCTGTGACNGGTGGTTTTAACTTCTGGTTGCTGTTTGCTCTGCCTAGAAACACTTCACTCCCCCATAACGCTGCAAGCCACGTCCAATGGGACTGATGTGTTCATCAGCTACCGAAGGAGCACCGGGTCACAGCTGGCCAGGTGAGTCCTGCAGGGGAGAGTCTGGGGCTGGGCTGAAGTCTGGAGTGAAGGCAGATGATCAGTCAGCTGTGGGAAAAGTGGGGACTGGTGAGGAGGGAGAGGCTGCCAAAAGCAACAGAGCAAATGGGGACAACACGGGCTGTAACCTGTGCAGGGGACAGGCTAACTCCCCGTGCTGTCACTGCCACCTTGTCCCTCTTTGACACCGACTTACCCTTTCCTCATGCTGTGCTGGTAAAGGATCACGGCAGGGAGTTAATGCCCCCCATGCTCTCTGCATGTGCCCAGACAGCTGTAAGCAGGCTGTGTTCGAGCTGGCATCTCAAGGACCTCGCCGTTCCCTTTGCCTCTTTGCTGCTCCTCTGTCTCACCATGTCCTGCTCAATGTGATGGGAGAGCATGTGAAAACTCCTCATGGTGCTGTCCCCTTTTGCCACCAGCCTGCTGAAGGTCCACCTGCAGCTCCATGGTTTCAGTGTGTTCATCGACGTGGAGAAGCTGGAGGCAGGAAAGTTTGAGGACAAGCTGATCCAGAGTGTCATGAGTGCCCGGAATTTTGTGCTGGTCCTCTCGCCAAACGCACTGGATAAATGCATGGAAGACCCTGAGTGCAAGGACTGGGTTCACAAGGTAAGAGATGCCATCAGGTGGGAGCTGGGTGGACACTGGAGCAGGAAGGGATTGGTGATGGGCTGACACAGGCCATAGCCTGAGCACCTGTGTGTTCCTGCAGGAGATTGTGACAGCCCTGAACTCTGGAAAGAACATTGTACCTGTTACAGACCATTTTGAGTGGCCAGACCCAGAAACACTTCCCAAGGACATGAGGGCTGTCCTGAAATTTAATGGTATCAAGTAAGTAGAAGCCATCTGTGCCTCAGGGTTCCTTGACACCTGGAGAGAACACCTTACATAAGCAGTAGCAAAGAGCACGAGAACATTGGGAGAAACAGATGAGGGAGACAGAACAGGTCAAAGGGGCAGTGAGTCACTTCAGGTACTCCAGAGCATGCAGGGAGCAAAGGTTCCCACCACATTCCTGCTGCTGATGTTGTGCTTGTGGCTCCTCTGGGTGGCAGAGCTCCCCGTGCCAGCACTGCCAGGAGGACACCCTTCCCTGTGCCCTCAGCCCTCCAGGCAGGACTCATGCTGGCAGGTTTTGCAGCTCCCCTGGGTTCCTCTCCCCTCCTTCTTCCCCCTTATGGATCCTAGCCTGGCAGGGCGTCCTGCAGCATCCAGTGCTGCTCCATTTTCCATGGGGAGAAGGAGGAACTTTTAGAGAGCTGGGATGGAGAAAGGGGGTCTCTGGCTCCCAGCTCAAGTGAACAGAGATATCTTGTGGCATCTCACACAACAACAAAAGAAATAACTCACATTTCCCCCTCAAACCCAGGTGGTCCCATGAATACCAGGAGGCCACAATCGACAAAATCATCCGCTTTCTCCAGGGCCGCTCCTCTCGGGACTCCTCGGCTGGCTCAGAGAATGGGTTGGACTGCTTGGTCTCCACAGGGCAGAGCTAGAACCAACACAGCTGCCTCGTCCCCTCCAGAGACTTCCCAGGTGACCCCTTTTTGTGGGGGTCCAAATTTGTCCCTCCTGACTTTTTCCCACCTTAGTACCCTGGCTTGAGAGAAGACCTGTGGCTCATTACTCGCTCCTCACCCTCCAAAGTCCCTGGCCCTAAAAGGCCAGTACTCACTCCCATGGCACCTGGTGAGCCAAGCCAGGGTGGGCTCCAGGATGGATGAGTTGTCTTTCACATCCTCCTGTGGGACAGCAGAACATCCAGGGGGTGCAAGGGAGACCATCCAAACCCCCACAAGCAGCTGCAGCTTCCCTCAGAAACTCATCCAAAGAGGCAGGATCTTCCAAGGACCGAAAACTGGGGAACTGGTGAGGGTCCCTTGCAAGAGGACATGTGGGAGAGAAGAACAACTAACAAGTAATAGTCCATAAGCACCACGTGGTTCTGCTTGTGCCATCGGAATAACCTTGTGGTCAGAAACTGAGAGCAGGAAAGGGCAAATAAAAGCTAAGCCCTAACAAAATCCCTGTGTTTGGGAAAGATAACACCCAGAGGCCTTCTGAACTGCTTTCTCTTTTCCAGTAATGTCCCTTTATCACAAGAGCTTACTCCCTCCTTGAGGGCCTTCCACCTCCCAGTGCTGCAAAACCACCGTGTGCTCTTAACTCTGGCAATGGAAGTTTGGGGTTACACCATGTGAAGTTTCTGCAAGATCTCTGCAAAAAGTGCATTTAAAACAACACCCTTCCCTCTATCTGATGTCTCAGCTTCACCACTCTTTCAGGTCCATTCCTGCAGGATGTGGGAGGCTGGACTGTGACTCTGGAAAATATATCTCCATGCAGACAGGGAAGATGCTAATTGCTGTGCTGTGCTTGTGGAGTTATTATCCACTGGCTGTATTTTATTCAGTCACTGCTTCACAGCAGATCTCCCATGGTCTGCTCCTCCAGGCTGCCCTGATGCTCTGGAGACCAGGCTGCTGCATTACCCTGTAGAAGGAGCAAGCTCTTCTTCCCATCTCCACTCAAGATAACTCAGCTGTTTCAGTAGATAAAGAGGAGTCTCAGCCACCTTGCTCTCCCTGAAGCCTTGCACCTGCCTTAAATGCCTGGAACACAACCTTTTCTTCTGGCTTAGATCCATGAACATTTCAGGGGAAGAAAAAAAAAAGTTAATTCTGGTGCTTAATCACAGCTTTATGGATAGCTCTTATCAGCTCAGAGTTAATGGCATCTTTGCTCTCCAGTGAAAGGTTAATAGCCATATCTGCCCAGAATTCAGAAATAGAACCTATCTTATCTCCAGATTAAATATGAAGAAGCCAGCAGATGAGCCCAAAGGTGAATCTTCTAAAGCATAAAAGCCACTTGTTAGCTGCTTCAGGGAGTCTTGAATAACTGATTGAATGTCAAGGCCCGAGTGGTCACCAAAGGAGTCCCATACAAACAGTCCTAGGGATTTTTCTCTCTACAGTAATACCCACTAAGATTATTGCATTTGTTTCCCAGGAGCTCTGTAGCACTTAACCTCCTCACNCCAGTACTCACTCCCATGGCACCTGGTGAGCCAAGCCAGGGTGGGCTCCAGGATGGATGAGTTGTCTTTCACATCCTCCTGTGGGACAGCAGAACATCCAGGGGGTGCAAGGGAGACCATCCAAACCCCCACAAGCAGCTGCAGCTTCCCTCAGAAACTCATCCAAAGAGGCAGGATCTTCCAAGGACCGAAAACTGGGGAACTGGTGAGGGTCCCTTGCAAGAGGACATGTGGGAGAGAAGAACAACTAACAGGAAATAGTCCATAAGCACCACGTGGTTCTGCTTGTGCCATCGGAATAACCTTGTGGTCAGAAACTGAGAGCAGGAAAGGGCAAATAAAAGCTAAGCCCTAACAAAATCCCTGTGTTTGGGAAAGATAACACCCAGAGGCCTTCTGAACTGCTTTCTCCTTTCCAGTAATGTCCCTTTATCACAAGAGCTTACTCCCTCCTTGAGGGCCTTCCACCTCCCAGTGCTGCAAAACCACCGTGTGCTCTTAACTCTGGCAATGGAAGTTTGGGGTTACACCATGTGAAGTTTCTGCAAGATCTCTGCAAAAAGTGCATTTAAAACAACACCCTTCCCTCTATCTGATGTCTCAGCTTCACCACTCTTTCAGGTCCATTCCTGCAGGATGTGGGAGGCTGGACTGTGACTCTGGAAAATATATCTCCATGCAGACAGGGAAGATGCTAATTGCTGTGCTGTGCTTGTGGAGTTATTATCCACTGGCTGTATTTTATTCAGTCACTGCTTCACAGCAGATCTCCCATGGTCTGCTCCTCCAGGCTGCCCTGATGCTCTGGAGACCAGGCTGCTGCATTACCCTGTAGAAGGAGCAAGCTCTTCTTCCCATCTCCACTCAAGATAACTCAGCTGTTTCAGTAGATAAAGAGGAGTCTCAGCCACCTTGCTCTCCCTGAAGCCTTGCACCTGCCTTAAATGCCTGGAACACAACCTTTTCTTCTGGCTTAGATCCATGAACATTTCAGGGGAAGAAAAAAAAAAGTTAATTCTGGTGCTTAATCACAGCTTTATGGATAGCTCTTATCAGCTCAGAGTTAATGGCATCTTTGCTCTCCAGTGAAAGGTTAATAGCCATATCTGCCCAGAATTCAGAAATAGAACCTATCTTATCTCCAGATTAAATATGAAGAAGCCAGCAGATGAGCCCAAAGGTGAATCTTCTAAAGCATAAAAGCCACTTGTTAGCTGCTTCAGGGAGTCTTGAATAACTGATTGAATGTCAAGGCCTGAGTGGTCACCAAAGGAGTCCCACACAAACAGTCCTAGGGATTTTTCTCTCTACAGTAATACCCACTAAGATTATTGCATTTGTTTCCCAGGAGCTCTGTAGCACTTAACCTCCTCACCTACCATTCAATGTGGAGATTTACTTGTTCTCTACAGCTCAGGTGACTCACCTGAAATGAGATCACATCTCATGCTCCAGTTGCCCAGACTGTTACTCCCATTTCTCCATCATTATCTTCACCTTAATGAACTCACCCTGCTCCTGGCAAAACACCTCTCATGAATTCTGTCCTCACCCTCCCTCATTCCTTTGCTATGTCATGTTAAGTGTTTGGAGTTGTTCTATTAGGAATTATTAATAAAGCTGGTTTATACTGTAAATCCCCACCTCTTCTCTGTCTGTATCATGTGTTTCTCTCACACTTACTCTCCCTTGCCATCATGCAGCAGAATTGACATTGCCCAGGCACCATTCCATGTGAGACCCCCACTTCACACTCACCTTTGCATGGACTGATGTAGCTCACTGCACCCCCAGGCACTCTGCCTGCTGCCCACACACGGCTTCCCTGTCATAATTCTTGGAGGACAGCCTAGAAAAACTTTGTTGTCACTTTTTTTAATAAGGTGTAATAGTTCCTATTGAGTTTCTCCCCTGCAAGCACACTGGCACGAGCAGGAGGGCAGAGCCAGTACACAGGTTTCACCTCACTGCACAACACTGAGCAGCTGCCTGGATTGGCATCCATGGAGTCTGTGGCAGAGCAAACCTTTCCTTCACAATCAGTTCAGCCACAAACATCTACCACAACACTCACAGCATGCCCTGTTCCTCAGGGAGGCCAATTCTGGGCTTAGTCCAGCAATCAGACCTGTAACTCTTACATCCCCTGGCACAACTACACAAAACAAGTGGCATAACACCAAGTTCTTAAAGCCTCCCTGCTTCTCCACCTCCTGCTTCTCTACCCCCCAGTTCTCTTGGTTTTTCTCTCCCACATTCTCCTGCTTTTATCCCAAACTCTGAATGGACAGGAACAAAGCTGTGTATAAGGATTTCACGTTTACTTCATACTTAAGGACAAGTTTCAGATGAAGCATTCCTTCAAGCTTTACTCCAGTGGTCAGGAAATGCAAGTTTTGGCTCCTTGCAAGTCCCAGGCCTGCATTTTTCCTGACTTGTAACTCTCACACAGACAAATTCCCGCTGCTGCTTCTTTACTGCAAAGTCTTCAGTAAAGGACAAAACAAACACAATGGAGAGATGCCCCAAGCAAGGCAAGGACAAACGATATTGACAGCTGCATGACAAATCTGTTTTATGAATGATAAAAGAGAATGGAGGCTTTATTCATCCTGAAAGTAACAGTAAAGACATTACTGCAGGTACTTGAACAGTGTGTGCAGTGCAGTGTACACAGAACTATGGGGTTAAGGCACTTGGAAGAAAATAGGACTGTGGCAATACAGGTAAAGCTTTGAAAGGAACAATTGTTAGCACCATGAACACAGGATTAGCTTGCTGGCATCAACAGATCCTGAGAGAGGTAGAACTGAGGTCGCCAACACAAAATCATGCTACATACAACAAAAAATGGACCTTAAAGACACTAGTCCTATCCCCACACCAGCTCACCACTACAGCACAGTGTACTGATGAGGAAGGACTCTGCCATAAGCACAGCAGTGATTTCTCCTAACATTAGGACACACCTATAGCACAAGGGGGACCCAATTTTGGCAGTTTTAGACTTGGGTTTATCAGTTTTGGCAACTGTCAATTAAGGCACCTACAGGAGTTGCTTCAATGATTCTTGAGGGCCCCTTCCAACTCAGGAGATATTCTATTTGCACTGTGGTGTTCTCAGATGATCTGCTACTTCTCAAAATCACCTTTGAGATCCTGGGCTGAGTTGCAGACAGGCAGGACATGCCACTGGCACTCCCACAAACACTTCATGAATTGGATCCTCCTCCTAGCACATCTCTAACTTGCAAAACTAAAGCTGGTTCAGTCAATAAGTATAGCAATAGCACTCCTGTGCTAAACTACCCCTCCCCATAAGGATTTCTGTGGGAGCTTGATCTGGCATGTGACATTTGTAGGATATTTATTGGCAACATGTTGATCCAGAGCACGGATCTGCCTCCTCAGCAGCACAATGTGAGGTACTTCTGTCTCAGTCTGGCTCTGCAGGCTTCAGTCCACACCTCACCCACACCCAAAGCTCATTTGCTACACACTACAGTACTCAGAGAGAAACATGTTTGGCAATTAAACCAGAACTCAGTCCTCTTTCCCCACTAAAAGCATGTCACAGAGCTTTCTTCAAACCCCAAACCACTAACCAGCCTTGCAAATGGCCCACAACAGCTTGGTTGGCTTTTGGGTCTCTTGGGTTTTCTCTGTCAGACGAGCCAACACAACATTTAGGAGGCATTCACATCTGCAAATCAAGTTTCTTCTGTAGTCAGACCCATGATTTCCAACTATTGGGCATTTAAAAGTTAGTAAGGACAAGCAGGGTGTCCCTCCTACACTTATCTGTCCTTTGAGGGAAGAATAAAGAGCAGCCTCGAGGTGGGCACTGCTGTGCTGGCCAATTTCTTGTTGCTAAGTTGCTGCTCAGTCTTTTGCAGGGGCTCGGGGAGCATCTTGGAAGGCATTGTAGTCACGTTTGGAGTCCCAGATTTCTATCCACCTAGGAGAGAACAAACAGAGCCTTTGAAGGCACACTGGGATGCCACTGAATTAAGTGAGTTTGAAAGTTTCAAAGGAACAGAACAAAATGACCCTGCCAAGACCTGCTGCACTTCTACTGCAAATCCCAACACATTCCCTCTCCCAGAACCTACCAGGGATTTGTTTTCTATTACAACACAACTTTTGTTTTAATTATTAAAGAAATGGCAGGAAGAGAGACTGCTGAGAGAGCTCCATCTGTTCCATAAAGGAGGACTTTCAACTCCAGATTTTGGATTCCACTGAGGGTGGAGGGAAACTCTGAAGTATGCTGAATATTGGCAGCTACATTACTTAGGCTGTATGTTCATCCCTAGGATTCAGATTCCAGAAGAAATTACCTGTACCTCTGTTTACTGGGGTACCAAACACCCTCTCATAAACTCAATTGAAAATATGCCTAAAAAACTGTCTCTCCTAAGAAGAGTAAATAAGATTTTCCATATGACATTTCATAGGTCTGGTGGCAAAGTTTAGAAATTGAAAGCAAATTACCCAATAAGAGCTGCTGCAATAAGAAGGATTATAGCCCCGAAGAGAAATGGGAATCCCCTCATGAAGTGCAAAGTGGCAGGGTAGAGAGAGTTGAACACTCCTGTAGCCACAAGGGAACACAGCCCTTGAACACAGGCAATGGAAGCAAAGAGAGCACCTGGAAGGGAGAGATAAGAGATTAACACAGGTGGTTAATGCCTGCAAATGACTTTAACACATCACCTTCAGTGGGATTCTGTCAATTTTTCTAAGGGTTTGCACTTCCCATCAGAAAACCGGTGCCTCAATATCAAGGGTGGTAAACTGGGAAGCAGGGCTGGCCTGGGAGGTGAAACCTGTCCCACTTGTTTCTCTGCAGCCAGGACCATCTCACCAACCTGCAGGATTGGTATCACCAGAGCTGACCAGGAATATTACCTATCAGTATAGATCTGTTTACCAAGTAGCATATCTTATCACTTGTTAAACATTAAGTACAGCATCATAAATCTGGTGTCAAGTACATGCCATCTTCATTCTAAAATAAGAAACGTGAATTGTGCAAAATTCCCTATCGATTGTTCCCACCTCCACTGCCTCCTCCCTCTGTCACAGAGACATTCCTATGCCATGTTTCACAGCAAGTGCAAGATCTCCAAACACATTACTGGACAAAAGGCAAATATGCTCCTCCTACAGGTTATCCATGATCTTTCCCCATGGTCAATGATACAACCCTCCATCAACATCTGGTTCTTCCCACTGTTACTGATCTACAGAGAAAATTTATGGTCAGGAGAATCACTTTTCTCCTCATTCTATAACCCATTTTAACTTGTGCTCCTTGTAAATGTTTTGGAGATGAACAGATGGATAAATGAACTATTCCTGCAAATACTTTTCATCTTGCTTTTCTTTTCTTGTCCTCATCTTGACAACACAGCAAGTCTAAATCAATAAGAGACAATTACTACAAAAAAAAGTTACCCTGGGCCTGAAGGTGAGCACAGGGACACAGGAGCCCAGATGAGCCATGGAAGGCCTAACTTCCCCAAACAGTTTGGTTTAATGTTCCAAGAAGACATTGTTTCAGGACCTGGCTTAGGCACACCAGCTGACTCCTTACCCTGTTCTGTCTCACTGACCAGCTTGGAGAGCTTGGATCTGATGACTGGAGTGGCTGCCATGGAAAGGAACAGAATCCCATAACCTGTGAGCAAGATACAGCACATTAGAGAAAGCTCAGCTGAAAAATAAAGTCTCCAAAGTCAGTCCCAGAAATCTGTAGCTGCAGGCAGCTTCTCCCTGCTATATTTAGATCTGGTTCATCTGGATCTCATAATGCACTTTAGTCTGTGTCTGCACTGTAATACAGATCTGGGAAATCTAATATTCTAGGAACTATATGGATGCCCTTTCAACTTTAGTATTTGGTCAACACTGTTAGCAAGACACAGCTTTGTTGGTGCACAGGGTGAAACAGAGGCAGAATTTCCTCTACATGCTTGACTGCCCAGCAGCACACTGTCCTTCTGCATCTGACAGCATCTTCTGTAAACAGAAATGAACCTGAAATAGAAGGGTTTACTAATTCCGCATCACCTGTAAACATCAGTGGTGTTGTGGCAGCAAGAGAAATCACAACCAGTCCAGCAATGTTGGAGATCAATCCTATCTCTGCCACCCAGGTGTCCTCCAGGCAGAGCTGCAGCAGCCTCAGCCCTGCCAGGCTGCTCAGGTAAGCCAGGTAGCTGGCAGCAGAGCCATACCCAATGAGGTCAGGAGTCCAGCAGAGAGGGAAGCCAAGCTCATACAAAACATAGAGGTCCTTGGCTCCAAAATGCGCTGTGACAATAAGGAAAAAAGCCAGTGAGTAAAGAGCGAGCTTCCACCTGGAGCTGGGGTGTTCTGGGGCCATGTACAGCCTGTACACAGCCTTGTAGTGGCTGAGCGTGAACAGCCGGGCCGGTCTCCTCTGCTTCACTGACTCCCGAAGGCAGAAAGCGGCGTAGAGAGTGGCGGCCAGGCTGGAGGCGAAGGCGAGCCAGAAGGGGTTGATGTAGCCCTGGGCCTTGCGCCACTGGCCGCCCCCAATGCTGGCCAGCATGCCCGCCGTGCCCAGGCAGGCCTCGAGGATGGCCACCCGGAACGTCCGTGTGTGCCTGTCGCTCGTGTCAGCCACGGAGGCAAAGCAGCCGGCCAGCACCAGGTTGTAGTCCCCGGTGAGACCACTCAGGAGGCGTCCCAGGAGAAAGAAGGCGACGTGCAGCTCCAGGTACATGACGAGCAGGTAGATGGCTGTCTGCAGGGCTATGCCTGCTGCAGGCAGGATGAGTGCAGGACGGCGGCCCACGCTGTCGCTCCACGGCCCCAGGAGAGTCACGGAGAAGAGACTGGCAAAGAAGCCTCCCAAGTTGATGTAGAGGTTCCAGTGGGAGACCAGGGCTTCCACCTCCTGCAGGAGAAACCGGCGGCTGGGGACCCTCAACAGCGCCCAGAGCCACCTCTGCTCTTCCCTCCCCGGCTGCCCCCAGGCTTCCCTTCTCCCCCTGCTCCTTCCCCACTGCCAGGGGCTCCCCCAGGGCTCCCTCA
>WBMV01007812.1:169339-227470 GCA_013396655.1 Campylorhamphus procurvoides
ACCCCTTGCGTGTCTTCCCCTCTAACCCTGATAAAGTCCCTCCTGAGCCTCCTTTTCTTCAGGATGAGCCCCCTCCCAGCTCCCTCAGCTGCTCCTCATCAGTCTTGTGCTCCAGACCCTTCCCCAGCTCTGTTCCCTCCTCTGGTACTCCAGAACGTCATTGTCTCTCTTGTGAGGGGCCCCAAACTGACCCAGGATTCAAGGTCTGTGCCCAGCACAGCGGGACAGGCACTGGTCCTGCTGGCCACACTACTGGTGACACAAGCCAGCTCATGTTCAGCTGTCACCCAGCACCCTCAGGTCCTTCTCTACTGGGCTACTTCCCAAACACTCTGCCCCAAGCCTGATGGTTGAAGAAACTTAAACATAAACCCTCTGAAAGGCTCTCTGAAATGTAGGTAGCAATATGTGATCACTTCTATTAATTCACAGCACAGTAGAAAATCCTTCTTTTATAAAATAATAACTTACAAACTCAGTTAATGAAAGAGGCTTTGGCTGTGCTGTTTGGTTTCCTGTGAGGTTTGGTCTGCCTCAAAGAGCAGATCAGTAAACAAAGACCAAAGGTGCTCTTTAAATTCAAAGCACACGATTCAGAGTATTAGATTAACCCGTTTATATAAACTGTTCCAAACTAATGTAAATTGGCATCGCTCCTTTGACACCACCAAGGGACTGTTAATGGGCCACAGGCAGAGCTCAAGCAAGACAAACCATTCCTTTTGCACTAACACACTTCCAGAGCTCATTTTTAGTGTCTTTGCAAGTATCGTGACAGAGGAAACCATTGCTGTGGCCATGCTGCCACTGAAGAACAGGCACACTTCACCAGCTGAGACCCTTCCACGTTGTTTTGCTACAATCCATAGACAAGGCTGCATCTGGAGGCCAACTTTCTTGTTACGGAGATGCAAAAATGGTATGTTCTTTTAGATTTTCCTTGCAACCTTAGGGCATAAGAGTAAAAAGTAGAAAAAACCCCTTGCTGTTGGCTGATTTCCTCACTACACCTTTTCAGACACTAATTAAACATTAAATGGATGCAAAATGTGGGGGAAAACAATTAATTTGAAAGTTCTTTCTCATTCTTTTTGTACTGAGGGTGAAACAAGCTCTGTTTGTTGTGAGCAATATGCCCAAGTCGATCTTGCAGGAGAGCTGTGAGTTTGCAGCTCTGGCAACAGAAACCCCACTGGTTTTCCATCATAAGCACATTGTTGAAAGCAAACAAGCCCTGGCAGAAGAGGGATGAGAGGGGGAAACAGCAGAAGCTTTTTGTGGAGCTGACATCACATGACCTAATGTCTGAGCTTCCCTTTCTCTCTCTCTGCTTGAGTAAGCTACAAACAGTGCCAAGACAATTTATACCAATAAAAAGGAAATATTATCGTCATTAGCTGAGGGATGCACTTGTATGATCCACCAAATAAAGCCATCTAAGTGACATTAACAAGACACTCCCTTTGGAATTAAAAAGTTTAGTTCCATTCCTGCCTATTTACAGACTCAAGTAATTCACAGCTTGTATTTTGGAGGTTTCCTGCATCTGGGACGATCATTGCTGGTAATTTCCCTGTAGCACCTTTTCATCTCTACTTTGTTTGCCCCCAATACACCCTGCAAGTTCCCAAAGTTGTGCCTATAAACCAGCAAGCACTGAAAGGTGGAAAAAAAAAAGGTAGCCAAGTATCTGCAAAGTGATGCCCTGTAGCCAAGTCTTTGCCAGTCCACCAAGCTCTAAGGTAAGGACTGTCAGTCCCTTCCTGCAGGGGAACGTGATGTGGCACCTGGTGACAGGAGCTCTGCCCAGTGCATTTTGCTACTCAAAGTGGATTTCTTAGTGAACACAATTATGTTTATATAACACTTTGTATTGTTGTTTCTAATCCCTATATTTGAGTATTACAGATGCAGATGTGGTTTTCAGTGCTCTACATATTTTAGAAACAATTTTCAACCCATTTTGGAGGGAGCAGTTTCTCTTTTTTATAGGAGGAATAACAGTACCTACTCAAAGATGGCATTATTAAAGACAAAACAATTTAAAAAAAAAAAGCCATGTCGTTTCAGGTTGCTTTTCATAAATATTCATGGTTTACAAGAAGTTAATTCAGTCCTGGATTTACCACCTTTTGGGAAGATTGTCTTAAGAAAGTTCCTGGTCTGACACTCTTTGGCTGTCCCCTCCCTTCTTTGTTCTCTTCCTTCTTTCTCCGATTACAGTTCCAAAAACAACACCCAGTCTCCTGGGGTCAATGGTTAATATTACCCAGTGTTTATATAGTCCCCAGCTGCAGGTCCGAGGCCTTTCAGCACCGGGCTAGCTCCAGCACCATGCCTGGCATCGGGCAGATGATCCTGGCCTGCAGGAAATACCTCATCATAATCTTGATACCCCTTCTCTCTCTTCCTCTGCCTCTGGCTGTGCCTACCAAGGTAAGAATTTCAATTTAAAAGCCAAATCTCCACACCTCAGAGCTGCTCCTTTTAAGTGACAGAGTGAACAGACCATACAGATTGTCTCTCAGAGAACCTTCATTTATTGCCTGAAGATCTCTTTCTTTTCTGCTCAGACACTCACAGATATTGGGGCGATACAAACATCTGTGATTGCATCTTCTAGAAGAACACTCAGTGATGTGATTTGTGACTTTTGCTTTGCATCTGACTGATTTAGCAAAGGACTTTCTGTGCTGAAGATTATACGTGTGAACCTAAGTTGCAATCAAAGGTTCAAAGGTTTATTCCCCCTTCTGATTTTCTAACAGCATCCAGTCCACGGATTCTTTGACTTTTTTCCTTGTTGTCACTGCCGTGTAGAAGAGGCATTTTCCTTGCTCAGATAGACAAGGCATTCTGCTGCATAAAGAAAAAGAATATGTCTTTCACTCTTGTTTTAGCGTATTTCTTTAAGAACCTTCCCAAACAAGGATTTAAATCTAAACTGCCAAGTTTTGGAGGACACCTCGCTTAGGGTTCCTTCAGAAGAAGTGAACTCCAAGGAGCGGTAGCGGGGCAGGTATTTCTGGGACATTGCTCGTAGATCATTTCAGCAGAGCTCTGGCAGCCTGCCAGCCCTCTGCTGCTGCTTCTCTGGCATGTTTCTCACACTCCCAATCTCTTCAGGCAGAAATATCTAATCTCTGGCCTTCAGGTCTCTTATTGCAGCCCCACTATCTTGAAATAGCTTATCCCGATCTACCTCTCCTGTCACTGCTCTTTGGGTGTCAAGTCCTGGCTCCTTCTTCTGCTCTGCTTGTGCCTGACTCCTGATCCCTGCTGACTCCAGTTTAGTCTTCTTCTCCAAGCTTCATTCTCACTCACCAGCTCTTCCCTGCCTGTCCCAAAGCTCTTTCTTCCTCACAGCTCTTTTTCTGAGTGTTATCAGAGAGTGTGGAGCTCTGACTGGAGGATTGCAGGTGTGGATGACAGTGTGGCACTGGCTGGAGGTGCAATGTGGTAACTGATCAGGTGCGGCCTCTTCTTCCTTCTCTGTGCAAATAAAAGAGCTTAAATTACTACTTAAAAGCTTACTAGGAAAACCAAAAACCAACAGAAAAAGTACTTTTTTTTGCTAGTTAACATTCCTTAGGCAAAAGAGTTACTGGAAGGGAAAAGAGATCTGGATCAAAAGACTTCCAAGAAGCCAGAGAGAGGATTGTTTTTTCTTGAGGCCACAAGTTCAAGCTCACTTGCTGGAGGCATTGTTGCATACAGTGAGTCCTTGGTGTTACCTGTGGAATGATTTGGCAGTCTTGGCTCAGTTCCTCTTTGAAAATTACTCTCCCTGGTTTCTATGTAGTCAGCAACAACACAAAAATTTAAAATGTCCTGGACTTTTCCCTTTGCAATCTCTAAAAGGTTTTTTGGGTCAGAATTGTGCACTCTGGCACTGCTGAGCAGAGACAGCTGGTGCCTCCACACGCAATGGTGTGAGCAGGCAGCTCACTGGATGGAATTTCACATTTTTCTATTCTGTTGGGCTATTAACCTGCCCTATAATGACATAGCACTGGACACCAAACTATTATCATTGAGAGCAAACAATGATAAAAATTTTGCTTAAAGATAGACAAATATGGGATCATACTTTTGTCAAGCAAACAAGACAAAGTCGGTGAAAGCTCAAATGACCTGAGACCACTCTCTCAGTGAGCATTTCAAAGTCTCTACCAAGCTAAAAATCCAATGAAAATTTGTAAAAGTATTTATAGCATAAGGAATCCAGGCTATTGAAATTAACTGGGGTTCACCTGTGCCATATCCTGGAACACGTGGAGGAAAAGGTGAAGAATCTTTGACTGGATCATGGCTATTTCTGCAACTGAAAGAACATAAATGCAGAATATAACAGCATCAGCACAATCAAGAATCCTGTGCAGTGACTCCCAGTCCCTTATCATGGAAGGTTCAAGGTTACCCATTTGTTTCCTTTCCTAAGTCACTATCTTTTCACGCCCTGGAGGCCTCGTTTTTTCCTCGCAGTTCTGATAAGGTTGATGAACACTTTGTCATTGGGTTAGAATCTGCATAGGTCAGAGGACACATGGGAGAGAAGGGCAGGAAATAACTTATTCTCTAATCCCTTAATCAGGCAGTGAATGCAATTAGGGGCCATTGCCTCCTGCAGTTGTGGAAGGCATGGACAGTGTGTTCTGATCCTGTGTCCTCTCCCCCTCTCACCCTGCAGGAGGCTGAATGTGGGTACATTATCATAGTGATGGCCCTTTTCTGGTGCACAGAAGCCCTGCCTTTGGCTGTCACAGCTCTCCTGCCTGTCGTGCTCTTCCCACTAATGAATATCATGGATTCAACAACAGTAAGACATCTTACTCCATATGTATTCATTGGTCACTTTCTCTTATTCTGGGGTTATTTCCCAAATTGTTACTGTTGATGTTATCAACAACATAATATTATGAGTATTGGTAGTATCAATATTAGTTTTAACTCCTATTACTATGCCACCATTGTTGCACAGGGAATTGGCTGTCTTCACTGAGGGATAGATTTGCATGAGCCCAGAATGAGCTCTGGGAGGAGCTGCTAATCTGAACTCAAAGCAAATTCGCTGGTCAGATGCAATCCAGAGTGACTCTGGGCTAATATCTTTGGAACAACCTCCTTCACAAAATGCCTTCTCTGTTGGCTTCTTGTGAAAGTTTCCTCTCCCTTGTTCCATGTTACAGGTGTGTCAGGAATATTTGAAGGACTCCAATATGCTTTTTATTGGGGGACTGCTGATGGCCATTGCCATTGAGAACTGGAACCTGCACAAGCGGGTGGCGTTACGTGTCTTGCTTCTCACTGGTGTCAGACCAGCCCTGTGAGTAACAGTCATGAAAACACCATGGGATAAAGGACTTTATGGCATTCATTCCCATTTCCTATGGGAATCTGCAAATCATGCCCTACAAATGCTTTCCTGCAGTCCCAGTGAGTTAGTGCCTGAGCAAGCCTTGTAGATGGGGATCTTTTGATGTGTTACAGACCTGGTGTGTCTTTTTTGAATTACAAATGGCTTTAGGCAGAGAAATAGCAACAAGAGAGTCAATGCTGGAAAGACACAGCTCTAGACAGTCAGGAAAGGCCACAGCTGAAACACAGAAAACATGGAATCTCTGCCTGCTACACTGGCTGCCAAGAGAAGAGAGAGTATGAGGATGCTTGTTTTGCAAACAACAAATGCTTTCCAGAGTAGAACCCTAAGCCATGCAGAGGCTACAGCACCCTATTTAATCTGTTTTGGCTGATAACAAGAGGGAATACCAAAAGAAATTACAAAGCAATAGAATAAAAATGCATACAAGATAAACCCTTTTTCATCTCATTTATAATCTACCTCTCATCTAAAGAATAATTTTGAGACAAATCACAGAGTAATACTGAAATGAGGATTAGAATCTTAGATGAGTAAGAGAACCTTAAATAATAGAGGTGGGACAAAATTACAGAAAAATAGAGATTCTCATCCTTATGGCTTAAACTGATTGCCATTTGGGATCAAATTCAGCCCACAATTCTTCTTTAAAATCTATTCTCCTGCATTAATATGTGTTATTGAGGTGCCATGCCTTCCTTGGAAGCATGCAGAATAAGCAGGATCTGACTAGATAAACTGTTTGCTCCAAGCTACCAGCTTCCACTTTCCTAGTCATAAAACTGTAAAAAATTGGTTGAAATTGCAAAAAAGAAAAGTTAATGTTAAGTCTCACTGTGTCATTCACAAAGTAGACCAGGGTAAGAGGAAGTGCTGGGTGGGAATTGCTGAGCATTTTCCAGCCCCAATATTTGTAGTTGAATCTTTGCAGCAAAAATAGAGCATTGCAGTGCTGAGTTCTGATCCAGCTTTTCCAAACCTTCTCATTGCAGACTTCTCATGGGGTTCATGGTCGTGACTGCCTTCCTGTCCATGTGGATCAGCAACACAGCCACCACTGCCATGATGGTGCCCATAGCACAGGCAGTGCTGGACCAGTTACACAGGTCAGAACGGGAGTCCAGCACTGCTGAGCAAGGGTCTGAAAACATCAACAAAGCCTTTGAGCTGGAGGAAGGGCCAGACACACCTGCCAACTCCAAAGAAACAGAGGGAAAAGGTGAGTGTGTTTTGGGTGGTTTTCACTTTGGGGTGATGGAGGATGACCTGATCCCTTCTTCACTGTCATAAGAGTTGCCAGTAAATTCTAACAGAAGAGCAGACCTAGAGCATCCTGACTGCATCCCACAGCACTGATGAGGCTCTGCCATGAACCACACAAAACCACCATAAGATCTACAGACTTGACTGAAGTTAGAAATACATCAAAAATACAAAGAGATGAGAACTAATCAATAAACCAACAAAAAGAATTTATTCTTAGCTGAAGCCTTTACATTGGGCTTGATATTCCCTGCATATTTATGTTAGTTCAATTGTCTACTGTTTAACTTATCAGATAATGTGGAATTCCCAAGGGAAAATTTCTGCCCTATTTCAAGCCAGAAGGGTAGGGATTAAAATGATCTTTCTAATCCAAAACTATACAATCAAGCAACAATATCTCTTTACCAGCTGTCTTTCCCTCTCCTCCTGTTTGAAATTCCTCCAGTGGTTCTGAATGTAAATCCCAGTGCCAGCACTCAGTGAACAGAATGAGCTCCCTTCAGCCCAGCTCCTCCAGCTCTGTTGTAGCCCCCTGAATTTTTACCTCTCTCCCATCCATGTGTAGTTCAGACACTGCCCTGGTTCACCAAGAAGTTTCAGCAAAATAGGCAGAAGACCAAAGAATTAACAATGCCAGCCTTAAAATGAGGCCATTTAGTTCCTTTGTCTTTGAGACCATTGTGTCCTGGCCTTGAAATCCTGAGTTGTGCAGGCACAATATCTTTTCCTGTCCAACCTCGCTTCTGCATCTCTTTTGTTCCTTGGGATCCAGATAGTACCCATAGCCTGACAATTGAGGAAGACAAAAAGAGAAATGAAGCTCTGCTCGAGGAGAAACACCAGAAACTCTGCAAGGGAATGTCTCTCTGCGTTTGTTACTCAGCCAGTATTGGAGGGATCGCGACTCTGACTGGGACAACCCCAAATCTGGTGCTGCAAGGACAAGTTGATGAGTAAGTGGTTGGGTGTGGGATGACACGCCCTCTAAATGGCATCATTCAGCAGAGCTGACTGCCAGGCAGCAGGGAGAAGGAGGGTCAGTGTGGTACCTTTGCTGGGAAGTGAGCTTCTGTCCTTCCTGGGCCCCACAGGACCTCAGGAGGGACTGTGCAATGTTGGATGTAACAGCCCCCTGCATTTTACAGCTTGTATCCTGCTAACGGCGGGATCATCAACTTTGCCTCCTGGTTCTCCTTTGCCTTCCCCACCATGGTTGTGTTGCTGATTTTGGCATGGATTTGGCTACAGATACTGTACTTGGGCTTTAAGTGAGTACCCTTCACCTCTGCAATCCAGCTGATGGGCCTGCGATCAAGGACTCATTGCACAAGTGCAAGGTGTAACACAAATGCTCCTTTTATTGATGGGCAAAGTCACACAGCAGGTGACAAATTCCTCACATAGAACAGAGACAAGCAGAGCAGCACACTCAGAGTCTGTTAAATTACTGCAACATCTTCTCTGAGGACTCTGATCAAATCCCAGCTAAATACACTGTGTGGATGAACAGAGGGAGTTCTAACAGCACATGAGCTGTGCTGTGGTATTGCTGTTGTGTCCTAAGGGATTGCTGGCCTTCAAAGCAGGACATTGATTTCCACACAGAGCTGGTAAATGCCTTTGTGAGCAGAGCTACTTCACACCTAGAGGATTGGTATTGTGCTGCTTCCAGTGCCAATCACTGCAAGTGACCAGCTTACATTACCTACCTGTTCAATATTTGGCCTATCCTGTTTGTATCATGCCCAACCTCCGTTATTTTACATGGAAAGAGTGCTGTAACACCTGAAATGGTACTTTCATCTTCAAATTCCTCTTTTAAAATTCTCATTTTCTGCCATTTTCAAAAGCTTGGCAACTCTTTACCTCCTAGTGGTCATATAGCCTTGTCAGTCACACCAACCTTGTCCTGCTCTAGTGGAAGGTGTTCCTGCCCTTGGCACAGGATTGGAATGAAATGGTCTTCAAGGTCCCTTCCAACCCAAACCATTCCATGATTCTGTGGTATTTTTCCCCATTTTTTTAATATTTAAAGCAGGATCTTTTAGGGGTGGGAAGCTTCCTTCTGATCATCTTGCCAAGCCATGACACAATGCAGTTAGTACCCACCATGGCTGCTGATGCTGATTATAATATATTTCATTTCAATATTCATATCTCTAAAAGACATTATGACTGCATATAAAATTTGAATTCTTAACTCTGAGGGTATCTGCCAAATTTCTGTGATATTTCTTGTATATTTTCTTCTAGTTTTAAGGAGAATTTTGGTTGTGCTGCAAGTCCCTCTACCAAGACTAGGGAGAAACAGGCCTATGCCATCATCAAGGAAGAGAGCAAGAAGTTGGGCAGAATGAAATTTGCAGAAATAGCAGTTTTGATCCTCTTCATACTCCTGGTACTGCTCTGGTTTACAAGAGAACCTGGGTTCATACCAGGCTGGGCAACTGTTCTTTTCAACAAAAGTGGTAAAAGGTACTCCCACTTCTCCTCCTCACTTTCAATAAACCAAGAATGCTGGGGTTTATAAAAATGCAAACATAGCTGACTAAATATCTGCCTGGTCTATTGCAGCTACGTTACTGATGCCACAGTTGCCATCTTCATTTCACTTTTGTTATTCATCATCCCTTCTGGCTTTTCCAACGATGCACAAAGAGGTGAGTTAACTGAAGCATCAAAAGTCAACTGTCTGAATAGGTACATGGAAAGTTTTACATCTGATGTTTACAAAGGAAATTTCAAATATTAAATAAGGTTTCAGACTCTTCCTGCATAGCTACAGCTTTGTGTTAGGTTAGGCAAGGTAAGTATTCCAGAAAGTTCTCTGCCTCTCATTATTTAACTAAAGTAGGAAACTCTTATCCCAACACTATTCCTGCCTCTAGGATACACATCTGTAAAAGCTTCTGAGGCTGGAATCTTCAGAAGGGAAAATACAATTTGACAAAACCAATGCTGCAGATACGTTACCACAATTTGAACTCACCCCTCCCTGCATTCTGCTGTGCTTTTGGAAGCAGATTGGATCATTCATTAGGGTTTCTGCAGGTCATGTTTTAAAAAGTTTATTGGTGAGGCTTTTAGCATTTGCTTCAGGAGATAATTCCAGAAGGGTTTTCTGATGTTCAGACTAAACTCCCCTTTCACCAAGAAGTTCCCCTTTCCTTGAAGATTTAACATGGCTTACAAAATCTTGTTTGGATTTCAGATGGCAGCACCAAGTTCCGGGCCCCTCCACCTCTCCTGAACTGGAAAGTCGTTCACGAGAAGATGCCATGGAACATTGTGTTTCTGCTGGGGGGTGGCTTTGCCCTGGCCAAAGGCAGTGAGGTAACATTCCTGGCACTTGTCTCTTCCTGGATGTTTTCCACTTGCTCTTCATGCTGTCCCAGGACACAAGAGGGCACACTGGGAGCATCAAATGCACCTTTGCTCCGCTGCTGACAGAGGGACAGAGCTCGCCATCCTTAGGAGGAGTCCTGTGATTAGAGCGACTCCCTCTTGGTACCTGTGTCATGGGATGGGACAGAAAAGGTGCAGCTCAGTTTGGGAAACAGGAAGAAATAATCAAGTACCAGAAATGTAAGATATGTGGAAATGGCAGGTTAAGTTTTAAAGCTGCTCATACACCTTGTTCTTGTCAGTGCTGTTATATTGCTACTGAGAAAAACCCAAACAACTGGAAACTGTAAGTAGGTTGATCATACCTAAGACATGTAAAATATCATCCTTCCACTAAGGACTAAGGCCTCAGGGACAGGAATTTAGGCAGTTGTGACTATCAGCCTACAACAACATATGACTGTATGAAGAAAGTTTAGAGGAAGGCAGTAAGAATGGGAAACATGTTTGTAAAAGGAAAGATTTAAGAAATTACATGAATTTATTCCAGAATAAGTCATCAAATGCATAAAAGCTGCTGCAGAAAGACCAGAGTTACAGGGAAGATGCTGGTACTTTCCAGTGACTGAGAAGAATGGAGGGTGTGTAAAGCTTCAGATAATTATCAAGATCTCTGACAATGTGATGAAATCACATTAAATCACTAGAACATCTGCTAAGATACATTGCAAGTATTTTAGAAAATTATTTCAAAGATCTTTGCTTACATTTTAAAAAAAACCCAAATATTGATCATGTACAACTAATGATCTGAACAGAGAAATAATTATTTGCTATCAGTAAGGTCCTATAAATGTAGTATCTTTCTCTTTCAAATTCTTTGGAAGGGAAAGCATATTTATTTGTATTTAGCCTACCAAATGCTCCTGTCTATGACCACTGGCTCTTCCATGTTTTGCTACAGAGAGCAGTTTGTAGGAGAACTGCTGTGAGAAGAAAAGGTCACTTTGACATGAGCACTGGACAACAGTGTGGTTATTTCCTCTCCAACCTGCTCTGCTGACAGCCCTCTTTGCTCTGCTGCAGGAATCTGGTCTGTCTGCATGGCTGGGCACCAAACTGACTCCTCTGCAGCAAATCCCTCACCCTGCTATTGCTTTCCTGCTGTGCCTCCTCATTGCCACTTTCACTGAGTGCACCAGCAACGTGGCCACCACCACCCTCTTCCTCCCTATTCTGGCTTCAATGGTAAGTTCCAGGCTTTCAAAATATTCTTAGAAGAACAGTTTTCAACTCTTCTCCAAGGATATGTCTGCTCAGTTGTCAAAATTAACTGGCTGCCATAGTCAAGCACTGGTTCCTGTATCCAATCAGGGACAAAAGGCTTCAAACATATATATATATGTATGTGTGTGCATATATATGCATATAAATACACTGTGCTTCGTTCAACCTTTCTGAAATCATTGCTGGTGAAAAGCAAAGGGATTAAATTCATTGGCATATTAGACTTTGCCTTCTGGCCTAAACAAGCCCATGAGGTCACTGCCAGCTGTACTTGTTTTTTCCAATTTGTTCTGCATGGAGACAGCAAAAGCAGCAGCATTTGCTTCCCTGCAACATTCCATTACTGTATTTTCCTCCAACCATTGGCCTTCCAGAAGTCTCTGAAGGTGATAGCATGACCTAATTCAAGCTTTTTGCATTTCCACATGAGATTCTTGTTGCTGGGGTAGACATAGTTCTGCACTGTGACAAGCTGATTCCAGACAAAAACTGGAATAAGCCCCTCTAAAATCTTTTTGCACAGGCCACAGGCTCCAGCAAAGCCCTACACTGACCCACTGACCTCCAGAGCTTGGGCTGCCCTCTCACCTCTGATAATTTAATTCTGTTCTTAACCAGTTTGAAGCCACTCTCCATTTTTTCCAGGGTTTAAAGTTGAATACAACCATTATCATGCATTTATACAGCAACATTGGGATCACAAAGCACTGACCACAAAATCAATTCTTGCATTTGCTACATAAAGACATGGGCAAGAAGTGTCTAAAGCAGCACCAAAGTATGAGTGGCTGCAGGTTTCTGATATGGCCAAATACAATCAATTTTCTGCCAAATGACTTTTATGCATTTTTGTGTATTGAAAGCATCCTCTTTGCTCTCCCTTCCTGCACAGGCTGAAGCAATTTGCCTTAACCCCCTCTATGTCATGCTGCCCTGCACCCTTTCTGCATCACTGGCATTCATGCTCCCAGTGGCCACTCCTCCCAATGCCATTGTCTTCTCCTATGGACAGCTCAAGGTTATTGATATGGTGAGAAAAACATGTTCTTTTCAGAATTTTCACCTCTAGATTTGATCTTCCCTTTTTCTAATGTTGGTTCCTCTTGTAAGAGTGTCAGAAAGCTGCCTGTGCTCAGCTGATGTCAGATGGAAAGAAGACACACGTGTGCACTAGTGAAGGCTCACACTGCCTCTGACATCCACTCAGAGCCTTCAAGAGGTGCTGTTGAGCTTTTAGAGAATAGCCAAGACCTCTTGAAGATTTTCCAATAAGAGCTGCCAGTGAGAAATGGCAATGTCTAACTGCTTGAAAAGCCCAAATGTAGAGCACAGGGGTATCAAAGAGCCTTGTCACCTGGGCAGTCCTTCTGCAGGGATAGGGAACAGTCTGACACATCTCCCTGGGCTGCCCCGAGGCTCTGAGAAATCACTCTGTCAAAGAAAGAAGGGCAGGGATGCCATATCTCCTGATAACTTTCTAACTTATAACTGATCCAGGAAGAAATCCGAAGTAACATTAGGGATAAATGCCAGTTCAGAAGAGAAAGTCCTACAGAAGGAGATTAAAAGGATTTCAGGACTTCAAGTTAAGGAGTTGTATCCAATGGAAACTCATTTTGCCCCTAATATAAATTGTATTTGTGAAGAAAACAATCTGAAAACAATCTGGATCAAATGTAATTTGATGGAGTTCTCACGGAGTTGTGAAAAAAGAGCAAAGAGAAAGCATATCCATACAAACAATTCTAATCAACAAGGCAGGAAAAAAGGCCCCAGTTTAACTAACAGTGCTTCTTTTTCTATAATTCTAGGCCAAAGCTGGATGTGTCCTCAACATTCTGGGAGTCCTGACAATAACTCTTGCCATCAACACCTGGGCTTCATCTTTGTTCCAGCTGCAAACGTTCCCATCTTGGGCAAACAAGACAGGTGCGTGCCCATGACGTGGAGAGGCAGAGGAACCAAAGACTGTTTCTGTTTCTGTTGGAGCTGCAATGAGAGCAGGACTATCCTCCCCACCAGTTTTGCCCAGGCACTGCTTAAGAGACAGGCCTGCTCAGTGAAAAAGGAGAAGCCACCTGCAAGCAAAATGATTCTGTTGGTAACAGCAGTAGAATTGCCCACCAGTGCTGATCAGCTGGCAGTTTGGTCACCCCAGCAGTAAGAAAAGTAACCTTTGGCTTCTCAGCTGTCCCAGGAACTTTAGATGTTCTGTCTCTGCAGGGGTATTTTCCCCAAGTGCTTTCCCACTCCACCAAGAAAGTCTGAAAGCTGCAGCAAGAAAAAAGAGAGGTGTGTACATATATAAAAGGAAGGAGAGAGACTGTGTTCCCAATTTCCTGCACGGATCTGTGCCCTGTCACAGCTAACAAGACTATTCATTGTGTACATGTCCAAACTGTACATGACTGTTGGATACTCTATAGGCATTGCCAGCATTACAGACAAATCACATTCTGTCAGCCCCTTCTATTACTTTGAAATATATTTATTTGCAGTCCCCTTGTTATGAATGTAAAAGACTGTTTTCCCCCAGAACATCTGCCCTGTTATTATTTATGTAAGATTACAGCTACAAGGTCATGATAGGACCAGAAATATTCCCTTGAGGAGAGAATCCCTGTGTCCTAGAATATATATGATTGAATTAAATATTTTTTTAATGTACCCCCGTGTTCTGGATAATTTTTTAATTATATATCACTCCTTCTGTCTTCCATGTATCAAGTGTTTGTCTGTTTGTTTATTTAAAATATCATTAGATAATCGGAGAACTCAGCATAATTGATTTTCTCTTATCTTTAAAGTAGTAAATACTTTATTGTTATTGAGAGTCCAATTTTCTTGGAATGGCAAACCCAAGATCTTCCTTTTAAAAAGCTTGTAATACTGTTAAATATTTAATCCCTACTCTGCTGGAACTGCCTTTCAGTAGCACATAACTCCTGCTGACCAAACTGGCACAGCTACCAGAATACCCAAAGACCCTTTGCCCAAACCTGGTCCCAGAACTGAGGTTGGGTTCAGGTGGAACAGCCCCTCAGCACGTGCCCCTGAGGTTTGCACTGAGAGCTTTGGCCTGTCCTTGTCTAAATCTGGCACAAAGTGTGTTGTGTTTCTGAAATCCCACCCTGCTGGGATCCCCAGACTGGTTCCATGAAAACGATCATGGGGGAATTTCACTCTAAAATAGTATGTGTCCTTCAAAATGTTCCTTCTTTCTTTCTCTCTCCTAATTATGAGGAGACAAGGACAGTGTGCAGGGTACATTTTGCCTACAAAACGTCAGAATTCCCTGACCTGCAGTAGTTTCTCTCCAGCTCCAACTCCCCAGACAGTTCTGGTACCTGCTGGTCACTGGTCCCTCTGCACTGCTGATTTCACTGGCCAGTTGTTCTGGGAATTCACTCTCCTGGAAAGAACTGCCTGGTATAACCATTCAGTGGCTTTGACACTTGATTTGATATGTCACAGGGACCCAACAGAAGCTCCACAGCCCAGGAAAGAAAAGCATCTGTTCTCTGTTGCTGAAGAGCTACTGGGTAATTGGTTTCAAAGAGGTTATTGCTTGTTCAGGTCACTGCTAAATCCCTCCTTCTCCTTGGCATTTACCTCTATCAAATAACCTCCAAATCTCCCTAAATATTTTCATTTCCCTGCTCACCCTGTGTCTGAGGACCTAAACCCAACAAACTCCAGGGGATGATTTGCTCTGAGCCTCTCCCCTCTTCCCTCTTTGTCTGCAGCACCGGGGCACTTTGCACACCTTTTGTTTGCTTTGAAATGCTCGCACAGAGTTTACATGTCCTGCTAAATTACTGCTTAGCTAAGCAGGAACGGTGGAATTCTTAGAACATTTCCCGTCAGCCTCTCCTTTCAGCCCTTTAAGACTGTGTTATGATTCTTTGAAGTCCTTTGCATTACTTTACATTATTCAGCAGCTGTGGTGTGGAAGGACCTGCAGGAGCTCAGGTGCAATCTGTGCCCATCTCCAGGAGAAAGAACAGAGACATCAAGTAGCAGTGTCATAGGGCCAGCCCAGTAATGCTGGGTGTTCCACCTTCATTAGCATGGATGAGTGCAGGAGGGTTAGAGACTTACCAGAGAATATCTGCAGTGAAAGTTACTCCAGGAGTGTAAAAATGTCCAACTTCCAGAAAAATATGGGTGAAAAGCTGTAGCAAGAGAGAGAGAAGAGAAGAGAAAGAAGGGAAGCCAACAATAATACTGTAAAGAGAACTGAAAATTTCACTCCCCATTTCCACCTTGAAGTGATGGTGGCACTGGGCAGTCTTTTGCCTTGGGTGTGTCTGAGCTGAGGACCAGCAGAGGTACAGCTAAATATAGTGTGCTTGTGCAAAAGGCAGTAACACTATTAAAAATTTTCATAATTTTCTAAGCAAAGCAGGTAGAAAGTGTTTCTAAGCCCCATTATTACCCAGATCACCTTTGAAGGGTGTTCCCCATTATGTTTCCAGATATTGCCCTCAAGGAGTGGCTCCATTTCCCATTGTGTGATCAAATTTCACAATCTGCTGTGAAACTGCCAGCTCAGCACCTGCCGTCCTTAGGTGTGATTTCCAAGGCAGCTCCTCGTTTCAGAGCTGACACCAGGTTTGTTTTACCTGGGAGTTGTGAGTGATAAATTTGGTAATGAGCAGGGGATGGCTGCCTTTTTGCCTGCCTGCCCTAAAAAGCAAGGGCACTGCAAACCCACAAAATGCAGGTTTCCCACAGTCTCTGGCAGTGAGTAAGAGGGTGACTCGCAGTCACCTCCTCCATCTGCCTGCACTTCTGGGGCTGTCTTGCCTTGCCTTGCCTTGCCTTGCCCTGCCCAGGCACACACACACAGCTCCTGCAGGCACACACATGTGCACTTACCCTGCTCAACATGCACCTTGCTACGACCACACCATAAAACCAGAGGTGTTTTAAGCAGGCTGATGAAAGTAGCTTACATTTGGGAAAGGCACTTCAGCATAAACACCTGGGCAGCAATTTGTAAGTGGCACGTCAGTGATGCAAGGGGCACTGAAGTCATAAACAGACTTAAGAGGACACACTGCAATTTGAAAGCCAAACCAGCGTAAAGCCAGCATGTCTTTCTAATCCTCAAATTGCTTTGGAGAAACCAAAACTTTACTCACAGTCACTTAAAAGACATTAAAATGAACTTTAAGGAAGCCTTGTTGTACAGCACTGACGTGTGAAATATGGCCAGGCCTTACAACTGAATTCCTAAACTTTCATTAATAAGAACAATATATAAATAAAATCTACTTGGAAGGACAATGTATTATAAAATGAGCACAAAAGAATTAATTCTCAAAAAGTTGAAAATTATTTTCAGAGAACCAAATACAAGCCAAGAGAACCATCAGGTTCTGCGTTTTACCCACTGGTCAGCAGAGTGTTTGTAACTACAGACCTTTCTGCAGGGGCTGTAAGGGCAGTTCCAGCCCTGTCCTTGGAGGGAATTCCTCCCTTGGGTAACTCTGGCATGTTGGCAGCACTGTAAATCCTAGTGCAAAACTCCAACTTTCTCCATTTGAGTTCTTTTATTCTAGAATACAACTCTTTGCTCTCATTAACCACACTGGATTTAGTGAGTGCAAAGGCAGAAACAGAGTTTAAACTTTCTGCAATGATGAATAACTAAAGAACAGAAAACAGAAACACAAGAACTTAAGAAATACATAACTTGAATCATCCAGGAATTTCACAACCCTCAATTTTTTTTCCAACATGGGACCAATAAAACTATTTACAACTTGATTCACTGAACTTTATGGCTTGAGTTAGTAATGACCAAGGTGCCAAAGTCTGGAAATGAAGTGGTTTGAATGTACTAATCACCTGGTGTCCAAACTAACAACTGTTTAATAGAACTTAATCACTACTGTCAATGCTCTGCATTTTCTCCTATTAAGGAAACACTTAATATTATTTCTCCTTTAATCATCCTAACAGACTGAAACCATGCAGGAGGTGCAGGTTCCCTCACCACACACCATTTAGTGGCTGCAGACACTGAGCCAGGGCATGCTCAGGGTCCCCAAATCCAGGCCAAGCACCTGCTCTGCTGTTGATTTTCCTTGCAAAACTCCCTTACAAAGCTAAGGGGGAAGGAATGGAATAAGTGAACCCTTTCCAAAGGCAGCACAGGATAGCAGAGTTGAGAAATAAATAAAATTGTCAAAAAGGAAAAAAAAACCCAACCCAAAGTACAATGTAATTTGAAAATAGAGAAGGAACAGAATGGTTAATTCAAGGATTCAATCCTTATTCAAGGTTGCAACTTTTGTATGTTGTTGTGATTTAGATCAGACCAGATGCAATTGCTCCAGACCTTGAGTGCCTGTGCAAGGTATCTGTGATACAGCATTAATCAGGACTCCTTTAATTGGCACTGCACTTGAAATATTCACTAGAGTCAACTAAAACATCAAAACTTTACTCTGATTTAAGTTTATACCACTCAGGTTAGTATTGAGGCTCTCCTGTCAGCCCAGCAGCACTACAGGAATTTCCTCACCTGCCTTGGCATCTCTCCAGCCCATGAGAAGAAGAGCAATTCCAAATTTTCCCACTACTTGCCACTGGGACCTGGGGCTTTCCATTCTTTACAAGGCAGTGGAAAGCTCGAGGATGCTCAGTTTCAGGAATTCTGCTGATTACAGAGCTGATAATTTCTTTCTATAAAGCAAAAAGGAGAAGTGGTCAGAGCTGTCCATGAACTAATGTCTGTATTAATATGGAATTGCACAAGGTGGGATGAGCCAGGGTGTGGAGAAGGGGAAGGCAGGGTTGTCACTGTCACCCTTTAAGGCAGCAGTTCTGCCAGCTGCCCATGGAGAGGGTCCTGGACAGGAACACTGGTGGTTCTGGGGCACGTGTAGGGCCTGCAAAGGGAAAGCCACATCCCCCTTTTTGCTCCAGGACTCTCCTGATGAGACTTGCCAGAAAGATGAAAAGGGATCCTCTTTATTTTGGAGATGTCTGTCACCCGAAGGGAGTCTGAATTCTGCTCCTTGTTCCTACCTCTGGCAATATCATTCCTGCCCCATGAAACATGCAATCATAAATCACTTGTCTGCATTGCAGATAACACACTTGTACAATGGGAGTTCCTCACACCTGCACTTTTGCTTTTCTCCTTAGCCCTAAACAAAGGGTGCTGTGCCACTGGCAGCTACAACTGGTACTGAAGGAATAGCAGTCTCAGAAAATACCACCTAACCAGCCTGAAATCATCTTTGTAATCCCCTTAGTGTTACAGCTTTATCCCCCAGGCTCCCCAGAGGAGAAAAACATCACCAGAATTAGTTTTGATGACTTTTAGAGAGTCAGGGCTGAAGACAGAACACTTTTTCCCTCTCTACAGTTGGCAAAAGGCAATGACCAGAGTGAGCACTGCAGTTCTGGAGAGCCAGGAAAGGTCAGGGAATGGCACAGGAACAACAAGCTCCACTTTCATGCTCCTGCAATGTGTCTTAATTTAAGGTGCTCTGGCAGTTGACAAAAGACATGGGGTATGGATAAAAGAAAAATAAATTTCTGCAATATAGTTAGAAAAGACTGAAGTAGAGCTCCAAGAGGGGCAGATTCTGACTCTGTCCTGGCTCCAGAAACTAAAGCCTTTCTCCCCAGGTTCTGACTGTTCTGCTCTAGAAAATAAAGTCTTTCTCCCCACTGTGCAGGAGTTCCTACTGTACATTTCTATGTTTTGGCAGAGATATTATAAGGAGGAAAAACCAAACCCAAACATGCAGCTCATTAGCCTCGAAGCAAACTCTGTCTGTTTACAGAGTAACCACACACCTGTACCTGAGAAAGGAGAGAAGTGCTGGGGAAGGGGAGGGACTGCCAGCTTTGTTTGCCTCTCCCCAGGTGCAGCCAGGTCTGCTCTGTCCCTCCAGCCTCTCTCTTGACTCGCTGCCACTTTTGGAAGGACTGCAGGGCAAGAAGGCCCCAGCCCTGAGCCCTGGTGACACCCCTGGGAGCAGCCACAGCTGGGTGGGACCCCATTCCCCACCATCCCTGGGCTCCAGCCAGGTCTGCGCCCTCCAAACCACGAGCACTCAGGTTCTCCAGGACAGCCTTGTGGGAAATGGTGTCAGAGCCTTTCTTAAAGGCCAGGGAGACACCTCACAGTCCTTCCCTCCTCCACTAAGCGGGTCACCCTGTCATAGAGGGAGAACAAGTCAGTCAGGCAGGACCTGCCCTTGGTGAGCCTGTGCCAAGTGTGCAAACCAGGCAGCTGCTCTGGAGGTGCCACGTGATGGCACTGCTGGGGATCTGTGCCACAGCCTGGGATGGCACTGCAGGGGATCTGTGCCACAACCTGAGATGGCACTGCTGGTGATCTGTGCCACAGCCTGTGCTGACAGACCTGCAGCTCCCTGGATGCCCCTCCTGCCCCTCCCTGTAGATGGGCATCCCCTTTGCACCCTCGAGGTCAGAGGGGATCCCTGCACTGAGCCAGGACTGCTGGGGAAGGAGGGAAGGAAGGGGCTCAGTGAGTCCTTTCCCCAAACCCCCCAGCACATTTGGGTGGATCCCACCCGATCCCATGGCCCTATGCATGTCTAAGTGCTATAACAGGTTGCTGACCATTTCCCCTGCATTCTGGGGGCTCCATCCTGCTCCCTGTCCCTGCCCTCAGCTCAGGGGGTTCTGTACCATGACAGGAATTGAGGCAAAGAGGGCATTAAGTAGCTCAGCTTCTTCCTTCCCTGTTGTCACTCTGCTTCCCTCCACACCCAAGGAAGGATGGAGATTGTCATTTACAGCAGCAATCAGAGTCAGTTCTGGCTGGACTTTGGCCCTTCTGATTTTCTTCATTTGGGCTACTGAATTCCCCACTGCTGGCTGTGAGAAAAGCAAATTTATTTCCAAGCTCTATTCCTTTGGAATTCCCTTCTCTTTGATAATAGCAGGACAGGAAATTATCCAGTATTTACCCAAGCAGAACAACCAAGGTGAAACTGTTTTAAGAGTGTGTGTTTTGCCACACAATGCAGGACAGTGCAAAAAGCACTACAATAATTTATCAGGGAATGGTTTGGGCTGGAAGGGACCTTAAAGACCCTCTCATTCCATCTCCCTGCCATGGGCTGGGCACCTTCCACCAGCCCAGGGTGCTCCAAGGTTTGTCAGCTGCTCTGCACAGGGAGCAGGGAGTGGAACTCCACTGGGCTGCTCAGGAGGGCTAAGATGGTATTGCATTAGCACATGGTATTTATATCATTCTTATTTCTTTAATCTGACTGCACTCAACCCTACGGAGCAGAGAAAGTAAAGTCTCTGTGTTTAAGAACTCAGATCTTCATTGGGAAAGGGGTATTTAGTATTCCTAAGCAGTGATTAACATGAAATCTGAGTTAGATTTTTTAAATATGATGAGTCTTCAATTTACACAACAAATAGAGTAATAAAGATTAGAGGAAAGGACTTGAGAGGGAGGGAGAGAAACCTCCATCTCTAACCCAGGTTGCCAACAGCACTCTAATTGCAATTGCTCTCACGACAAAATCTTTCAGGAGTCAGGATGTTTCAGCTTAAGATTTAAAACCACCCAGGTGTTGTACAGACCATCTCAGCACAGAGAATCACCCAGCACATCCTACAGCACAGCACCTGCTTTTCCTTTAAAATCTTACTCAGGTTATTTTTTGTCATGAAAGAAGTACCTGCATCTTTGGCAGTTGTAAAAATACCATGCATGGCACCACCTGCCAGACTAATAACAATAATTAGAAATGTAATAAACTGCTCATTGGCAAGGAAACAAATTGTCTTATCCTTTGAAAGTCACTCTGGCTCGAGGCAATTCCTCACAGACATTTGCCACTGATGTCACAAGAGTCAGAGTGAAAAGCACATTGTGCAGAAAAACAAGAGAGGAGGAAAATAAGGAAGAAAAAAAAGCCCTGACAAAGACATTTGGGCAATACAGACTCCCTTCAGAGTGTCCCCATTTGACTGACCAAACCAGTGAAATGAAGGACTTCCAGGGTGCCAGAGAGGGGGAACTGAGCCTGGAGCTCCCCATGGGCCCTGATGGGCTGGAGCCTTTGGGGGGTCACCTGAACCCACAGCACTTGCTTGAGATGAAACAGATTTAACTGAACTTAGAATGAAAACCTCAGGGTTGTAATTACTTCTTTTTTATCCTCCTTCATTCTTTTCATCTTTTGTACAATGACCTTTCATAAAATAATTAGGCTCTTTCCTAACATCCCTTGCACTGAACACCTTCCATAGTGGGTTACTCAGGCTCTTGCATATCACACATTTAACTTTAAATCTGGCAAACTGAGATCAATATTTCGCCCTCCCTGAAGCTCCTCTCAGTGCCAAAGCAATCTCAGATGGGCCACCAGACAGGAATTAATTGGCTGTTCAGGACATTCCCCTCCCATTAGAGCTCTCCATTTGAGCAGACCACACCATTTCACTTTGCCTGTTTTCTAAGAGTGTGTTTAAAATCCTCCTCAGCAATAAAAAGGTGGTTTCATATTTTCATGACCTTACAATGTTTATGTCCCCTCTTCCATGGTGTTTGTTTTATCTCTAAAAACCCATTTTCAGTTGTACAATGTAAAAGCCACCCAGAAATGTGGGAACATGAAATATTTGCCTTGCTCATCCATCCTCTAAAGGATGTGCAGGCATTCAGGAGAACAAAGTGCCGGGGTCCTTGCTTAGTGAGAGCTGAAAAGGAGAAAATCGAGTCATAAACGCTGCCTAAGCATTTCTTTCTGAGGCTTCGGATGATTTCACAGTCCCAGTAAGTCATCTAGGAGGGGCCCATGCCAGGCAGCAGCCTGCTTTTGTTCTTTGCTTTGTACTAAGAAGGGAGGGACATGCTGAGCTACAACACTTGCAGTATTTACATGATTCATTCCCTCTTTCATTGAATCATTTGCTCGTTTCTAAGACGATTCCTCTGGGTGATTTCAGCAGCTCCTGGTGGAAGCACCAGGTTTGTGTTTTCCACTATTCTGTGTGAAGAGAAAAATGAGCCAAGGATTGTCCCAGCAAGATGGGAGGATGGTTTGGAGAGGAGAGGGGAGCTCCTCTCACACAGTTCAATACTGCACGTGCCCCAAATCCAAGCAATGCCCCAAACTCTTCCAAATAACTCATCCCAGGCTGGGCTTGCATTACAGCTCCTTAGGACAACCCAAGTATGTCAGTCCTTCTCAGTGTTCCAGGTCAGCTCTTCCCAGTTTGTCTTTCTGTTTCAAAGTCAAACCCAAAATTACTGGTGGAATTTGAGACACCACCTGGGAAGGGCAATGAACTCATAAAAAACTCAAATTTCAGCCTGGTCTAGTGGAAGGTGTCCCTGCCCATGGCAGGGGGTTGGAACAAGCTGATCTTTAGGGTCCCTTCCAACCAAAACCATCCTGGGATTCCATGACTCAAGAACTAAACTTGAGCTGTATTCCTAAACTGGTTTTTCTGGTACAACTCTATCAATCCTGACAATGCATCTGGTTTTATCCCATTAATATTGCCAGTGAATTTTGGGAAGCTTGGGCCAAAGGTTGCCCCAAATTCTGTGGAAGCAGAGAAGTGCTCAGAGGGTGTGCATGTGCTGGCACTGGCTGCTCATGGAGCAGTGCAGGTTGGAAGATCCAAGCACACTCCAAGAAGGAGAGCAGACAGACCAGTTGTGCTGGTTCTTAGGCAGAGGGAAGGGGCTAAAAAAGAAACCAACCCCAAACCAACACACACACGTTTCTGCCAAGCCAGTTATAAGCAGATAATCATGTGCTAGCCTAAGCCTCTGGCAGGAGTAAAACACTGTTAGCTGGCTTCTAGTTAGCTGAATATTAATCATCCTCTTTAGAGCCAACCATGTCACTGACTGGCCAGAAACTTGGGGTACCCAGAAGAGGTTTGACCCCCAGCTCAGCATTCCTCAATTCCACAGAAAAGATGGTGAGCCAGAAAAATTCCAAAGGAATAGCCCAGTTGTTAGGAAATTTGTGATTTTTTTGCAAGGGGTCCAGGAGGTTCTGCAGGATGAGAATCTGGACAGACACTCCAACAATTCAAACCAGACTCTCTTCAGCTGCTGGAAAGGAACAGGGCAAGAGAACACCTTGTTCCATCTTGGGTTGTGGAGAGAGTGCAGTGAATTGCAGATGTGCTTCATCTGTCCCACAAAGCACCATCCCACGTCAGTCACAAACTGCTGCCCTCTCTGAGCTCTGTCAGCTCCAGGAGTGATGCTGAGTGTTCATGACAGAACACCAAGGGCAAGGAGGAGCAGCCCAAAAACAGCCCCAGAGCTGAGAGCTGAACATTCCTTGGGGCAGGTGGGGGTTATTCAGCATCTCTGAAATCATCACACAGCTTCAAATAAATGGGAAATAAGAGGAAGAGGCAGCAGCCCTGGCAGCCCCAGCCTGCAGTGGGGTGTGAGGGTTCATCCCCTGCTCATGCCTGGGCACTGAGTGGCCAAACCTGCCTGACACCCCCAGCCAGGAGGGCCCCAGGACTGGGCTGGGAACACTCACGTGGCTCAAAGGTCTCACTGGTAGCTCCACATGTTCCTGAGACTCCCACAGTCCCTCAAGGCTCTAAAACCAGAATGCAACAACATTCCCCTTGGAACCTCTCGTGGTCTGATGTTTAGAAAGTCCTGTTCAGATGGAGAATTGGTGGACAGAGGATCAGCCAACTGTTCCACTCTCTCCAATATCACACCACTGCTGAGATCCAGTCCTTTGTCTTCTGACATTGGCCACATTTCTACCTCCCTGACTTTGGCATTCACCAAATTCCCCTGCTCTGGAAGGTGATGTAAGGCAGGATTTCTCCTTTTACTGCCATGTCACCCAAACTCCCATCAGAGCCTCTCTCTGCACAGCCCTGTGATGTTTGGAACACCCAAAACTGCAGGAGCTGTGAGACCAACCAACCCCAGAGAGCCTGCCAAGCTCCCCTTCCCCAGCAGCTGCAGCCTAGGAAAGCCTGCTCCCCTTCTGTCAATCTTGTAACAAAAAAACCAGGGAAGAAAATCACAAAAGGCTTTTTCTGAAGTGCACTGTCAACAAAAAAGGGAGAGTTGACAGAAAGCTGCCAACTCTTCAGTAATTGTGTTCTGTGAGAAGAGAAGAGAAGAGAAGAAAGTTTATGCCATGGTACAGGGCACTCCAGGATGATTCCAAGGGCTGAAACTTCCCTACACAGTGAGCAGCTCCTGTCCCTCCCTGGGGACAGCAGGAGGACCCAGCCCCAGCTGCCCTGGGATGAGGCAGAGTCCTGAATGTGGCCTGAGATACCAAACAGTTACAGGGAACAAATAACTCAGCCCCAGCCAAAATAAACCTGTGAGAAAAATCAGAGATTGCCACCTCCAATTATTAGCCCAATCTCTTTCTCTTCAATTAATTGTCCCTCCTGCATTGAAAGCTGCATGCTAAGAGCAGTCTTGTCCAAAAGGCAAAGCAAACCCTCCTGCCAGCTGAGACAATACCACGTGTCTGAATTTCACCTAGAGCAGAAAGGCACAGAGTCAAGTCCAACACCACCTCCTGAGCTCCTCCTCATTCCTAAAATAACAAAATCATAGTTTATGGTGGCTGCCACATTGCTCCTGATGCTGTGCTTTATAGGGAACACTAAATCACTGCTCAGGAAATGAGATTTCATGTGTAATGATGGTTCTTTGAATTTTAATTTAAGATTAAACAATTAGCAGACCGAAAGTTCTGCAAATGCCAACAAAAGAGCATCTCCTGGGTGTGCCAGATTTGGAGGCTGTAATTCACATCTCCCTGCTGAATTTTATCCTTGGGTCTCCTACCACTGCAACTCACAGCTCCTCTGAGCTGCAACAATAACAGGGCAAAGGACAGATTTATTTTCCCAAAAGAAGAGGCTCAGAAAGGAACAAGAATTCTATTCTCTTCAGTTCATGCTTGTGGCCAGGTTGGGTGGGCTTGGAGAGATCTGCTCCGGTGGAAATTGTCCCTGCCATGGCAGGAGGTGGGACTGGTTTGGTTTTTCAGGTCCCTTCCAACCCAAACCCTCCTGGGATTTGATGAAATACTTGGAATGCTGCCACTGCTGAGTTCAGTTCCCAAAGTGTTTTCCTAGACACGTTAAAGTGCCAGAGAAAGGCACTTGTGATTCCTTCGGAGAGACCAAAATGGGCTGCAGTGTATGTAGGTTAAGGCAAGGTGTGTATTCCCTGGGGATATCTCAGGAGATACAAAGCAAGCCCTGACTACTATTTAAAGGCTGCAGAGCAGACGGGAGAAGTTCCACCCAGGTGTGGCTTCCCTTGGGTGAGCCCCAGGCAGAGGTGCTGGGCCACTTTTCCTATTTAATGGGGGCAGAACAGCTGCTTAGGTTATGTCTTAAGTCATTTTGGAAGCTTATCATCCAAATGTTAGGATCCAAAAATTGTAAGCCTACAAACCTATTTATGATAACAAATACTGCTGCCACCACTGCATAATAAAATATAAACAATGTATTAAAAATAAGCAATTATCCCACTACTAAATTAAATAAGAATATTTTATCAAAGGAATGAATTTCTGCTCTGGCTGGGCACAAAATGAGGTAAGTTCATAGGCAGAACTCCTTGCTGACAAATTTCCAGATGAACAAGATTGTTCTTGCCAATTATAAATGGCAGAGGGGTTTATAATGAGGTCAGCAGTGCTTTTCCACGTCAGGGAATCGAGGAACTTGAGCTCAGCTTATCTACTTCCAGTGCTCTGCTTTGGAAAGGACCAGTCCAGGAAAAGCTTTGGGACAAGGAACAAACTGCGGAACACGAAGATAATCCTATTTTTCCAACTTCTATTACCAAATAATTTCAAATACCCGAGATGCCAAAAGGCAGCACCACAGGAAGCAGATGGGGAGGGGTGACCCCCCTAAAGGAGGGACACAAGGAGGGAACCAGACTGGAGTTCCCCATCCTGGACACACCACAGAGACCTCCTGCCCTGCCACTTGGGCAGCCTCATTTCTCTGCCCTCTCCAGTTCTGCCTGGATGGAAGTACCAAACAGCACTGCCACTCTGGCCACCTGCACGGGCAGCTGAGCCCTCCTGGAAGCAGAGAGGAAGCATTTCCATCTCTCCTGAAGCAGCCAGGAAGCATTTCCAGCCCTCCTGAAGTAACCAGGAACCATTTCCCCCACTGACATTATCACTTCAGACACACTCAGACATCACTGAATTGGTGCCACTGACTTGCATTTTGAATATTTACTTTGCAACTTTGATGGCTGCAATTTTAATCTTTTTCCCCCCAAATTAAATATCAGATTAGAGAACAGAATTGAACAGTTTAGCATAGGTGCCATTACACCAAATCAGCATCTCAAGTCTTTCCATAAAAGCCCAGCCCAAGGAGAGATATAAAGTTATCACATTACAACAGTCTAGTCTGGATCTGACAAAACCAAGGTTGTTGTGGTGGAAGCCTCTTGATCTCTCCTGCTCTTTGCTTGTGCCATGTGGCTTTGTGTCCTGGAGAACAAACAGTCTGAATTTAACAAAACTCTGAGAGGAAAAAGAGATACTGACCTTAAATCCTACAAAACTATTTAGCCCCTCAGAAGGACAAACCCCCCAAAGCAGTGCAGTGAGGAGGGCTGGGCTCCTTATGTGCACAAAGTGGGTGTTGATAGAAGGCTGGGACAGAGTCAGGAAGAAAGAGGAAAATCTGCAGCAAATTCTACCCCCCATTTTCCTCTAGGTCTTTCCTGCAGAGAGCGATCCCAGCAGAGAGGAGATGATGCTGGCCAGGCAGGGTTCACTCATTCAGGCTCTTGTCTGTTCACCTCTGCCAGCTCAGGGCAAACACCCCCCCAGTGATGGGGAGAGCAGCCAGCCCAGGGAGCAGGGTGGTCCTGGCTGGGCAGGACAGGCTCAGGAGCCCCAGGGGACAGTCAGGACACTGAGTGACTGTGGGTTGGGGCTGGTGCAGCTCCCACTGAGAGACTGACACAACACCCTCTCAGATCTGCCTGTCTCAGCCAGCACGGGGAGAATCTTAAATGAAGGGTAGAGCAGGATTTGGGAATATTTAAGGAAAGATGTTGAGTGTAGCCCAAACCATCTCAGACCCCTCCCTGCCAGTTTGGGACACAGAACTCTGAGGAACATCAAATGTGAGAGTCCTTGGAAAGGACCAGCAATGACCCAGCACTGTCTGTGCAATCCTTCACACAGGAAACACTCCAGGACCACATCTCTACAATACCCAGCAGATAAGTTGGCAGAGCCTTAATTTCTAGTATCAGAAATCCTTGATAGAGCTAATAAAATCATCCTGCCAAACTGCTAATAGGAAATAACTCATCACAGGTGAAGACACTGATTTTCCTCCACCAGCCCTGTTATTATGGCTGTGGATGCCACTGGAGACCTTTCAAATCCCAAATCAGTGTAAAACATTCTGCAACAAGTGTCACAAAAACACTTTTTGCATGGCATGAACTTAACATGAACATCAATAAGTCCTCCAAAGCAGAGAGAGTGTTCTGATCAAAGTCTCCTTCCCTTCCCCAGTATCTCCCCCTAATCTGGCAGATAAACATGGGTGTACCTGCACAATGACCCGGGGGCCGCAAAGATGTTTCTTCTGTTTTGTGGAATGACGATAATTATATTTAGCACTCATTCAAGGCTTTTCATCTTCAAAGCACTTTACAAACATTAATTAATCCTCACAACACCCTATGAGGTAGGTGAGGGTTATTACAGTAGGTGTGATCGGGTCTGAGGGACTGGAGTGTGCACAAAGCCAGGAAAGGGCAGCAGAAACACAAATTCCTCCAACTGCCCATTGAAACTCCCCTTGTCTGACAGATCTGCACCCCAAAAACCCCTTCACACAAATAATGCACACACAGCTGCCCACACAGACCCACCTGTCTAATCCTGGCTCTGTGACTGTGCTAAGGCACTCTGGTTTGGGGAGGAATATTATCCTGAGTGTACTGGTCTTGTTGTGTTCCTCAGAGATTTAACAGTGCAAGGGGTTCTGCCATTGCCATGTGGAGCCACAGCTCCTTCCCATGCTCAGAGTTCAGACTCAACAAATGCAAGAAAGGTGCCTGTTTCTGACAGGTGAACACCTTCTGATATTCTGGCAAACTCCATGCCAGGAAAGAGTGTTTTTAATAACCACAGGTGGATAATGGGTTTGCAAAACACAGTCACAGATGGGTATTTTAAATGAGAAGGAAAACAGAGAGGTGGAGAGGGAGCACTCTCTCCCCAGACAGTTAGAGCTCAATACCTGCCCAACTTCTCTGAAGAATTACCAAGAGAACAAGGAAAAAAAATGCAGCTTAGTCATATTTGTATTCTTATTAACTGCAGGATTGCCTGGGGCGAGCAAGAGCTGATATCATAATTATTGGCTTGCCCAGCCAGCTGCCTCCTCTCACCTGATGTAAGATCAGATCTCGGCAGCCCTTGGAGCCTCCGGACGGCGGAGCCTCCTCTCTCTGCGGGCTCTGAATGACCTAACCCTGTCCTGGAGCACAGCACGCCGTTGTGCTTCAGTGGAAAGGTAAGAGGAAACCTCTGACAACTTCATCCAGCTCCTGAGAACTGAGCCGTGACAGCCAAACGGAAGGGGGAGCAGAACCCTCTTGCCTTGGCTCCTCTATTTAATGTGGAGTCCCCGAGGCTGACTTGGAAGAAGTTGAGGGAAGGGAAGGGAAGGTCAGCACCTCCAGCCTGTTCCTCCTCGGAGTGTTTCGGAGCCCCAGGAGTGGAGCAGCGAGAGAAGGAGCCAAGGAGACCCAAGGTAAGTTCAGAGCTCCATCGGTGCTGGGACAAACTGAGATTGGAGGTGATTTCCCAAAGGAAAGAACAAAAGCTTGTCTTGTCTGGGCTGTAGAGCAGCTCAATCCAAGCTCCTCTCTGCTCCAGTTATAGGAAAGCTGGGAGTGTTTCCCATCACCTGGGGAAACAACCAACCAACCAGGAGAATTAAATCAACAAGAAGGACAAACTGAGGAAAGGATTTAAAGTAGGAATTGTCATGTCTCAGGGATTCTTGATGGATTTATTTCATACTTTTCCAATGGCAAACCCAAACCTTGGGAAGTTCCATATTTGGAACCCAAGCTTGCTTTACTCTGACCTCTGTTTTCAGTCTGGTCCTCTTGCCCCGTGTGTTCTGTAGCAGCAGCAGAGAACTTTGTTTAGCCTTTAGAAAGGGGCCTGGAGTGACACCCAGAGGGAAGGCAGGAGGAATTAACTGAGAAATGACTGAATTGGAGCACCACAGATAGAAACTCCCTTCCTATTTCTTTAGATGCTCAGGAAATGCATCCCTTTCTTTTCACTCCTTCATTTCATTGTTAGAATTCCAGCAAGAAAGGAACTGTTTGTGTTACAAACACAATAATTATCAACCCTATAAATATCACCCATCTGTCATTCAACTCTTGACCCTCCTGCCTTCCTCGACAGCAGATTCAATCTTGGAGAATTAGACTTTATTCTATAGATGTGTCAGTTTGGTTTACCAGAATCATATGTTTCTGATTTGAATATTATACGAGCTCTGTTGAACTGGATGAGTTTTAGGCTGAAAATGTGCACATTTTGTTAATAACTGAGCATAACCCCAGCCCCAAAAATATTAAATATCTAAAGAATATATTTATTAGGGAGTAAAGAATTGTGTAGTTTGTTGCCAGGCTGTGTATGCAGCCAAGAAAATATACAAATACACAAATTAAAGGAAATATACAAAAAGAAAATAGACAAAAAGAAACTTTAAAAATAAAGCAGATCGTTTATCCTCCCCCCTGGTGAGAGGAGAAGGACATGGGTAGGAGTGAGGGTGCTGTAAATGAAATAAGGGACAATATCCTGGTAATTTGGGCACCCCCTGGACTGTCCCAGCTGGGAAGGGGCTGCCCTGGCCACGAGCTCAGAGCCTGGTGGGACAGCAGGGAGGTCCTGGAGCCTCGGGCCAGTCCCTGAGCCAGGAGCATGGGGGGAAAGGGCAGTGTTAGAGAGGGAGGGGGAGCCAGGGACCTGCTGGGGACACTGGGGACACTTGGAGTCCTGAAAATACCCACCTGAGTGAGGACAGTGTGGGCAGAGGGGAGTTTCACCCACAGGGACCAAAGTCCTTCAGCTCCAGCCCTGGTGACAAGGGGCTTTGCTTCGTTAGCAGAAAGTTCTCAGCTCAGACACAGCTCTTGGAGGGCAGAATGACAAAGATGCATTTAAAATAATCCATCAGAAAGTGCACGATGTCCTTTTGGAGTATCCATGTTGCAAAAACAGAAATGGCAGGAAAACATCATTGTTTGGGGTTTCTGGAAACTAAACATTAACCACAACAACTACATTTGAATACTTTTGACAGCAAAACTCCAGAAATTTAACACAAGAAGTGTTGTGGTGCAGAGCCACTTTCAATCATGGAATGACTCCTATAGCCCAGTCTCATGGGCTGTGAAATTATCAGGGACAGGGAGACAGGGATAGGCCCTCCCAACAATCTGAAACAAACATTTTCAAGCCCTGCAAAAAGTATTGAGAATTGATTCGTGTCAGAACTCAAATGACCTTTGGTTACAGCCCAGAGGGACAAGAGGCAGGTTTGGAGGCTGAAGTTCTGCACCAGTCCATGTGATGAACTTTAAAAGGCATAAAGCTGCAAATAAATCTAAACAAAATAAAAGTTAAAAAAAAACCCATATATATTTATGCTTTAAAAAGTAGCAAGTCAAAGAATTGGGCTGTATAATGAAGAATTTTTACTTGTACTGCTCTGTCCTGCCTGTATAGCAAATACTTCCAGATGCAAACTATTGCAGCCTCACTCGTGGGGAGCTTTGGGGGAGGCTCTTTCTGTCACCAAGGACTGGTGGGAGCTGCTCTGGATGTGGCACAGGGGGGGACAGGAGTTGGGGCTCAGTGTCCATAAACCAGAGCTCAGGAAAGGTTGAAACCTGCTGCTGGTGGTGGCTGTGACCTCTATTGCTCCTCACTGAGCTTTACACTTTGGGTCAAACACACCACTCTGCATTCCTGCCCCTCCAAAATGAGCAGCTCAAAAGACAAAGAGATTAATTAGGGAGATGATGCAGATGAGGCAGAAGGTACAAATGAGATCCCCCCCTGCTACATCTGTGAGCACAAGCAGGGCTGCATCTTCCCAGGGCAAGTCTTCAGTTGTGTTATCTGAGAGCAGGGGGGGAGTTCTCAGAGCTCTGCAGGGCTGAGAGGGGCTGGAATAGCCTGAGGAAACCACGACAGAATCAACAACCTGATCTAGTGGAAGGTGTTTGGGACCAGGAGTTTGGGACCAGGGGATCTTTAAGGTCCCTCCCAACCCAACCCATGCCATTCTGGGTTCAGAAGCAGAGTGGGAGATGCTGCTCTCCCTTCCCAGTCCCTCTGGACCCAATGCCCTCATGTGGTGCTCACAACAGGATGCTGCCTGTATTAGAAACTAAAAGCCAAGTCTTGGCCAGTTCTCTTTATCAAAGACACGACCCCACTTTTAATAAGGTTAGGGCAATAATTTCCTCTTTTGCCATGTTGCAAACATGAATCCAAACCATGCCCTCATAATCACATCCAGCTCCTCAGCTAATTCCCTACCTGCCTCCTCACCCAGAGAGAAACATCCTGTATTTTTGTTGTTTTCTTTAAAATCAATTAAGTCCTGCACATCCCCCTTGTGCAACCAAGTCCTCTGGTCACACTCGAGATGCTGCCAGTGCTTTTCCCACCATGCTGAGAGCTGAGAGCCCTCCCCATGACCCAGAGCTCTGTCCTTGCTGCTTCTCTGCAAACACCTCCTTGCCCAGGGGGTTAAACACCACTGTTCTTCCTTCAAGTAGTAGGGAAAAGAGCCCACATGGGATTGGTTTGGGTTTAAAGGGACCTTCAGGACCGTTTTGTTCCACCCTCTCCGTGGCAGTGACACCGTCCCTTAGCCCAGGTTGCTCCACGTCCTGTTCATGTTCCAAACAAGGGTGAGAGAATAAATTATTCTTTACTTTCTTCAGGGGGCAGGAACTTAGAATTGTCCACAGAACAACAAGGCTATTTTTTTTCCATTATATAAACAAAATGACACTACAGAAGGTCATTATGTGTCTTCTACCTAAACTCCCTACATTTTCAAATGAAACCTGTTAAATGTTTCTGAGGACTGAAGGGAGCTGCTAAACATGTGGTTAGTGAAGTGATTCCTGTGTAGCCTTTACAAATCTCAGCAGTGCCTTTCGAGGCTCAGTAAATAAAGGTAAAACCATCTGAAGATGTTGGGATGAGACAGGGCTCCTGCAATGCAGAGCATTATTATCTTGCTGGTGGTGAAGGGCTCAGAAATGAATGAAGCAGAGGGTGAGGTTCCATCAGAGTCATGTAATGAAGCTAAACATGCTGTCATTTGAACCCAATTTGTTTCCCTCTGTAGTGCTGCCTCACCAGTTTGTTGGAGCCTCTCAAAGGAGCTCAGCCAGTGGCAGCTCCCACTTCCACACCTAGCCCTTCCTTTGCTCTGGAATGGGAAGGGATCCCTGCCCTGCAAACTCTTAAGTGCTGGTTCAACAGACCTGCCAGGACAGGTCCCTGCAACATTCCCCTCTGTGGGCAAATGGGAGGATGCCAGAAATATTAGACAGGAACCTGTTCTCCCAGGAATGTAAGTAATTCATAGAAGGAAATAATTTACTATTTTCCCAGCTGGAATAATTAAACAGCCAGGCACTGTCCTCCCAGGCTGCAGCAGAGAGGAGCAAGCAAGGGGAGGGGAAACCATGGAACATCCTGCAATATAAATTCTCTTCCAGACTAAATAACCTTAATTCTGTAAATCTTTCCTCCTAAGCCAGAATTTCTAGGGCTCTGACTATTCTCCCTGCTTTTCTATGGAGTGCAGTTCTTCAAAATGAGTGACCAAACCCACAACCCCTTTCCAAGAGGATTTCACTTCACAAGTCTCCCAGAACCCATTTTTGGCAGCACCTCCTCCTTGCCCTGTCTGCCTGTTTCATTATGCCATGGGGTGGCTGATTTAGGCTCAACCCAGCAAACCTCAAGATTCTTCAGTGCAGAATTGCTGCCTCGTCACTTCTGCTCCTTCTCTTATTGCTGCTGAACTCATTACTGAGCTGCAGTTGGCTTTTCTTCACATGGTTTTTCCTGGCTACTTTTGAATATGAATCCTGTCCTCTGCATACACAGGTAAAGCCTCCCATCTTCAGCTGCCTCCAAATCTGATTAGGGCTCCTCTTCAGTCTGTCACTGAAGTCATTAGTGAAAATACTCATTTCTGTCAGGCCCTTTGAGAAATCCGCTCCAGACACCCTTTCATTCTGCCCCAAGTCAGTCCCAGCTGCTCCTCATGCTCTGTTCCACTCAGCTTTACTGGAGCTTGATCTCAAATACATTTTTTAGCTTCATGATGAGACCCTCCTGGGCTAAAGCACCGAAGCCCCACTGATGCCCAGGGGTGGCACCTGCACCCCTTCTCTCCTCTCAGGGCCAGGGTCTTGGGGAACCATCCAGCAGGGCAATTCCTTCTCAGCAAACTCAGCATGGCTTGGCCTTTTGTCTTCCCCCCTTTTAGTTTGGTGGGGGTTTTAATTTTGTACTTTTCTGGACTTAAATCTGCCACCTGGAATTCCCTGGCACTTTCTGGGTTCAAGCCAGGGACTTTATTTCCCTCCTTTCAGCCTTGTACCTGCACTTGTACCCAGGGAGCTCAGCCCCAGAGCTGCAGCTCTGCAGCAATTTCAGCTGATTCTCCAAATTCCCTGCCATGAATTCACTTGGGGCCAGTGCCCTGGAGCCGTCAGGGCTGTCCCCTGGGAGGGGAGGGCACAGCTCTTCTTCCAGCTATGAGATCAGAGGCAAACAGCATTAATATGCCACAATTTCTCATCCTCTGACTTGGCATTGCCCCGTTAGTTTTCCACTGGGCTTTAAGGTCAGTAATTAATGTTTGCCCTACTTTTCCACCCAGGAATAGGTGTGGGATGGGTTCTTTTGTCTTTGAAATGCAGAGTGTCTAGAGAGCACCTCATGGGTTTGGGGTCAGCTTTGTGACACCTGAATTCTGTTTGGGTAACATACAACAAACACTATTGTCCAACAGCTTTGAGAAGGACCTTTCAAAGCACTGAAAAATTACAAACTAGGAGCAACATTTTCAAGATTAGCTATTAATGCAAAGTAATTTTTGGAATAGTCTGCACAGGGTCATCTGCTGTGTTGAGCAATGATAGTACTTATTTAAATCCATGGAAAATTGCTGTCTCTAGATATATATCAGTTCAGTACACAAAATACTCGTCCTGGGATGGAAAAGCTCTTTACTTCATTGAGTTTTCATTTAATGGCTCAGACTCACTAGAAATCCAGTACAGGCTTCCTAGATTTGCACCCATCCCCACAGCTCAGTGTGACAGGCTCTGGCCAGCAGGAGTGTCCAGCAGACAAACTTAACAGCTAAAACCAGCAGAATTCAGTCACACCTGCTCTTTTTTATCTCTGACTCTATAAAATCCTGCAGGAGACTGTTCTGACAGGGAAAGTCAGTCAGACCCAGGCATTGATGTGCAGAAGGGCTCGACAGGGCTGCAAAAGGGGCTGGGAAATTTGGCTTAAACTGATGATGCTCCTCATTGTTGAAAACCTCCAGAGAAACAGCCATTTAAAAAAGAGACTTACCAGAAGTAGGAAAAGGTCAGGTATAAGGGAAGAGAATATTTTCCCACGTGTAAAGACACTGTCAAGCTAAAAGAGAAAGACAAAGTGAAATTCCACAGAGAATAATAATGTGGGAACTGTAAATCCTGAACCTGGCAGTCAGTGTTCACTCCCTGAGTTCAACAAGATGGACAATTGAATTTTATCATCCTGGAATTCTGCAAAAGAAGCAAGTGATGGATCTCCAACACCTGCCCATGGTTCTGTGAAACCTGTCAGAGTCCCGTGCCCACCTTTGTTTCAGAACTCCCCCTGCAAACCCAGCCCTGCCTGGCAAAACAGAAATGGCAATCCTTGTACACTCCACCTTCCAGCAGCACCAAATTCCTCAGGAAAATGTAAAATATGCCCAGGAAATGATAACTGGCAATATTTAGCTTGGAAAGAGAGAAGGAAAGACAGGCTAAATACAAAACCAAATAAGAGAACCCATAAGAAGAATTCCTTTGCCCTGGTTGGGCAAGTCAGGTTTGATGTTGGGTTCAGTGGTGAGGAGGATGTTCTAACACTGGTTTTTGGGACGGACACAGGGCCTGGATTGCCCTGGCAGGAGAAACCAGGCACATGGGGAGGGTTTGAGCTGTTTTCCTCCTGATCCCTCTCCTCTCCCCTTAACCCAGCTGAGCTGGTGCTGAGCAGGGGGAGCTGGACCAGGTCATGTCCTGAGGTCCCTTTGAGCCCCAGCTTGGCTCTGAACCTTCCCAATGTCCTTTCTGCTCTGGAGAGCTTGGGATGGATTGGAAACACCAGCTGTGGAAAGCAGAGCCCTCTGAGCTCTGTCCTACAGACCCAACCTCAAGAGGAGAGGTCTTGAGTGTGAGACCTGCCCTGGGAACCTTCTGTCCCCCAAAAAGAGGGGAAAAGGGAGCAAAGCAGGAGTTTGTTCAGGAGGAATTCAGGCCAAAACTTCTCAGAGAGGAATTCTTTTGGCACAGACTCAGATAAAACTCATCCCAAGCACAAATCTCCTCGCTAAAACACATTTCACCCTTCATAACAGACAGCTACCATATCCATATATACCCATAGACATATATACCAATATACATATATATCCATATAAAACTCTGGGTTCAATAGGAAAAAAAATGAAATCCAAGAGCATAAACATGGGAATGCAAAAAGTATCAAATAAAAATATGTTCTTTAATTTCGAGACATTAATTCATGAATTAATGAATAAACACTTCCAAAGTCTCCAAGCCACCTGCTCTTTGTTCAGATCCTGCTTTCCCTTGTTACCACCTTTTTCCTCCTGCTGAATCCATAACACTCTGGTCTGGTTTGAATCACACCCTGAGTCCCCAAAATACTGTAATATTATAAATTTAGTCCTGTACTTGTTTAGTCAACCTGAGAAAAACTAAAACCCTGGAACAAGTGAAAAATTGTATTGCCCATAGAGGTCTGTAAGAGGAGGCAAATTGTTGGGCCATTGCCATTATTGATCCTGATACAGATTTGTGAGGGTTTATAAAATCTAAATATATATTAAAATATCAATTAGCTTTTTTTCTCCTGAAATTACTAGTCAGAGGGCCTAGTCAGCAATAATATGAAACTGTATTTCTAGTCCCTTAATGAATATTCTTTATCAGCTGTGCTTTATGGGTTGCAAACAAACAACTATAAAAAGTTAAATTTGCATTATTTTTTATGTATAAGAAAATAGAATGGCTTTTGTAATAGGTTCAGTTTTACATCTCAGCCTTTAATGTGGTAATCCCCTTAGATCAGTTAATTATGTTTTATGTATCACTGAAATGTAATGTTTTAAGAGAAGAAATAAGCAGAGTTCCACGCTCTTTCCAGCCAGCTGCTCCCAAAAATGTCAGATTCCATTTCAATAAGGGAATTAATTTTTCACACTCAGGAGAGAAAGGACCAAATCCCTGCTGGAGGGGGATGAGTCTGCCAGGAAGAGTCTCTTGGGGTTCCTGCAGGATGATACAGGAGTGGCAAAGGCAGCATGAGCAGGGGGGGGATGCAGAGTTTGTATCATTGCTAATTAATGTGAGCCTTTTTCTTGCTTCTAATTTTCATCTCTCTTAAGGATTTGGTAACAGCATCGAGAATTTGGACATAATTCCATCCTCTTGCTCAAATGCTCCTTCCTCAAGGAAACAGGCACTGTTTATTCAGCCTGTTTATTGCAAAACTGTTTTTGCACCCACAGTTTGGGATGTTTGCTGTTTCTGCAGAATTCCTGGCCTTCAGTTCCAGGCTGTTATTAGCTCATGTTTGGTGGGGAAAGAAATCTCTCTTTTCTCCAGTTGTCAGGGCCTTCCTGTAAGTGAGAGGTGCTCGTTGTGGAACAGAACCCAATTCCTCTTCAGAAAGTGTCAACTTGGCAGTTTTTAGGTTTGGTGGTTTATTTAACCTGGGGTTTATTTTTTTGTTCATACTTTGCCATAAGTTGTTACAATGAACCATCATTTGCGACAGAAAAAATTAAAAGCATATTTGTTTTTTAATTATCAGTACAGTGGATGTGCTTACACTGAGGTGTCCACTTGGTAGGGTGACAGACACACAGACAGATTGAATTTGGGATTTGTTGGGGAACAGTGGAAAGCAGAGATGCCCTTTTGAGTACACATAGAGCTCCTGATGGGGATTCTCCATGGTTTCAAATATTCCTAAAAAAGTCAAGATATTTAAGCCTGGCAAAGCCTTGTGTGGTGCTCTCCATTTCCCAGCTGCTCTGCCAGAGCCCTTTGGGGACTGAAACCCTGGAGAGGGCTCTGCACATCAGAAATTTGGGCACTTTCTTCTCAGGGGTTTTGCTGAGCAAAAATTAAAATTAATATAAAAGCCCTTCACGTTTCAGAAGGTGGATAAACCTGGCTGAAAAATTCCTCCCAGTTATACCAGTCCTGCTATTCTGGGAGAACTTTGTACCAAACCTGTAAATCACATTGGTTTGAACGATGTGTTTTTAAACCACCCACAGTGAAGAGAACTGGGGAAAGAAACCCTGCTCTGCCTGGCTCTTTTCTTCAGAAGAAACAGTTTCCACAAAGCTCGAAGAATTTTCCCCAAAGGGATAAAGTAGATGAAGAATGAAATGAAAACTCCAATAGCTGTTCTTGCTGCCTTTGCTGTCACCAGTCAGGACACAGCATTTAAGAGATAGAAATGGGCTGGAGGGATGAAGGAGCCCTTGGGAAGGGCAGTGGAGCAGCAGAGCTGAGGGCTGGGGATGGGCAGGGCACAGGGAGGACAAGCCTTGGCTCTCAGCAGGGAGGAGGGCAGAGAGAGAAGGTTCCCTGGCTGAAATGGCCATTCACAGGTTGTAGGGACTCTTATGCTGCTCCTGCATTTCATAACCACAAATACAGGGGGGTTTAGCTGAGCCTATTTCATCTTCTCCCTCACTTTCAGCTCTTGTCCCCTGCCCTGGGAATTCCCTTTTTACTTCCATGAACAGCAAACATTAAGTTTTCCAAACCTTACAGGCAGAGAACAAAACCTTTCCTGAGGAGCTGGATCCCTTCCTGCACGACCTCCAGTTCTGTTCACCCAACTGGGTTTGCTTTTCCTCTCCCCAACCCCCTTTTTTAGCCTTCCTAACTTCAAATCACTGGTGCTTCATCTTCTTCCCACCAGTTATTCCTCCCTCAAAGGTCCCCACATTTGTATGTTACCCATATTTTCCCAGAAGGTTCTTTAATCTCCCAACTGTCCCTCATTTAATCCAGTGGGGCTGTCTCATGGTTTTCTGGGAATTCCAAAGCCAATTCTTTAAAGTACAAAACCAAATTCTCAACTTGACGTTGGAGTGAGAATGACTTTTTAATTCTGGGGGCAGAGAGACAAGAATGTTGGGATAATCAGGCATTTGCCTTTTTATTTCTCTGCCTACAGTTTTTCTCTGTCTCTTTTTTCCCCAGCCACTATTTGGCCTCTGCAGGCAGAAAATGTCACCTTTTACACTGCAGGGAATCCTTGGCATTGAAACCTGAGATATTATCTGGGTTTATGTCTTAGAAGAGTGTGCAATGCAGGACATGGTACCAAAAACCATCCCTCCTGGGTGAGAGCACAGAGCCCTCTGGGCCAGGGTCCTGTTCCCAGCTAAGGACAGGAGCACATTCCTGGGAAAGCTCAGGAACAGCAAACACAGATTGCAAGTCACAGAGCTCTTGTATCAGAGCTGGTGTCTGTCTGGTCATCAGCCACCTGCAAATTTTGTCATGGTGCTCTTCACCTCTCTTCCCATTTTTTTGGTGTGGATCCAGGAGGTACCACAAAGTCTCAGCAGACCCCAAAGGGTCACCCCAGTGACCTCCTTCCCTGTGAAAAGTGATCACTCACTCTTCCCTTTCATTTTCTCTCCTAACCAAATATTATCCATGCAAAGACTTTTCTGTGTATATTCAGAATTTCAGTGGATATTGAGTTCCCTGAAACCCCTGTGATGGAGCATCTTGTCAAAAGCTCTTCCTGACCACCTGAACAAATGACAAGCCCAGTTTCCCCAGTATAACCTGAACACACAAGCCAGGACCGACCAGTGCAGGCAGAGAAACAAGGCTGGAGCTTTATGGACAGAAAGGGGATTCCAGGGCCAGAAGGGGAAGGACAAATCTCATCCTCCATGACCTGTTCCTCCATCTCTCCTCCTTTCTCTGCACCATTTCCCATGCATGCCTGGGCAGAGGTGTCAGCAGGGTAAGGATACCTCACTCTGCATCAGCCGGGCTGCTGGAGCCACCTGCATTAGCTACCAGTTCTTAGGTGGATGCTGCAAGACCTTTGATCTTCTGAAGGCAGAGCAGGAGCTTCAGTCTTGGGGTTGGGTGGGTTTTTATGTTGGGGTTTGGTTTGGACAGGGGGGAGAGTATTCTGGGTTTTGGTTTTTTATTTACTTTTCAAAGGTTTCCCCAAAAAATAATTGCTTGAACTAGTGCTGTGCTGCTGAGTGCACACACCACCTTCTCTGTGCTGGGAGGTTTGTGTGAGCTGCACTGCACAGCCCAGAGTGAAAATGCAAACCAAGTACCAAGTGCAGTTTGAACTGATTCATTTCAACAGAATCTGTCCCAAAGAAAACTCTAACTGAGGGCAGCTCTGCCTGCTGACATTAGGAACTCCAACCAGGCAATAACAGGTGAAATTCGACCTGTCTACATATATTGGAGTCTCACATTCCCAAAGAAAAAACAAACCCTTCAGTGAAACAGCCCCTGAACTTGGTTTTCAGTGTCTCTGCTGTTTCTCCACTCACCAATCCCTGCTTGGTGAATCAGCCATTCAAAGGGGTTTTTTTGTTTTTTTAACATACTCAGCTTAGGACTGTGCAAATAAGATTCCCAAATCCATTCCTCAGATCAAATAAAGGTAATTACAGAGCTTACTGTGGGCGATTCCCAGTGGGAGGGTGGGAGTGGCCACGGGTGGGGCTGTACATGCACAACAGAGAAAATGGGAATGTACCACGCCCGTCATAAAACAAGCTGCCACAGCCAGCCCAGAAACCATTAGGGTGGATCATCCTCCACACCTTCTCATAAAGACACACGGATGGCAGGAGAGCCCAAGATGAACTCTCAAGTCACAGGGAGATGAGCGTGACTCACCCAGAGGGAAAAGGAACCCAAAGCAAATGATGAGGCTCCCCAAAACTGTGTGTCCCCCACGTCCCCTGCACGATGTCCCCAGGAGATGAGCAGGGCACACATCTGCATAGAGCCCTGGGCTATCAATAGGCAACTCATGGGAACAGCTCCTTATTAATCAGCTATTATTACACATCAGCAACAAGGAGCAGGGCCACAACAGGTTGTATTTTGGGTTTGGAGGAGCTGACAATCCCTGACCCACATTATTCATTGTATCATTCAGTGGTTCCACATTTGTTGAGATATTAACCAATCTGATCTCTGATCAGCTCCCTTTAAACCAACTACTCATATTTGCCTTTCCATTCAATTTTAATGGTGGACTCTAAAAAAAGGAGACCCTATAGAAAATATTGTAGATGTAGAAAATATTATGGATAACCCATAGACTGCTTTGGAAACTGGGAATGAGAATAGCCAGAGAGGGGGAAGAAATACATTGGAATATATCAAAAGAGATTATAGCATGATAGAGGAAAGTGAAGTGACATGGATTGTCATTGCAGGGAGAGGAAAGGGAAGAGGATGAATAAAGGAACATGTACATAATTGTAGGAGAAAGGGAAACTCAAACTAACAAATAATGATGTGAAACGTGGCTATAAGAAAAGGTGAGAGCAAAGCAGAGGTGCAGGGACTGCTGGAGAAGGACAAAGTGATCACTCCTAGGACATTGTCCCAGCTCTCAGCAATCTGCAGCTCACAGATTTCTGAGCCAAAGGAGGGATCTCCTTATCTGCCATCCAATTTATTGGCTGGAGACATTTCACCTTTACTTCTTCCTATGATTTTGTTTTGTAAGCCACATGGTTGTACAGCAGCTCTGGTATCCTTGTAGCATCTCCTCAGTGCCACCCCCAGAGCCCCTGGAAGACTCTGCTCTCAATTCAGGGCTCAGTTTCGTGTTTGCTGCCACCAGCCCAGGGACAGCACTGTTATCTCTGTGCTGGTTGGACCTGCCAGCCCAGTTGGTTCTTCAGGGCAGGATCACACACTTTCTGTGCCATATTAACCATTTCACCCCTTGGCACCCTGGCTGATTCCATGCTCAGATGTCTGCTATAAAGCAGTGAATTTCATCCTCCTTCAGGAACAGTCCAACCATTGATCCCAAAAACAGGATAGAATATGCAGAGGGTCGGGTTGGAAAATGCCATTGGAGTTGCAAAGCTGGGAGGGAGAGCTCCCATCTCCTTTACTGGGTTAACTGGGGGACTTGGAAAGGTGGATCAGTGTTTGTGAATACGAGGAAAAGGTGAGGGGAAAACCAAGTCCACATGACCTGCTCAATCGCCTTCTCAGCTGAATTTTTCCATGCTTGGTTTCTGCTCAGTGCTGAGTTCCCCTTTTGCTGAGCTAATTAGACAGATTTAGTGCCTGGGAGGGACTTTCTCTGTCAAGGCCTTCCCAAATGATGGGTCTGCCCAGCCTACAAGGAATATGGTAGTTCTTACAGTGCTGTTATGCCAGCCATACTGCAGGATTTTTTGCCATATTTTCTATTTCTGCATAAATGAATACTTTAGAATTAGAGTGAAAATATCTATTTACAGAGAGTAGGACCTGGAATGCAGCTGAGGAAAAACCCTGTGATGTGCCTGCCTCTCCTTTGAGTGAATTTCTGTGTCCTTGGGGAGCATCTGCTGTGCAAACACCATGTGTACCTACATCTAGTGCTGTGCTCCTACCCCAGGAAGGTGTCAGTGGAACCAGAAATCCTTCAGGGATGGGCTCATGTATAACCAAAGGCCAGAAAAGAGGAAAATACGAGAAAGATTTCATAAATCACAAAATCCTCTGCAGGGACAGACATGCCCCTCTGCCCTCACAGCTGGTGTCAAGAGTAACAGATGCAGGGTAAAATATAAGTAAAGAAAGGCTAAAATGTTGCTGTAAGGATGGGAACCTGTTCCAAAGCCCACAGGGAGAGGAACATCACCTTTATATTTCACTATGTTCAGCTATGCAGGAAAATGTCCTGTTTCTCCTCCTAAAAATGGGGGTTTCCATGAAATAGACTTATGTTTGGGCACAGCTTGTTTGTCCAGACAGCTGTAACATCCCAGAGCAGACTGAAGAGCTGCTGGGAACATCCTCTCTGCCCTCTCAGCCAGGGAATACCTGGACAGCCCAGAGGTGCCACCCAGCTCCTGCAGCCCTGCCCATGGTGCCAATGACCCCAAGTCCACAGAGATCACCTGCTACTCAGCCCTTCCTACAGGGAGCCCTTAATGAAGGGAAATAAACCCTGGGAATTCAGGAATGAGCTCAGGAAAATGCCATTCTCTTACAGGAATTCAGGACCTTGTTGTAGGTGACCTGAAATTGTGTTGGACTTCTCAATGCCCACGACACTGCAGCCCCCACACTGTCTATGGCTCTGAAATGTCAGAGAATTGCTGCATCCAGGCTTCTTCTCTACAATATTTCCACTTTTCATGATGTCTTTTGCCATTCCATAATGGCACCGTGTTTGGAGCTCCCAGCTCCCTTCTGTAATACCTGTCTTGACACACGATCTTAATTTGCCACTACATGTGGATGCCATCAAGCAATTTGCCTTCTGTCAAACCTCTAGTGAAAAGGATAAATTAAATTAGAGCTAATCCTAAACCCTGAAGTGCCCCACTAGACAACTTCTCCTGCTTAAATTTATCAAATTAAGTTAATTATTATTCTAGTCAAGTGCCAGATCACATAACAAGTCTCAGACCCAAACTCATACAAAATTATTCCCCTCCCAAATCTACAGTCAAATCTGCACTTCTATGGAATTCTGAAACCCAATTCCATACGCATAAAATCATTCAGATTTGTAACAATCAGGTTATTTATATCCCTCTCAGAGTAACTATTCCCTAGGAATTGAGTAACATCAGGATCCAGCTGTATCCAAACCCTCTTTCCTCCCAACAGCTTCCATTAAGCAAACACTTCCCACGTCAGTGGATGCAGGAAGGGTCTTGTGGCTGCAAATTTGATTCACTCATACTCGAGATTATCATGGCCCTGAGGAATTAACCTTCTCTCCCACTAAATATGCAAAAGTCATTTCAAGAGGTAACAAAATATGGGCAGTTCAGTGCTGGGCTGTGCAGATTTTAAAGTCCTGCTCCTGAAAATGCCACCTAAACCAGGGCAAGCCTTGGTGACAAGGACAGTAGAGATCAACAGCACAAAATATGTCACCAACCCTAAGCCAGCAAAACCTTCCACATCAGCCTGGCAGCAATAATGCTAGACAGGTCTTGAATTCATTGAAAGAAATCTGATTCTCATCAATAAATTCCCTTTCTTCTGAATATTTCCCATAAATAATTGTGTGAATAAATAGTCCTGCATACATGACAAGTGTCAGTCACAACAGCTTGGGGCACTTTACAGTGTTTGGAACTAAAAAATGACAGATTTTTAACTGTAAACTGAAAAATGGAATTCTGAAACTTTGTGGATTCTCGGACTCCTTTCTCAACAAAAGACTTAGGAAAAAAATCCCAAAGAGTTCTTTCTTTCTTGCACTTGAGAACATCGATGTGATCTGGAGAGGAAAGGCTGAGCTCTGGGAAGGGAAGGGCATCACCAGCAGAGCATCCTGCAAGGACACAGAGCCAGGGATTGTTCCAGCCTGGCCCTGTGCCGGCCACTCGCTCCTGCAGAGCTGAGGGATCATCACCTGCTGGCCCAGCCACCCAGCTGGGGTTACAGCTTCTCCCCATTTCCTATTTAGAGATGGGTATCTCACAGAGGAGCCTCGGATTGTCATGCAACATTTACAGCAGTCACCAAGCCATGAAATGGTTCCAGCTACATCTGGATAATCAGATACCTCTCTGCAAATCAAAGCGTCATTGTTTTCTTTCACACATCCTACATCCAGGCAACCACAACTTCCTTAAGCTCTGGCACAGGGAGAGTTTATTGTAAATGATTTATTGTGACCCTGAATTATTGGCAGCCTCCCCGACCATAACTCCTTCTCCTAAAGAGGGTTTGTCAGAAAGGGCTCTGATTTCTCTTTGCTAAAATCTGGATTAACAATGCAAAGACGTTTGGAGTTGGTTGGGTTTGGTTGGGCTTTTTTGTTGTATTTCAACTTTCAACAAAATAGTGTCTTTAAGGCATATTTTAAAAACAACAGCAAAAAAGCAACAGCAAAGATGTTTCAGTATGTTGATTTGGCAGTTTGTGCTGATCTCTATTCATGAGCTCCTTTGAGACACACCAGGGAGAGGGAAGGTGCAAAAGGCTTTGGAGTGAAAAGTTTGAACCCCAAGAAAGAAAGGAAAGTACCTGGCCAGAGGTCAGGCAGAGCTTGGTGTGACCTGGACATCAGTGGGAAACAGCAGTGAGAGGGCAGAGAGTGGGGAACACTGACAAGTTACAGATAGACACTCACCTGCATTTCCTTTATTTCCTCTATTTCCTGCTTTCCCATCTGCCTCTTTCAAGATGAGAAAAACATCTCATCAGCCTCCAGTCAAGCTACTGGGAGAGGAGTCAGTGCCTGAGACACTTCTGAACTTTATCTCACATCTTTTTTCTCCTGATACACCACTGTGGGTCTCATGCTTGATTTTCAATTGTGCTTTATCCCCCCAGGCAGTGCAGGCTTACTCATCAGAAATCCAGATTTCTCTTTGAACTATAAAAACAAACGAGGGTTTCCACATTTCTAGGTGATACATCTTTGTTAACCAAACCTAACAAACCCCTGAGTTATTTACTTAACAGCTATTTCCACACGTGGCAAAGACCTGGCAGATTAACCCTTGGATGGAAGTGGCTCCCCCCAAATTGTACACCTGAAATGTCACCTTGGAGCACAAACCCCTTTGCACAGGAACACACTTGGGCTGGGTTATGGGCAGGACACAACAAAGAGGATGCAAGTTCTGCTTTTGTTTTACTGTGCAGTGAACAAGGACTGGGAAAAAAGTCATGGGAGAAAACAAAATACTGGCAGATTAAGTTTATTCCTCTTAATCCAAAGGACACCATCAGAAATGTCTTCTATATCCAAAGGCAGGGAACTCGAGAGGAGATCCAACTAACAGGAATGGGTATGGAATGATGAAGAAATTCACATATCTCAGATCCTTAATCACCTAAAACAGAGCAGGAAGGCTGAAGGGATTGGGACTAAGGGAAGAGAAAGTGAAAATCCAAGTGTGTTGTAACCAGCAGTGTGAGCAATGAGAGCAGAACCTCTTTGGTCTGAGCAGTCCCTGTGGAAGCAGCAGGGCTGGGTTTGTGCCACAGTCCCTCAGGAAACTGATAGTGCTAAATGTGCATTCACTCCAAAGCAAAACGTTGTCATGAACTTCTGATCCTGCACAAACCAAAGAAATCACCTGTTTTTATAACAATTACGTGGTGAATGCACAGTAACTGTGTCACATCCCACTGTAGTTGTGTCTACAGCACATTTCTTTCAGATCCAACCAAAATATTGGCCAGCTGCACATCTAACCCTGCCTGGCCATCAGACCCAGCAGGGCACTTTGCTTTACACTTGAAGTGTTTAAATGTTGACTGTAATTTGATTTTGTCCCAGCAGCAGTTGTGTCTGGCGTGGAGCTGGGGATGGTTTCACTACTCCAAGATCAGTCCAATATTAAATTCTCATCCTCGGACACTCTGGAAAGGGACCAACAGGACCTCATGAAGACACAGGGGGATTCAATATCCCCAGTTCAGCAAAGTGTGAGTAAGCTGGCCCAGGCCTGTTCTCTTTCTTCAAAGTTCAAATAGAGTGTTCAACTACTGCTGTACTGATCTCCCCAAACCTGCTGGGAACAGAGGAAACATTGAAAGGTTGATTCTTGAAGAGTAAAAACCCGAGTTCTCCTTCTGAGCTGATCTTGAGCTCTGTTTTAAATTCCTTGTTCAATTGCATAGAACCCTATTTCTTTAAAAACAAAGCAAGCAATCCATCCATCCAACTCCTAATCCCAGCAAAACGCTATATTTATAGTTAATTCTCATGCTGTTTCTAAAACAAATAAATAGAAGGCAGAGAAAGAGACAGCAGAGCCTTTTTGTCTCCTCCCTGCCTGTAAAGGATGACTTCAGGCACTTCACAATTCCTGGGGACTTTTTTGGAATAAAAATGATATTCCAAAAATGCATATTCATCATGTTTTATAAAAAAGGTACAGTGGAGAATTGACAGCCCTGCCACTCCTGGGCCAGTTGCAGTGCAGAAAGCACTGGATTCACAGTGACCTCCCCTGGGGATTTGTCCTTCCATGAGGGCAGATATTCCTTGAGCAGTTCTCCTCAAACCCTGTGAGACTGACTCAGATTTGGGGGGGAAGGAACAAAACTCAGTAATCTGGTCTGAGTTTTTGTGTCCCACAGGACATTCCACCTGCCCCTTCCCTGGACACCCCAAGCTGCTCCTGACCCTCACCCTCTCCGAGGCATCCCAGGGGTTACTCAGCCTTGGTCAGGGCAAACATGCAGATTTTTGGTGTCACATCCAGACAGCAGCTCTGGTTAAGCCTTTCTCCTCGAGATTAAAGAGCACTTGAGTCGCTGCTATTTTCTTTCTGCTGAAGTGCAGAAGGGCTGGGAGGAGATGAGACAGGCAGGAGGTTAAATGCCTGCCCAGAGCCTGCTCATCTCTCCAAAGGAGTGTGGCCACCTTAATGCAGGGAAGGGAGTGATGTAACCCCAGCAGAGCTGGCAGAGTGGAACTCCAGCAGAGGATGAGATCAAGCTGATTTGACTAAACTTGCATACAGCAAGACTTGCACTTATCACATTCCTGTCATTTAATCTCTCATCACTTGATCATAAATCATCTTTTCCCTGAAACTGTCAGACCAACTAGCCAATGGTTACCTAAGACACTCTGTTTTTCAAGGGTACTTCAGTTTTCTCATCAAATCCCAGAATGGTTTGGGTGGAAAGAGACCTCAAAGATCATCCAATTCCAACCTGCTGCCCTGGCAGGGATGGCACCCACCAGACCAGGCTGCTCAAAGCTCCAACCAACCTGGCCTTGTTTTTATTCATTTAGTTTTGAATACCAAGTAACCAGAAAACCATTTAGATCTTTTAGGGTTTCTCTACACGAAGGTGGATGGAACTAGTACTATTATACTAATTGTCAATAGTGTATTTTAATTACATTAAAATATAAATATTTTATATAAATATGTAATGCAAATAATAAACATTTGTCCGTCTGAATCCTAAATAACTAAATGCCAATGTTCCATTGCAGGATAATCCCAGTTACAGCTGCCAACCATATGAGTCGGGGGTCAGGACAGAAAGGAAGAGCTCCGAGTCCTCCCACAGCCCCAGCCCTGCTTCTCCAGCCCAGAGCCAAATTCAGGGGAGATTCCCCACGAGCCAAGGCATTCCCTGTGGCAAGAACAAGTTCAAAGCCTCTTTCAGCACCGAGAAGTTCCGGAGGTTCAGCTACGAGGACAGGACTGTGGGGAACTACGAGCAGTTCCTGCAGAGCAGCAGGACCCCCTTCCACCCCTACAAGAGGCAGGTCAGCGAGGAGGTTTTCCAGGAGACACCCCAAGCCCTCCCACCAGAAGCTTCGCCCTTCAAACCTCCCCGAAGCATCGATGGCTTTGAGGGTCTCCCGGGATCTGCCGAGCCTGAGTCCTTCCCCACCCACCTTCCCACCATCCCTGGGGATCAGCCGTGGTGCAACAGCCTCCAGTACAGCCCCCCAGGGCAGGAGCACAGCCCCCAGCTCATGGTCAGTGCCTGCTTTCTGCTTATTGCCCTTCTTTCAATGGCAGAAATATCCTTTTGGAATTATTGTCTGATCTCTTAATGTTACTGCACTGACAGGAGTAACTGAATGTCAACTTACAGGCTGGAGCTCAGGAAATACATATGTAGACAGATCCATATATTTTTGTCCAAATGTTTAATTGAAGGGTTTTTCCTGCTGGAAAGCAATGCTCTTACAGGTGGGCAAGGTCAAATGATTTCCCATTGGACATGATATATGAATCCTAAATATCCAAATTCTTCCTGACAACAGGAGTTGTCCTCAGCTACTATTTTCAAGGTACAAAAAGTCACAAATCAGTATTTTTATATCTCAGATCTGTTACAGCCCCTCAGCAGACCTGCACTTTTCTCGATGCAAGAAGAGCAGAAACTCTGAGATATCAGCACTGCCAGAAATGAAATATCAGATCTGTTTATGGTGTGTGAAGTGCCAAGTTACCTGAGCTAATTCCAGGACTAGACAGAGGCAAGAGTGTATTTAGGGCAGCAGAGATCCCTGCAAAGCAAATTAAATTTTCCTCCAGTGTCATCACAGCATCTCTGCTGCCATCCAAGGTGTAAAGGGTGTCCTCAGCATCCAAGGCAGCCCAAACCAGTGACTCCACCTGCCAGGAGAGGGCCCTAAGCTGGCTCTAAATGGCTGTGAGACCAAGAGTTCCAGGGCTCCCAATAGAAAGAAGGGTTAAAAATAAAATCTTAATGGGATTAAGAGCAGGGAATGGAGAGATGTTGTCAGGGAACATACCTCGGGATTGAAGCCATTGGGGCTAAGGAGGAAATGGATGTGGATCTCTTGTTTCCTGGCTAAACACTCATCGAGGTCAGAGGAGTTCAAGGCAAAGCCCTGGGCTGGGCAGGGACACCTTGCAGTGACCCAGGTGGCTCCAAGGCCATCCAGGCTGGGCTGGGCCACTGCCAGGGATGGGGCAGCCCCTGTCCTGCACCTTTAGAGTATAAACCAACTGCTGTGTAACACTTACTGGGACAGAACTGGGTCCCAAAAAGTAAATATAACAGAGGCAAATCTGAGCAGTGACTCACAGAGTCATTCTGGTTCAGACCAAGGTGTTTTCTCTAATAACCCATCGCATGAATTTCCTCCAGCAGGACTCAGACCTGAAGCTCAGGACGTCCCCCCTGGAAGGGCAGCCTGGGCTGTACTGCTACCAGCCCCAGGTGCAGGAGATGTACTGCCCCTCCCACCCTTTTCACCAGGTCAGTACCAGGGGGGCACCCAAACCCTGTGTTTCTAGCACTGGAATGGGGCAATAGCTTTAGTATTAATATAAAAAAATAGATTAAACAATACCTTTAAATTTGTGGGTTTGCAGGGCCATGTTTACATACATTTTCTTAGTGAGAATAAGATCTTAACCACAGCTAAATGCATTTTTTTAAAAAAGAAATATTGTATAAACATAATGCTGTTAGTGCATGTTTATATTTTCATCATTACACTCAGGAAAACTGGTTTTGAAGCCTGGTAAGTTATTCACATAACTTGGCATTTCAGGATCCCAGAGAGTTCACTGAGCTTTGACTTCAGAATAAAAAGCTAAATGTATGTGACTGTATGGTTAAAATTCAGATCAAACCTAGAAAAACATTTTAAAGCACCATTTGAACAGTGAAACGATGTCCACTTCCCCTGGGTTTGATGGCACACACATCTCTTTCACAATCTCTTTCATCTCTTTCAGTTGTTCTTCTGTAATGCAACTATATCATTAACACTGGAAACAATTTCCTTTAGATGGAAATGGTGGTGCTGTTCAATGCTTTGAATTTTCCCTCTTTCATGCTCAATTATCTACAATACAGAACATTTTCAGTAATTTTTATATCAACATAAAAATATGCTTGAAACACCCTATTTAAATGAAGCAAAGAAATAGAAACCAACTAAATTTGAGGTGAAATTAAGGTGAAAAGGATTTTTCAGATTTATAGGTTGAAATCCATATACAAAACCAGCACAACTCCAAAACTCCCAACCATTACAACTGAACCAAATGAATCTTCCAGAAAATTCAGACCTATAGAATATTTTGGGACAGAAGGTCCCACTTGAGAGACATTTCCTTTGATCCCAGGGAGTGGTGGCAGGTCCTGAGGCACCAGATGTGCCATCTCCTTCAGTTTGCTCAAGAAGGATAAAAAGGGACTGACAGAGCTGTGATTTAAACTGGGCAAAGAAAACAAAGGCCAAATTGCTGGGATATTTCACTGGGTTGGTGATTTGTCTGGTGTTCCAAGGCTGAGTCACTGAAACATTCACCACTTCTGGCTTTTGATTTTCACCTCTCTCACTGACATTGCTCTGGCCAGAATTTACTGAACCTTATTTTTCCCACTCAAGTGGCAAAAGGGCAACTGCCTTTAAATTCTTATCAACACCACAGTAATTAGTGTATTGTGGTTTTTCTTGTTAGCCTAAAACTCAATAGAAGTGATAAAAGGTAATAATAAAATTCAGAGAGGATAAAAATAAAGGTGATATTACACTACCATCGTAATCTATGAATCCACTGATTGGATTATTGTTATTTTAGAAGAATGTGGTCCCAGAGGGAGGATTAACTTGCCAAAAAAAGCTCTGCTGCAAATATAAGCTGTTCCCCATTGGTGGATGTGCCACAGCACCCTCCATCTCCCCTGCCATAAAAATGCCATTTTTTGGTGCTGCTTTAGCAGAACCCCCCTTAGGTTGTTAATTCATTGAATATTTTTGATTCCTTCATTCATTCTGGAGCAGGAACCCTCCCCCTGTCCCCGCTGGTTTGACACCAGTGCTGTTGCTGTCCCTTGGCATTGCCCACATCCCAAAGGCTGCAGAATTTGAGCTGAAATGCAGACACCTGGTGGGAGCTGCCAGGAAGGTACAGCAGGAGGGGAGGAAAACCTTCCCCCACCTGCACTGGGACAGCTCTCAGGGGCTGCAGGTCCCTCCCAGGCTCCCCAGTGCTTGTGCCTCTTGTGTGGCTCTAAGGACAGGCTGGCAACACCTTCTAGGACTGGGAAATCAAACAAACCAAGGAGGACAAGCAGCCAAAGGCCCAAGAGGTGGAATTGCTGTCCCTGTGCCATGATCAGATACAGGAAAATGAAAGAGCACGACATACAAGGCTGAGAAGAATTGGGCTGACACCTCCTGCACGAGGCAGCTCCAGATGAATTAAAGCTTTCCCTCTCGAGCTGGAAGGAGCAGGGCAGGGTCACTCAGCCTGGCAGTTCCACTCCAGAGAACAGGCCCCTTCCCTGCAGTGAGGGATGTCCAAACTACACCTCAGTTTTCATGAGAGGGATGGGAGACATCAACCCCTTCATTAATTTAGTCCAAAGGATAGAACAGCCTCACCTTCCCTTTGCTGGACACAAATGATGAGTCAGGAGCAAAATGACTTATTATTGACCCGACTGAAGGAGCAGACATTGACTGAAGTCACTCACTCCCCCACCCACCCCCCATAAAACACCAGCACCTTTCATGCCAGTTGGGCGACTGTAGAACCCGCCCCAGCCTGTCCTTCCAGCCCATTCCCCAGCTCTGCTCCCTCGGAAAGGACTCCTGAAACCAATAAAATGGAAATAATCCCTAAACCACCCAGCTCTTGCCTTTGGTGAGGACATCAAAAGCAGTCCCATCTTAAGTGTTCCCTCCTTTCAAAGAGCCACCAAAACCAATAAAACCCAAAATTTAGTAGGAATGTTGTAGGGATTGCCCAGTTTTCTACTCTGGTGCAAAATCTACACCCAATGCACAGAGTAGGAAGTTTCCAGAAGCTCTGGAGACTCGTGTTTTGCCCAAAATTTAGTTCAAAAATATGAGTTATGTGCCTTTCATTTCTTTCATCATGCAAACAACTGACTATACCCAGCCTGGTTTTCCACATTGCATTTCAGTGTTAGGAAGATAAAAGCAAACAGGCAATAAAACTGCAGCAATGAGAATAATTCACAAGAACTCAGTAGCATAACAGGTAATAAGGAAGAAAGTACTTTTTTCCCCATATAATATCCTCAGAAATGAATTGGTTTATAGTGTAATTAGGGAATATTTGGGGGGGTTATTGCTAAGCCAACTAACACCTCTCTTGTCCCCCTCAGTACCCCTCAGGAGGCAGCTACCCCGTGACTTACATCACATCCTCACACTACCCCTACCAAAGGATCGCCCCTCAGAGCAGCCAGGACTCGCAGCAGCCTCTCTTCCCCAAGCCCATCTACTCCTACAGGTAATTCAATATTTGTGCAGGGCTGATGTGCCAGGAAATGCTTGGTCACCCCTGGCCTGTTCCCAGCAGTGTTTGCACCAACCCTCCCTCCTCTCTCGTGTCCCTGTGTGTTCTGTCCTGCTCCTCCAAAGCACTGACAGTCCAGATTGAGGCCAAGGCACAGGGAAAGCAAATATTGGACAGCCTTGTCCTGATCAGCACCCTCCAGAAAAAGTTAAATGTTGCTCTAATAGAGAACTTTACATATTCCATCAGCACCAGGCTGATCCCACTCTTCCTGCAGTGAAAGGAGATTGGTGTGAACAACTGAGTGGGAATTTTAAGCATCACCATCCCTGTGCTATGCAAGTGGAAGTTACAGTAATCACACCCAGTTTGAAAAACAGTCTGGTTTTGGTTCTGAGGAGTCAAGCAGAAGAAGCTAAAATGCTTTTCTTTCTCTCCCTAAAGCATCCTGATCTTCATGGCTCTCAAAAACAGCAAGACAGGGAGTTTGCCAGTCAGTGAGATTTACAATTTCATGACGGAACACTTTCCTTACTTTAAGGTGAGTTCCACAGGGAGGGGGGATCTCCCTCTAAGCTACCTGTTGGTCATGGGATTCCAGCTATGAAAAGGGATCATGTCTTAGGAGATTGATATCAAATCAATTACACACGATATACATTCAAACTACCCAGCATTTTACACAGAGGCAGAAACGTGGTAATATTTAACCCAAAAAGATATTAAGAACTTTCCCACCTGTGAGTTTGGGTGAATAACAGTGGCCATTCCTCTCTAACAACTCATAACAGGGGTAAATCATTTTAAAAACACATTCCCTGCTTCCTCTCAGAGCTCAAATACAGGCAGAGCTGGTCCTGCAGCTTCCTCTGCCCCCAGCAGCACCTCCAGCCTGATGGAAAAAGAGGTTCCAGGTTATCCCAATCCATTCTGGAGCTGGGATATCCATCTTGGGCAGCAGCATCCCCTGCCTGCCCTGTACCAAGAGCAGTGTAACATGGGCTAAGTGGTGCTAAGCTCCTAATTGCCCCGTGGTGTTGATGAAGGGAAGGGTGTATGGTTTGCAGCAGCACTATTGACATTTAAATCTTAAATCCATGCCATAAGCAAATGGTTCCTTGCACTCCAGTGTGAGTGGAGAGTGCTCAGTCAGCACAGGATCCAAGAGCAGGAGGATTAGCTGAGGGTTTGAAAAGAGCTGTGATGGAATCACCAAGTGCTGCTCTGGCCAGAGCTTTGTCTCTGCTGACCCTTCCAAAGCATCCCCTGAAGTGCAGAGCAGGAGAGCTCAGCTGGTAAAAGGGCCCTGGAATGGAAGGAAAGCAAGTCAGTCTGTTCTGTGCCCATTGCAAACTGCAATTCAACCAGAGTTAAACACTCACAGCAAGGCAATTCAAACCCTTATGGTGGGAGCACTGAGAATGGCTAAAAAGAAATGTCCTGATGGAATTTAGAGATGGTGTTGGACACAAACTGAGGATAAACAGTCCACACACAGAGAAAATAATGAGATTGAATATGTCAGTAATCAGGGGAAAGCACAGCATGATGGAGGGACTGTCAGGATCCATCAGACCTCTGGATTCCCACATTTCCCCCCGAGGGAATCACTAACTGCTCCATTTGTTACGAAATCACGAACTGATCATTTGTTACAAGCAAGAAAAGGGAGAAAAAATAAAGCAAGCTACCATCAGAAATCAGAACTATTCCATCCCAATGGAATCCCTAGGAAAAAAAGCAAGGGTTTCGGGCAGAGAGGTGGAAATATTAATAATATCACAGGCATGTGCATGTTTATTCAAAGCCCAAACTGAAATTAATCCTCTGTTGTTTTACAATGTAATTGATTATAAAATTAATCATCAGCTTCAAGCAGGATGCTGCCAGTGCTGCCAGCGTGGGCAGAATCCCTCAGACTGCAGCTCTGCCACGTGGCAACATCCTGGCCCTTCCTGATTTATCAAAGCCTCGTGTCTTTTCTTAATTCATTTAAAAACTGATGAGAAGGAGGTTACTGCTGTCCCATGGATTACAGAGAGAATTGGGCGGGGGGCACTGCCTGGTAGAGGGGGTAGAAATAGAACATTCATTATTTGCTGCCAGCTTTATTTTTGCGCTTTACTCACAAATAGTTAAATGATTGAGTAGTTCTATCCCAAACATCCTTTAAATAACCAAGTGAGAATAGGCAAGAAGATATTGTGCTCCCAGGCACTAAGCCCTGTCCACCTCTGGCCTTCTCAGCAGCAGCCAAAATTATCAATATATTGCAAAAACTAATGCACTCTATCTGCCTTTTTTTTTTTTTGAGTCTTCAGCAAGATAAAATAACGTGAAAATCAGCCCAGAAGATTTTGTCATTACTCAGTAGATAGCAGGATACAAGAGGGAGAGGGGAAGCAATTTAAGCTGGAGCAAAAGCATGTGCAAGTGTGTCAGGAACTTTGCTGGGAGACATTGGATGATCCCAGCCCTGCCAAATTAACCTGGATTCGCTGCCACAGCAAATTGAGTTTCTGTGATGCAACAACTTCATTTCTAGTTGAAACAGAGCAATCCAACTCCTACGTCCTAAAAAAAATCTACCCAGCTCAAGTTGAATTACTCTTTGATGTACCTCTCCCTGCTCTTGAGACCTAGATTTAAAGAGAAAGGGTTTTGCAAGATCACTGAACTCTTTAAACTTCAAGAGCTGGTCAGGATCACTGGGATGGACAAAAGTAGTTTGGGCTTGTCCTCCTTTACTATTTTTTTCTTTGTAGTGATTAGTGGATCTAACAGAAAGCTTTGATCTTGTTAATTGGAGTTAGTGCCAGTGGTCAGGAAGGTCTGTGGGCTGATGGAACTTAGAGCAGGAGGTGTTCAGGTGGTGTAGATGTGACACCTGGGGACATGGGCTGGGGGTGGCCTTGGCAGGGCTGGGGTCATGGGTGGACTCAGTGACCTCAGAGGGCTTTTCCAACCTTAATCATTCTGGGTCTCTATGATTTTATGATTCTACAGCTTCATCCACACTGTGCTGAACACAGTAATACCCAAACTGAGCCATAGCAAGGGGATTCCAACTACACAAGAACAACCTCAGCAGCCAAAGCTCACCCTTTTACAGCCCCATTCCCTTGGAAAGCTCCTGTGAGAGCTGGAGCACAAACCCCCTGAGTGTTCCTTCAGGCCCTGCCTGGGGAAGGGAGGGCTTTGGGCAGCTCAGCAACCCCAGGTGGAACACAGGAACCTGTTCAGCTCCTGGCAGCAGCCTCCAAAATCAATCCCGGTGCTTTTTGCTCTTACGTTCCTAAAACCATCTCATAGTTCCCACCCCCACATGTTCTGGAACCCCCTGAGAATCCCGGGCCACTCCCATCCCAGCAGGAACACCAATTATCCCATCGAGACACAGCCAGATGTGTGTGCAGGGCAAGGAACACCAATGTTCTTCCAGGTCAGCTTGTTCAGGAGCTCAACACACAACTTACCTGGCAGGGACAGCTCCAGTCACTTTTGGGACTGCCAGAGAATACCAGGGATGTGACCTGCAAAGGAGAATAAATGATCCCTCCTGTTCAGTGTGAGCCTCTGGCAGGAAGGGGGTTAAAGGGTTGGAGTTTGTTTTCTTTTTCCTGCAACTCCTGCTGTCTCAGCCAGGAGATGGAACAGTGAAATGCTGACATCAGGTGGGCCAAAAGGGTAGAAACTGCTGCAACCAAAGGAGAAGGGTTGCTCTTTTAGTAAATAACATGTATTTAATTCCACACCATTTTTTAATGAAAAAACAATATTAAATTTGACCCTCAGCCCTTCAGTAAAGCTTTTAATGCTGTAACTCACACATTCTTCTGGAGTCTGCCTGGACACTGAATTGGAGTGCAGGGAGCACTTAGTGCTTTAATTAAATGTTTGAAATATTTCTTGGGGCTCCAAAATAGATTCTGATAGATTTCCTGTTAGCTCACCGTTCTAAAATATAATTCTTTACACACTTAACTCTTGTGACTTTCAAATCCACTCTTAAAAGTCCAGCAGGCCTCTGACAACCTTTCTGCTTGGGAGATCAGGGACTGTTTTATCTGATTCCTCTCTGCCCACACAACGTGACTGGAACATTTCTGTGGCTTCCTTCTAATGTGAGAGTTTCTCATTGCAGAAGGTACAGACTGACCAGCATTTCTTATAACCTCACCAGTCAAAAACAGAGGGTTATTTATTTATCTTCTTTTCTTCTTCTTGAAGTTCCATTCTCACCCTGGGTTTGTTTCTCCAGACAGCTCCAGATGGCTGGAAGAATTCTGTGCGCCACAACCTGTCTTTGAACAAGTGCTTTGAGAAGGTGGAGAACAAGTCAGGCAATTCCTCTCGGAAAGGCTGTTTGTGGGCTCTGAACCCAGCCAAGATTGACAAGATGCAGGAGGAGCTGCAGAAGTGGAAGAGGAAAGACCCAGTGGCTGTAAGGAAGAGCATGGCAAAGCCAGGTCAGTAATGGGTTAGTTCTCACATTCTGCCCAGAGCTCTGTAACAGGGGCCAGGCTACACAGGAGAATTCCTACATGATTTAGGAAAGCATTTAAGGATTTTTCCTGGTTATAAGGTGATTGGCAAAACCAGAAAACAAAAATTAAAAAGCAGACATAAACAAGACCTGGCTTTGTAGATATTTCCAAATAAGCAAAGAAGCTTCACCAAGAAAATACTCCCTCTTAACATTAAGATAAAAGGCTGGATGGAGTTTGGAGCAACCTGGGCTAGTGGAAGGTGTCCCTGCCCATGGCAGAGGGTTGAAATGAGATGATCTTTAAGGTCCCTTCCAATCCAAACCATTCTGTGATTTTATGGTAAAAACAACACTTAAATAAGTACTATCAAATCAAATTTGAAAATAATTTGTCAGTATCCAACCTTTAAACACAAAAATGGAATTTGTTATATACTCCCTTGGCAAGGACAGTCTAGAAAACCCTTTCAGCCCCAGGAGTTGTTACCCTGTATGTGACCCAGCCCTGTTTGCCATCCCGAATTACACTGACATTGTTGCTGCCCCCTACAAGCCCCAAGGACATTAAGGGTGCCAGCCCAGGCCTTTTCCCTTCTTTTGCAGAAGAGCTGGACACGCTGATAGGCGACAGAAGCGAGAAGCTGCGGTGCCCGGGGCAGCCGTGCGGGTCCCTGTGCGGGCCGGGGGTCCCGCAGCCGGGGGTCCCGCAGCCCGTGCGGGGCATTCCCGCACACGCCGTGCCCGGGGGGCTGGCGGGGCAGCAGCCCCAGGGCTTCCCCTCCCCGCACGGCTTCCCGCACGGCCCCGGCTCGCTGCTGCTGCCGCCGGGGGAGCCGCAGACCCTCCTGGTGCCCGGGGGGGCTCAGGGGGGGCTGCGCTCCCAGCCGGGCTCGGCGCAGGAATCGCCGCTGCCCGCACAGACCCCGCCTCGCTGCGCGCTCCGAGCGCTGCCCGAGCCCCCCGACGGGCAGGGAGAGCTCCTGCA
>WBMV01007812.1:227670-252383 GCA_013396655.1 Campylorhamphus procurvoides
ATCCCCATCCCAACCCCATCCCGTCCCAACGCACCCCATCCCATCCTGTCCCGTCCCGTCCCATCCCAATGCACCCCATCCCCACTTCCACCAAAAGGGCTGAGCGTGACCCCATATCTTCCACAGGTTATACAGATGAGAGACACTTCCCTTATCCAAAATTAGTGGGTTTTTTTAAAGAGAAATTATTCTTCATAAACATGCATTTAAAAGAGAATATTGCAAATTATTACGTGAAATATTTTCCTTAAATTAATGCTGTTTTCTCCCAGATGCAAATTTATTTTGGAGACAGACAAAAACTATCTAAAGAACATTTTTTCTTGCTCAATCCCAGGGCTTTAAGAGCACCTACACACAGAGCACAGCTATTTCTTTCGGGACCACTTCTTCTGCAATACAATATTTAGAAAATCAAATATAAAGGAATATACGGAGATAACATGTAAAGCAAGCTGAACCAGTGCATTGCTCAGTGTGTTCTGGTTTTCTGCAGGGAACCTCTGGGAGGAGCTGAAGGACGACAGCCTGGCCGTGGATCCGCTGGTGCTCATCTCGTCGTCGCCGCTGTCCCCGCCGTGTTTCCCGTCGCCGTGTCACCTGCAGGGCGGTGGCAGCAGCAGCATCACCAGCAGCAGCATCTCCATCCCCAGCGCAGCCCCCGCCGGGGCCGGGCCGGGGGTCGGGCCAGACCTGCAGCTCACCACCCTCTATTCTGCCTTCATGGAACTGGACACGGTGGCTCCTGCCTACCTGAGCCCTGCTGGCTCCACACCCATCGCCCTCATGTGACCCCGCACCAACCTTATTATTGTTATTATTATTAATATTATTTTGTGGCAATCCAGTCCGAACCATCACACACTTCCCTCTCTGATCGATGCCAGCCGAGACTGTCCATGGCAATCAGAATAACCCTCCTCCCAGAACTCTCCCGCAGGATATGTAGCTTCACTGTCAGCATTTTCTACAGACAGATACTAAAACCAAACAATTTAAACCACTATTTAAAGATAATATTGTTAACAGCTGAACTTGTCACCACCACTTTATCAAGCCACTCATCTTCGGCATCCTCCAGAAACAAACGGCTTGAAGAGGAAAACAAATTATTGACTTTTTTTTCCCTTTTCTTTTTTTCTTTAATGAAAGCTGCTTGCAAATGAACACAGAACTCACAGCACACAACAACCTAACTTATTTCTTGGAGCCAGTGATGGCAACATCATCTGCCACAGACCACTCATCATAAAAAATCTACATATTAAAATATTTATATTCCCCTTGAACGCAGTTCTGGATTTTGGTAAACAAGAACATGAACTGAAATTTCTGCAAGTATTAGAAGACAGAGGACAAGCTGCTGACAGATGAAACCAAAGCAACGAATATAATTCAGTGAAAATATCTAAGTTTTACTGTATTTAAAAAGAAATTTTAAACTCTGGTTTTTTTTAATAAAAAAGAAAAAAACAATTTAGTGGAATTTTTACTTGGCTGGAAATTATTTCCATTCGTGCCTCTATCTTTCACCACACAAGCTCAACTGTAACATGAATTATTCAACAATTAAATGAAGATTTTAAAAAATGCTAATAAAAAAGAGAGAACAGCAGTTGCTGCAGTTGGCCAAAGCCAGAGAGCATCTCTAGTCCCACTTCCAGCTGCATCCAACCCACCCAATGGGATTTCCCAGGATGCTGGAGCTGCCCCTGTGTCAGGACAATGTCTGGGTCCTCCCATGAACCAAAGTAAGGTGTTTCAGTAGCCCCTTTCTCAGGAACGCTCTTCCCCCTCTGATTTTCCAAAGGGGCTGCTTGCAAAATAAAACAAACCAGTTTTATTTCAAGTGATGCAGTCTAACCCCAAAGCGATCTGGGGCAGGAACCTTGGGAGGGAAATAACCTAGAAAGCAAAAAGATCAAAGTGTCTTGGATGAAGAGGATGCTCCGAGGGGCTGAGGCTGCCCCAGCCCTGCAGTGCCCAGGGCCAGGGGGGAGCAGCCTCACCCAGCACAAGGTGCCCCTGCCCAGGGCAGGGGGTGGCACTGGGGGGGCTTTGAGGTCCTTCCCAGCCCAAACCATCCTGGGATTCCATGATCTTTAGTCACAGACCACGTGAATTCAAAGGGAAATAAGGAGGTCAAAGTTTGAGTCAGGCTGAGTAATTTACACTGTGGAAAGGCAGGAAGGAATTACCAAGGTTAGAACAGAGAGGTGGAATTGGTCAAATAAAGACATGCAGTTCTCATCAGGCACTGCCCACCCAGACTGATGCCAGGGCCAGGTCTCTGCTCTCCTCCGTGCCCACCAGCCCAGACTTACAATCAGCTTAGGCAGATGGCTCAAGAGGACTTAGAAGAACTCCTGTGCTGCAGCTCTGTAATCCCTCACGCAACACCCAAGGAATCCTCCCTTGACTCGAGCTCCTCTGCCTCCCTGGGGGTCGGTGCCCTCCAGCATTCTGTACCCAGCAGGTTTTGCCTTTTGTTCTCCAGGAATCTCAGAAGGGTTTGGATTGCAAGGGAATTAAAGAGCAGCTTGTTCCAACAGCTTCCAGCAGGCTGCTCCAAGCCCTGTCCTGCCTGGCCTTGGGCACTCCCAGGGATGGGGCAGTCCCAGCATCCCTGGGCACCTTGAGCCAGGGACTCCCTCCTTCCCTCCCTCCTCCAGGGAAGGATTCCTTCCTCACATCTAATCTAACCCTGACCTCTGGCACTTTGAAGCCATTTCCCTTTGTGCTGTCACTCCAGGCCATTGTCCAAAGCCTCTCCCCAGCTCTCCCAGAGCTCCCTTAGATACTGAAAGGCCACAAAAATTCACCCCAGAGCCATTTTGCTGCTTGGATGAAGAAGAATCCTGTTTGCCATCACTGCAGCTCTGACCATGCAGAGAAGAGGCCAGTGAAACCATTAAAGATTTATTCTTGACAGGACCAATTAGGACAGGCTGTGCCACTAAGACATTAATTAGTCCCATGACTGAAGATCCTTACTCATGCAGGAAAATTCCTGGCACCAGGAAATGAATTAGAGCAGCAGCCCAGGCAGCTGGACAGGGGTTGGACCAGGGGATGGACCAGGACCCACCAAGCACTCAGGTAGAAGCACATCAGTCACCAAAAACCCTGGAGAAGGGAATTCACATCCTGGGATGAACAAACAACTCCAGACCTCATCCTCAGGAAGCTACTGGAGAGTTTAATTTCAACCACAAGCATGAGCCCAGCACATTTGGGTCTGTTGGAAGCACCAGGTCCAAACAATTACTCGAGGCATTTCTATACTTACCCTTCCCTCAAGACCAACTTTGGAACATAAAAGAGTCTCTAAAACAGATGTAAAATATATTTTGTACCACATATCCAGTTAATCTAAGAAGAAAACTGCAATACTTACTCGGCATTAAAGGCAAAAAATAGTGCAAATTTTTGCTTTGTCTGGAAATTATCTTTCTCCTTTTAATATATCTTGCAGAAATGCAAACATTGGCTGAAATAATGGCTCTTGAAGTTATCTGAGTGGTAACAGTTGTGCTCCTGTTTCCTCCAAACATCCTGCCAGCCCAACCACAGGAAGTGTGGCCACGTGTCTGTCTGTCTGTCCCCTGCAAAGAACACTCCTGCACTGTTATGTCAAATTTAGGGTATGACCAATGCCAGGTGATGAATTGCAATGAAGGAACATCCTTGAAATCCAACATCTCAGTGCTGAGGAGTCTTGGTGTGTCTGGGGCAGAGTTTTATCCCTCTGAACTGACACTTGGGTCTTCGTGCACACTTTAATTTTAGGGGTTACAGTGAACCTTCAGTTCTCCTCATTTATGAACATGTCCAGACATCAAAGTAGTCAGCAGGCTTAATTACACACTTAATTATAGATTAGGGTGGTAAGGAATGCATTTGGGAAATAAAACCATCATTTTCAAAGCCAGTTGAGTGCCAGCAAAGAGGGTAACATCGTCCAAATGACAGAGTGCAGTGCCCTTCACCTCATTCACAAAAACAGGGCTTGGGGCTGAGCTTTGGGGTTTTCTTAACAAAATAGATTATAGACATTTCAGATCTGGCTCACCTAGAAAGATTATAAAAACATGCATAGAATTATAAAATGGTTGGGGCTTGAAGGACCCTTAAAGCTCATTCTGTTTCTCCCCTGGGTTGGGCAGGGACCCCTCCCAGTGTTCCAGGGGGCTCCAAGCCCTGTCCAGCCTGGCCTGGGACACTCCCAGGATGGACCCAGGGGCAGCCCCAGCCCCTCTGCCCACCCTGTGCCAGTCCCTGCCCACCCTCCCGGATTATCATTCCTTCCTCATGTTAATGCAATCCAGTCTAATTCCCCTTTCCTGATTCATCCTGTCATTCCACAGGAAGAACTGGAGGTGTTTAGAACTCTTCTCTCCCAGCTGTGTTATCTTCCTTTCATAAAGTAAATTTAATTATGTTTTCTCTGTTGTGTTTTCTTCCCTGCCTGTCTTTACTTCTTGCTACTTTCATATGCAGCTTCATTAACGTGGTTTACACCCTCCACTAGAATAATTAAATTATTCTTAAATAACACAGGCCTTTGTTATTGAAGGTCCCATGTCAGTTTTCAAAATAATGGCTGGGAATCATCCAACTGCAATTATGCTCTACCTACCTAAATTCTCTTTGTAGTTTTAATTAAAATACATTATCCAGTATGATTTCACCTCCTATTTTAAGTTCTTGTACAGCACTGGTTAAAGGAAAAAAAATTATCTCTGTAAAGCAATTACTCCTTTTTGTGGCCTTAAACAGGGAGAATAAATACTTTTGGTTTATCCCAGCATGCAACAAGAGACTTCAGTATCTGTAAAATTATCTTTAAAATAAGATATATTGTCTTACAGAGGAAAATTGAGAAACTTTGAGTATTTTATCAGCAAGAAGCATTTTTCCTATGAGTAAGAAATGTTAAGGGAATGCAAGTCACAGACAGATGAGTGCCCTTGAACAAGGACAAATAAACCAGAAACATGGGGTGAACACAGAAGAGTTGCCACAATAACCAAGCAGCTGAGAAATGCCCTAAGAAATAGGAACCTGAGGAGGAGCACAGAACATCTCCAGGATGATTGGAGTACTTATTAATAAATGAGGCTGACATACCAAGTAAAAAAGTATTGGTAATGAAAGTATATTCAGGATATTTTTGGCAGACATTTAACACTGGAGATTCTTCACAGGAATAAAATTTGGATTTTTTCTTTTTAAGGTTCTTTTCAATCCCAGAAGATTTCGAAGCAAGTCCAAGTAATTACACTTGAGCACCAAAATCAGAGAGACTCTTTAACCTGCCTTATCAGAGTTACCAGCACTGATTTTGCTCCCTCCTCTGTTTAGGCATTCAGTGAGATCAGCATCGAGAATTCTAAGAAAATAGACCTGATGCTTCCAGTTGTTGAGGTCATTCCAAGAGGAAGTTTAATCAGCAGAGAACATCTCAGCACAGAGAACAGGTCCAGGCAAAGCCTCTGACCTGGAGAGCCTGGAAGAGAACTGAAGGCAGAGCATCCTCAGCTGAACAAGCCCCATCACAAACCTTGTGCCCAGGGAACCACCTCGTTGCAGACTCAGCCCAGGGGGGTTTGTGCAGCTCCAAGACAGAATCCAAAAGGTAAAGCTTTGTATTAACCAATTTCCTCCTCCAATTCCAGCACACTCTGAGGGACAAATGCTGTGTTAAGGACTCCCCAGCAACTGTGTGGAATCAGAATGAGTTCCAGAAGGTGCTTTCAAACCAACCCTTTCTCTTTCCTTTCCCCTGAGAGCTGGTGAGTGTCTCTGCTCACAGAGAAATCAGAGACATTCCCAGGAACTGCTGAGTGAAACATCAAAGCCACTTCAGCCTGAGCAGCTGCTGCAGTTTCAGTGGCAGAGACAGATATTGCCAATTCATTCCCAAACTCCATTCCGCATAGGGCAGCACAGGTTCTTCAGAGGCACAATCTGCTGCATAACAGCAATTCAGGCAACTCTAAAGGTCTGTTTCAAGTTTCTCTATTTTTTCAAATTTATTTTTCACATTGTCAATGTTTTTCAGAAGTACAACCTGGGACACAACTGTGATCTGTGCAACTCCACAGTTCCATCAGTGCAACTGGTGCTAATTTCTTTAAATGACACCCCAAGATACTTTGCCAGTCTGAAGGCTGAATGCCACTTCAACACCTTGAATGTGATGGGTTTCCTCACAAAACCACCCCAACCACTGCAGTTTCCCCATGTTTCCAATCACCAAGAAGTGAAGCTGGTTACCTACATTTGCAGAAAGCTGAAACTCAGATATTGATGGAAGAGACCTGAAATGACAGTCCAAATGTTTTTCATGTGCTAACGTAAATATTTAAATAAAATAGACAAATCACCCTAATTTCTAGGATCAATAATTTATTTTGTATTTTTTTTTTACATTTTGCAGTTTGTTACAGGAGAAGAAACACTTGCTAACAGATGTGACATGTTTTTAAACCATTTTCCAAGGTAATGGAAAAAGTTAAGCATATTCCTTAGTATGCACATGGATGACTAAGCTACCAATATAAAATTAATTTAAGCAAGTGCAGTCCCTATTTAATCCTTGTATAAATTAATTTTAGGACTCTCCTTCTCCTACAGGAAGACTAAGTTGGAGCATCTAATTGTTTTTTTGTCCTGGAACCTCACATGTTGCTCTCTCTGTGCCAAATCCCCCAGCTCAGTGCCTGAAGCCAAAGCCCCAGAGGTGCCTTTGCCTCCTGGATCTCCTCAGCTCCCACCTGGCCCAAAAGGAAACACAACAAGACTCCCAGGGTTCTGAAAACCAGATTCTCTTCAGGACAGTGCATTGCATTGCCACAGTGGATGTTCTCCTAGCAAACAAATCAGGTAACTAAGAAGGTACAAAGAATTAGAAAGGAACTCAGTAAAAATGCCTCTAACATTTTCCAAGTGGGGTATTAACTAGAATCCTACTTTCATTCCACAAAAAATAGATATATTTTTTTTATAAATACATTTTAATACAGACAGTTCTGCTTCTAGGCCGAAACAAGTCAATGTGACATTCAAAGAGGTTTGCTGGGTGTATCAGACACAAGCAGACACGACAGACGCAGGGACAGGGGCTGGAGGGACAGCCTGACACAAACACCAGTTCACTGCTGGTCCCACAGGGCACTGACACAGACACCAGATGAGCTGCACTGGAGCCCTAGAGCATCAAGCTCCTGAAACAGTTCCAATATTTCCATGTACAGAAAGTGGTATGAACATCAGTGACATTTAATACTAATATTGAGACATTTCTATAGATTTAGGTAGTGCTTGTGCTGGGGGAATAGAGAAGAACCACGACCAGAAGCTCCCAGCTGACTCAGACCCAAGAGAAAAACCATTGACACTGCTCATGGCCTGAAATCTCTTGGGTCCAAGAGCTGAAATGAATTCTTTTCCTGCCCTTGTTCCACTCTTCCTCATTTTCCCCCCAAAGGGTCACTGCACATAAATCTGCCCAGGTTTTGTGCCACACACACACATTTAGAGCTGCTTCCCCACATCCCCATAAATGATAGCAATCATCTCTATAGTTTCCTTCTTAACCAGATCTAATTAAAATTGAGCTGTTAACCATCTTTTTCAGGTTATGAATAATTAATAGAGCATTTTTGTAACACTTATTAAGTACAACAGTTGGATGTTAGCATTTTCTTACCTTAAATAGCCCCCCATCTTTGCATGACTGAGAGTTCCCTTTCATTTTTGTCATGAAGATTGGAATTGAGTTTCCATGAGTGGATCTGCAGAACTATTTCTCACTTTGCTTTTCCAGCCTCTCCTCAGACTGAAGGGATTTGGGCAGTGGCAGCCTGCACATTTCACACACAACCAGCTACCACTGGACACTCTGGGCAAGAGTTTGAAATGAAACTCAGAGGACAGAGGTGGAAAACAGAGCATCTTACTGACCTGCTCAGCAATGACCCACAGAGATTAGGAGCAACCCCAACACATTGTTTGCAAACCTACAGAGACTTCATACATTAAATAAAATAAATAAATAAATTCTTCAGAGTCAGGAGAGTGGATCATTCAGTTATTTCATAAATGTCACCACAGAGATAATAATTCATAGAAACAATTTTGGCTTTTGCCATAAAGAGTTTCTAGAAGTTAAATCACAGTTGCTGTGTTCATTTTAAAAATTAATTACTCTTTTCCTGCCGTGGAAGTGTGAATTCTCAGAGCACAGAGCAGGGCAGCTCCCCTTTACTGCTGCTTCCCCTACAAAACCCTGACACTTCAAGGAATCCAAGGCTGACAAAGTGAAAAAATGTGTCGAGTTATAATTTCCTTGAAAGAATGTGTTGACTATAATTGCCCTGTCTCTCAGAAAAATTCTGTCACTATTGGCACTCCCAGAGACCTCGTTTCTTTTGCCAAGATTAAGCCCCCTGTAAAGCACTCACATAATCCTGGTTTATGACAGGAAACAGCCGGGCATTATTAGCAGATAATCTTGGTTAGCTCTGAGATGTTTTCTTTCACTTTCACAAAGTCACATCCTGAATTGCCAGACTGGCTGTTAAAACAGAATTGTAGTGCTAATTAAAGCAATGTTGAAAATGGTAAGAAAAGGAAGAAAATACTAGATTTTTTTTTTCCCCAGAGCCAGTATTGGGTGATTTCACAAGGAACTTCCAAAGTGAACCCAAAATAATTAATACTAAAATACAAAATAATAACTAGACAAGGAGATTGACAAATTCTTCTGTGAACAATGCTGCTAAGATTGAATTTTTCAACCCATTTATAGTAAGAATCAACTGGCAATTTATGGGGGAAAAAAGTGGGTTTCACTTTCCAGCTGAGCTGTGAGGTCTCTGCTCCCCTTGAGATGGAAGCTGAAGCTGCTGGTGCTGTACAAAGCGTGGCCTTTGCCATTAAATGGTGCAGGTCATTTTTAATTCAAACCCAAGGACAGAAGTGGCACCAGAACAGCAACTCCAGGGCAAAGGTTTCTGAATAAACACCTGTAGTGCTGTTTGTGTGCCTCGTGTCAACACTGGGACTGGCCCATGAACAGAGGGAAAAGGAACAGAACCTTGGAGAGTGATTCCCACGTTTGTAAAGACTGAGGATGAAGATGATTTTAAAGGAACGTGAACAAGGTGTTTCCAAGGGAAACAGGGAGCCAACAGTGGTCACTGCTCCAGTGGAACACAGGGAAAAGCACCTTCATTACACTTGCCACAGAAAGTTTTGTTGTTTGCTGTGGTTTAAGAAGCAGAATTTGTTCTCTGTAGCAAACTCTGGGGGCTTTTAAAACTAGTAAAACCCCTCCAGCTTTAGCTAAAGCTACAATAGCTTGAAATAGATTTTATTGAAATTGTCCAATCTTTTCTTCTGGTTTAAAATATTACTAAAAATACCAGACAACACATTCACTTAGTTAAGTATCTCCTCTACAGTTCACACCACATTTTCTGTTAGCCTGGAATTATTCCCCAGAGAATGTGAATCACCACATTTCAGGAGATCAACAGCAGGTAATTCACACTCCTGTGTTTAACCTCAAACCTACCCAAAAATACAGTGTCCCAAAGTCCATCCAACACCACACTGCCCTCCTGGGAACCAGGGGACTCTCCCTTGGTTCTTCTACCTGAGCTGTGCCTACCACTCAAGCGTCATTGATTACAGTCATATTTTTATGGAATTATTTTGGATTTGAAGTCCAAAGTCTTAAAAGGAGGCAGCACAAAAAAGGAGCAGAACATGACTATTGTAGGTGACAAGGTGCTGCACTGAGAGAAAACTCCACACAACAACCTAAGAGTCCACACCAAAGTACAACTAATCTCCCCAAAACATACTGAGATGTGTATTTCCATATTAAATATATGACTGGCAATTCTGGGCAAGTCCCATTGCCAACAGTCTTTTAAAAATCTTTTGCCCAGAAGTGACTATTGTGAACAGCAGGTTGAACATACCCCATACAGGGTGCTCATTGTAAGTACACACACTCTCTTCTGTCTCTAAATCAACATATTTTCTCCTTCAGGAATTGAAACAAAATTCAGAAACACTTAACCCTGCAAAATGTCATTGGATATACAGTTGTTTAACAGTCTTGATTAAAAAAAAGGGATGGGGAATGACAAAATTTTTGAAACTACTTTAACCTTTAGTAGTTACTGTGCTGTAAAATCAATGATCAGTAGCTCAGAGCATCGTACAAATAAAGAGGAAATTCTTTGTATCTCTCAAATAGATCAGTCAGCCATAGTTTAGTTGTATCATTTAATACACTAGAGACAAAAAATAGTGATAAATACAAATCTCATTGTGATAAGAATTACTACAGCTACTAATGGTGTAAAATCAGTGAACTTTACATACTTTTGTAGCTACCAGGCTTACTAAAACCTCTGTGCTGTAACCTCAACTCACTGTGTTTTCTTTAGGAAGCTGCATCCTCTCTCAGAAGTCAAGGAAGCCAAGCCAAATACACCTGGTGACACATGGAAGAGTGACCCCAACCCAGGCAGAGCACAGAGAATCCCTGCTCTCAGACAGTCACACTGGGAACCCTCTGCAGTCCTGCCTGATGTGGAGCTGCCACTGAAGGGATGCTCAGCACAGCTGGAAGGGGAGCTCATAAAAATGGTCACAAACACACCTAGCTGAGGCTAACATAGAATGTTCCACTTCAACTCACAGAATTAGACATGGAGACATCAACTATTTATAGAAATATCTACAAACTGCAACTGCCTTTTTTTATTATTTTACTTTTAAAGTATCAGTGAACTGACCTTTAGAGTAGGGGTTTCATGACAAGAGGCCTCCCCACACTGCTTTATTCTTGCTGTTGCTACTTCTAGGGCAAAACTGGTCTTAAACTTCTTCCAGAGTCTGAAGAGAGAGCTCTTGCTACAGTTTATCCTGTGCCCTTAAGTTGTACATTATTAGATTTACTGTTTCACCTGCATTAATTACGGATGTGAAACACTTTTAACAAAGGGAAAACACTGCCAGAACATTCTTTAAATGCAAATACAAATAGAAAATTGGAAATTTCACACTCTCCAGCTGCCCTAGACAAATGAAAGTGTTGCTCTAACAAGCAGCACTGAAGCCCTTATCTTGCTATCGAGCAGAGATGAAAGAAAATAGACATGGAAAGTGTAGCATGAACAGGCTGAATGTTAGCTGTGTGAAAATGTTAAATAAAGCTAAAATAGTCCCATTTTTCCTGATTGTTCTGCAAAAACTGAAATGAAAGGAAGGTACTTATGGTCACAGACCCACAATGCTAATTTAGCTTCATCTGAAATGTAAAAGGACAGTACCCAATTAAAACAGCTCTGTCATTGACCTGCTGGTCTTCAGGGTGAGTTTCAGACTTAAACAGAGCATTACACAGAAGGACCAAAACTAAAGCATTAAATACTTATGGAGAGAGCCAACCTAAAGATGAAACTTGCCTTTGTGAGATGTTATGTTCAACATTTCCAACTGGATGGACAAGTTAAGTTTGCTTTGAAGCATTCACAAAGAGAAACAACCAACCAAACCTCTGCCTTTGCAGCCATCCACTCCCGTGGTTTCTCTGATTACGTTCTTTGGGAAAGCAATCACATCCTAAAAGATACTTGAGAGCAAGAACACAAATTCACAGAACTAGGGCAAAATCCCCAGGTCCCACAAGGCCATTTTCAAAGCAAACACTTAGAGAACTTAGGGAGGTGGGATCCAAAGACCATTTAGCTTAAAGTTCTGAAGAGCTGGGTCTGCTTCGAAGCTCAAAAGAGACGAGACCGGCAAATTTAGTCATGAAACTCCTACTGTGGCAAAGAGTTCTTGGTTTGTGGATCCTTGTCCAGCTGACACTGCAGGCAGCAGAACTGAAGGTGTTGGTATCCCTGATGACTTCCATAGGAAAAGGGAGGCCAGCAAGGCCCATCCTGTGCTCAAGGTCCTCCACTGTAAGAATAATCTGCCTTGTTGTGCATCACCAGCTTGTTGTCTACAAAGTAGAAACTGTCCGACTGTGTCTCGTAAGGGTGAAGGATCATCTCCCGAACTGCAGGGGACAGAAAGGACAGAGCAAACACAGTGAATGGTGTCACTGCAGCCCTGCTGGGGAAACACCCTGCAGGGTGTCAGGTACATTCCAGGGCACCCCTCAGACAGCAGCAAACTGGTGAAAAACCCAAAGAGAAACCAGCCCAACGCATTTGCTGACAGTGCCTTTTAACCAAGTTAAACATAATCCTGGAATTATAGAACCAGGGAATCATTTATGTTGGAAAACTCTTCTAAGGTCATCAAGTCCAACCACTAACCCAGCACTGCTATGTTTGCCACTGACCATGTCCCCAGGTGCCACATCCAGTCATTTCTGAACACTTTCGGGGGTGAAAAATGTTCATAATCCAATTAGATTAAGGCACCATAAAAGTAAGTGCTCCATCTAACCTCAAAACACACACGACAGTTTCCAGGGTTTATCTTGTTGGGGTTTTTTAAAAACCAGCAAACTCAGAAGAAATTTATTCTGCCCTAACAATAAGCAGGCAGCAGTGTCTCACTACATTCTCCACAGACTATAATATTAGTGCTGACATACACAATTAGGGGTTGTAAAGAGTGAGATCACACAGATTTAGTGCTTGTGCTATTGTGTCTTGGGAAAGAGGAGAGAAAATAAAAGTTATGTTCACACTAAAACCTCTTCAGCTCAATAAAACACATCAAACATTAAAGCAGAACATAACATTTATGTCATCTGTTTATTGAATGTCTTTTTAATCCCATTTTTTGGTTGGTTTATACCACAATTATCTTTTTTCTTTCTGATATGAAGCTTCCCTTTTATGAATTAAAAAAAACCCAACAAAAACCCAAACACTAAACAAGCAACTCTGGTGTGGGATGAGAAGCAAGTTCACAAAACAAAACCAAACCAGTGTTAACACAGATATAAAAGTATGAATTATTCTACCCAACCTACTTCTTACAGACAGCTTTTATGAAAGGGTTCCCCCAAACCAGCTCAGATAAACATCAGTGTGACAACCCAGAAATTGAAGTGAACTTACTGAGATCCTCTGAGAGCTGAGGGAATTCATAGATGTGCTCACAAGTATTTTTACTGCTGGGGATGCAGAAGCCAAATTCAAAATCAAAACTCTTCAGCAGCTGATCACGGAAATAGTGCCTCTCAATCATACGGAAATTATTGATGGGCTTGTCCCCTACTGTGAATTCCACCCTGAAAAAGATGGGTAAGATTGATGTCAGCTGTCTTGCTTAAATAAGATTTGCACCATTCCTGAAAGGTAGAAGAGAGCTCTGCAAAGAAAATAAAAAAGCCAAAAATATAAAGCCACAACACTAACTAAATTATCATTTCTTCTTTTTATTAAAGCCTTCTACAGGGACACAACACAGCAGTACAAACCATAGGTTATACTACATTTTCATTCTTTTTGCTCAAAATAGAGACAAGCAAGACAATCTTTAGGTGTCAGATTTTGTGGTGTTTTACTGAAGGCTGCAAGCAGTGCTGCCAGACACAGCAAAGGTCAACCATGACCTCATCATTTCACATATATCTGTGGATCCGTGGGTTTGGGGAGTGCAGTGTGGAAGCTGAAGGTAAATCTGCCAGAGCTGGCAGGGCCTCTGTCAGACAAATTATAATGCACAGAAAGAGCTGGAATGTAGAATCATGGAACAGTTTGAGTTGGAAAGGACCTTAAAGATTGTGTCATTCCAACCCTGTGTCACAAGCAGGGACACCTTCCATCAGCCCAGGTGGCTCCAAGCCCCATCCAGCCTGGCCTTGGACACTCCCAGGGATGGAGCAGCCCCAGCTTCTCTGGGCACCCTGTGCCAGGGCCTGCCCACCCTCCCAGGGAAGGATTCCTTCCCAACATCCCATCCAATCCTGCCCTCTGGAAAGCCATTCCCCTTGTCCTGGCACTCCAAGCCCTCCTGGAACCCCTTTAGGCACATGAAAGGCTCTAAGGTCTCTTCAGGGCCTTCTCTTCTCTGCCCAGCCTTTCCACCTTTGTAGCATCAATCTCTTCAACACCAGCCTATTCCAGAGGCAACTAAACAAGCTGAAGGGCTGGAGAAAGCAAGGTATCCAGCAAGGAGACTGGGAGCCCCTCACAACAACAAATGACCCCCATTAATTCAACTTCCTGAGTGGATCCCCATGGCAGAGCCATCTCCTGTGTGGTTTTGGTGCCTCCTGTGCCAGGGGCAGCAGCAGAGGGGGTACTCACGTGGCTCCCACTTGGCGCAGCCTCAGAAAGGCTGGGGTGAACTGGTAGCGAACGAAGCGCCCGGCGTTGGGATCCACGTCCTTCCTGTCACTGTGCTCCCGTTCTGCAGGCACACAGGAGAGCCCCTCAGAGCCAGGCACTGAGAACACACCCTGAGAAAGCCCGAGGGGAGCTCACCCTCCCACCCTGGAGACCCCATCAGAGCCAGGCACTGAGAACACACCCTGAGCAAGCCTGAGGGGGAGCTCACCCTCCCACCCTGGGGTATCCACTCCTGGCCACTTGGACATGGACCTTTGGTGTGAGGCACTTCTGGCCACCTGAAGTGATTTCCTGCTCCTACCTCAGCCCACGACTGCAGACCAACCCTGAACAATCCATAATAATCCGTGCCATAAGTGCATAATCAGAAAAAAACCCCAGTTGCCCCAGGTTTTTACTGCCACTGTCAACATGTAATACTTGGATGGCTACAAGTACCACCAAAAATTAAAATAAAAGAGCGAAAATTTTCAGTTTGTCTAATTTGCACAATTGACAAAGCTGCTCCTTTTTGGAAATACCATTTTCCTGGCTCCTTGGTGAAATATGCTAAACTAACAGCTAAACTCTGTACAGGGGGGCACAAGCTGATGAACAGCCAAGAAACAACCACACGGTGATCTCCTCCTCTTCTGCTTCTGGTTACAACATCCATCTGCCCTTCCCTGCCACAGATGGCAGCTGTGAGAGCACAGCACAGCTCTGCTCACTGTGTTGGTACAAAGAGACACCTGGAAAACATTGCTGCTGCAAGCTGAGACTCAGCCCTCCTGCAGCTGAGAGCATCTCCTGGTGTGGGAAACACACAGAGTAAAAGGAAGGGGGAAAGGCAAAGGGAAGCAGAGACCAGCATGTGTTTGTTCAAGGAAATGTTATTTTGTTTGTAAACTCACCTGAAGCTGCTGGCTTGGTGATTTCAAACAAGACTGTGCCAGATTCCATGTCCCGGATTTTAAACCTTGTGAAGTCTATCTTGTAAACATTTTCCTCTGGAGTGCACAAATAATCTGCAGAGGAAAGGAAATTTGAATGAAGGCTGCCCTGAAATACTAGGAATTTCTAGCTGTTCTCTGGAAGCCACACTGTGCAGTGAGAGCAGCCCAAATGCATCCCCACTGCTGCCCATTGGAATTCAAAACTGATGGCTCTAAAGAGTCTCAGCTCTGAAGGCCCTGCTGGGACAGGACAGGGAAACACCTCTCTCCCCCACACCCCCCGAGGTCACCACCTTCTCCCCACCCTGTGCCAGCACCTTCTGCATCCATTTCCTCCCAGAGTACTCAGACCAGTCAGCACGTCCATCAAATCCCAGCCTTTCCAGTGTAAGAGGCTTTGCCTGTTTTAAAAACTGCCCTGTGGCAGAATGCAAGTGCTAAGCAGCTTTAGGAGCACTAAGCCGACTACAATTAACTGGAACAGGAGTGTCCTCCCTTGTGCCACCTCCCTGCTCCAGCTCTCTGAACACAAGGGGTGGCCTCTGCTCCACTCATTGTGCCACACAAGGACTTGTTTTCCTCAGCACTGAAAATGGCATTGAAGCCTTTCTCTGTATTAGGAAAACAGGGAGCAGAGCTCGTTCCCAAATCCAGCATAGCCAGTATCTTTGGGAGAAAAATCATTACAGAATCATAGAATTGTTGAGGTTGGAGAAGCCTTCCAGGATCACCGAGTCCAGCCACTAACCCAGCATTGCCAGGTCCACCACCAAACCATGTCCCCAAGTGCTACATCACACATCTTTTGAACACTTCAGTGATGAGGATTCCACTACTAAACCCCCATGGATTTGGCTTTCAACCCTGCTGTGCCCTGAGCCAGCCCCTGGCATGGGAATCAGCCTCCTCCCTGGGGAAGGAGCGGTGGTGCCTCATTTCCACTGCACATACAGCACACATGGAAAACAGCTCCAAGAACTTACTCTAGCCTGACAAATCTAAATAAATGCTTTATGTAGACAAGTCAAGTCAGCTTTCAAACAACTGCACACCTGCTTGATGTTAGAGACTGGTTTTGGAGGTTCCAAGGTGAAAATAATACTTTAACATTCTAATTCTTAGGACTTTCTCAGCTACTAATTCCTGCTGTTAATCTGAGCTAATCACTTATTTCTGTCTGCTTTCGTATTTCTGAAATGCAAATACATCCATCCACCTTGGGCTTAGTCACTGGCTCCATAACAACAAGTTACAAGTGCCCAGAGCTCAGACCTGCCCATGACAACCCAACTTCAGCACAGCTATAACAAATCCTGGACCACTCAGAGACTTCTCCTGGCCTGTTGGAAACAAACATTTTCCTAGAAGCCTTTTATTCCTTCCAAATCTCCAGAACTTGGAGAACTGTCCAAGTACACTCAGTACAAGGAACAGAGATCCTAAATGTTTTCTCTGGACAGTTTTACTGGTCTCCAACATCCCCATATGGTGAATGCTCAAAAGAATGCCCAGAGAAGCTTTGGCTGCCCATCCCTCAAAGTGTCCAAGGTCAGATTGGACAGGGCTTGGAGCAACCTGGGATAGTGGAAGGTGTCCCTGCCCAGGGCACATGGGTGGAACTGGATGACCTTTAAGGTCCCTTTCAACCCAAACCACTGCAGGATTCTACAAGTCTATAAATGGGCATTAAGAGAGAGGACAGTGTTTGAAGCATCCCTGGCATTTGGCAGGGATTTTCTCTTCCCTATCAACACAGAACAAGACAAAACCAACCCCAGCACCCATGCTATCAGGACAAACAAGATACAAGCTCAGCTTTTTCACTCCCACAAGAAAACACCAGGCTATTGTTTGACCACAGAATCCAAGAACTGCACAAAATCGTCCCTTCTGTCTTCACCAGCAGCCAAGAAGACAGCACAGACATTTAAACCAAGCCCTTGCCTCGAGCCCCACCATTTAGCATTCCCCAGGGAGACATCCTGCAATTACTCTGTGATTCTGGGCTCTGACACATCAGCCACCCAAATTCTTAACCAGTCCCACAACTTCCCAGCTCCGAGCAGGCACATGCAAAACTCAGAGTGATGGCAGCAGGCAGAGCCTCCCAGAGCCCAGCTTTGCCTCTCCCCGGGCAGGCAGAGGGCTGCAGGGAGAGGTGACAGTCGCCTGGGAGCTGGGACACCTTCCCTGGAGCACGCGGGCAAATCTGAAGCTGCGTTTGTCTGCAAGTTAATTATTAAGTGTTTTTACTCCTGCAGGATTGCTGCCCGTCCAGCACCATGGCAACAGCTTTATCCCCCTCCTTGGCAGCAGCGTTGCTGCAGTAACAGTGCCCATGACTCATCTGGAGCACAGGAGAGCCAAGCAGAGCCTCCAAGGAGGAGTAAAGCCCGGGTAGAATCCCCACCAGGCTCCTGCTCACTGATGTTTGCACCCCTACACTGCATTTTCCAACTCTTTTTGACCTGAAAATATTTTAAACCCCATTTTGTTTCGCTTGTTTTTAATCAACATGCCAGTGTACAACTGGATGACATCCAGGAAGATCAGCTGCCAGAATACTGCAATCAATACTGTTTTTTCCTCCTCTGGCAGTGCCCAGTCCTCTAGAACAGAAAAAAAAACAGGAATATATATTCCTCTGAGTCTGTATTACATTTGTTTCTGCCATTCCTGTTCAAAAATCAAAGTAGCCACATGCTGGCTTTTCCCCCACACATAACAGGAGCCTGCAGCTACCCTGGAAGGTCTTATTGGGAACGGGCTGCTTGCAATTGGCAGATCCTTCTGCTCTGCTGAGCACTGTCAGATTTGCTAATCTCATCCCATACATACTTATTTTTAAATTACTGTAGGGCCCAGTTGCCCACACTTTTGTGACTCACTGAAATGTACCATTTGCTTCCCTTATCCTAATTCCCCATCGCCACAATTTTGGGAGAGAAGCAGCATCCATGGCTATTTGAGTCAGGCAGGAGGCACCTCAAACCCTTGGGGAGGGGACCATTACAAGAACAGTGGATTGGTTTCTTGGGACAGAATATATTCTTGTTTCTTCCACTTCCCCCGAAGCAGATTGTGCTGTTTCTCTGTTAAAAACCACGTAATTGTGGTGTGTCCCTAACCAAGCCTTCAGTACTCACCTGATTTAGGAATGACAGAGCACACTTTGAACAAGGGATAAAGGGACAGACACACAAGCACTGCTGTAGGAAACCCATCAGACTGGCTTTTGTCCCAAAGCATCCACTGCAAAAGTAGGTCACAAAAGAGGAGCATTTCCTACTCCTTCCTAAATACAAGGAAATTGCCATATCCCAGAGCTCCATCCCCAAACTTTCTGGAAATCATTCACTGAGTTGAACTTGATCTCAAAACAGAGAGGAACCCCCTACAACCTGCCCCAGCCTGGCATTACCAGCTGCTTCTTACTCACCCATCCCAACTAACACCATGGTGGTCTCAGGAAGCATCAGAGGTGATTGTCTTCCTGCGCCTGGTTCAATGAATTCCTTCATGAATTCTCCTCTTCCCTTTGTAGGAAAAAGTGATTCTAAAAACACCCCCAACCTGTTCAAGGGCTTAGCTTTGTTCTCAGATGCAGAGAGTGCTCCTTCTCTGTTACAGTTCTGAGGTGGTAGCTCCACTGCCTAATACAGAGAAGAGCCAGTACTCATTCAGGAAACCTTCCTTCCCAAATCCAACCAAAACTACAAAATAAACCAGCAAACCAGGCTGGGCAATGCCAGCAGGCACTTCCTGTGGACACTGGCACATCCTGAACCCCAGTGCATATTTCTAGGCACGTATTTTAACAGCTGGTGTTACAGAGGAGCACAAAAGGTGAGGGATAACACAGTGCTAGATAATACAAGAAGAAAGCTACGAAAGGCACTTTCTCCTCTGGCCCTCTTCCTGTTATTCCAGTTATCCAATGGATAAGATTAGATGTTTGATCCTCATCAGGGAAAGCTAAAAGTCAACCCTATATTGTCAAATTCCCTTTGCAACCACCCCCCCCAGGCACATTTTGTCAAGAGGCATTTATGGGCAGTAGGGCTCACACTCTTTGTTGTGCTCCTTTCAAGACCTCTTCTTCTCTGCAATCAGGAGAAAGCACGTGTCCCCTCTCACAGACACTGGATATTTCTGTGGTGTTCATCAGAGTCTAAGCTCAGATTGGGCAGCTCCTATTTTAAGGCTCTAAGAGCTCACAAAGGAAAGCAGAGTGCATCTGGGGTAAGAAATAACTCAAAATCTGGTCCTGAAAATGGGTGTAGATCAGGAGAAATCTGTAAAGAGAGTGATGCAAGGGCAGTGACTTGTAACAGGAATTTCTCTCCCCAACACAGGCAATAACAAGAATTTAGGGAATGAATGAGAAGGCTCCTGTAGTTATGCAGGCCTATTTCTTAACAGGCATTAACCAACAAGGTCAGGAGCTATTTTGAAGACAACTCCCAAGACATAAGCCAGGTATAAAGCAAAGACAACTGCAGAGGAATTGCCAGGAGCTGGAGATTAGGAGATTATCAGATTGAAGAGTCTCAGGAGGAAGTGAGCAAAAATAGCCCAAACCCCACGAAGACACCAAGCAACGATGCAGGACACAGGGCAGGACCTCAGGGGGAAGGCAGGGCAGGTACCAGGTGGTGTTGATACACCTGCCCAGACAACAGGTGGTCAGTTAAAGAAAAAATAGACAATTTTCCTGCCCTTTGCCTTAGCAGTTCAAGTCCTGTAAAACGAAGCCAGCCAGGATCCAGAATCCACTCCATTTCTAAAGCTGTGGGGTTTGCATAACCAAAGACTGGGGAGTGACATGGGGACAGAGGCAGCTGCCCTCCCACCCAGCTCTGGAATTAGGCTGCTGCAATGCCCCAGAGGAAAAATACTGCACCAGAAGGATCCCACAGGAGTTTTTCTACAGCAGCACACTTACTGACCAGCACTGTGAATGAAGCACGGGGGGTGCAGCCCAGCAGGCTCTGAGCTGGGGGACTTCCCAAGGTCCCCAGACCCCCTCTCAGGTGCTGAGTCCTACTGTGGAGCTCAGCAGGCTCTGCTTTTTGTGGCAGCCTGCTCATCTCTTTTGGTTTTTTCCATTTTTTTAACTAGATCTTTCCAGACTTCACCCTCTCACAATTAATTTGATCACAGCCCTGCAGGCCTTGTTAAAGAAGGATGGAGCTGCTCTTCCCCCATCTCCAAGGCATCCAACCACTTTTTCCTGCTCCCTTCTCACACTGATTGCACTCAAAGTCTGAAACCACATGCACAACAGTAACCAAATCAGCTATTTTTGCTCTTACACAGGGCTGAGCCAAAGCCATCAGGCTCTGCCAGACTCCCCTGCTGGATGCCACAGCTTTCCTCTTAGCTTTGCCATTTCCAGCAGCCTGGCAGAAGGAGGAACCTGGTGACACACAGGCCATGTGAGCTGCCCCAGGAACCTTAACAGCCCATACTGTACTGTGAGACTTCCAAAAACCCCCTTCACCTACACAATATCCTGAGCCACGTGGGATCAGAGCCTGCAAAGGTGCACAGCCTACATAGGGGTGCTGAGGGAAGAGTCATGGAGAAAGTAGCTTGGCACAGCTCTGGGATATCACTTTGAGACAAGAAATCAGCACATCAAAACACATCACAGCCCTGGACAAGTCAGAACAGTGGTTCATTAACCCCTCACAAACACCCGCAGCTCGTCAGAGCTCCTAATGAAATACATTCTCCCAATTAACTGGGGAGGGAAGTCATGGTCCAGGAGTGGCTTTGAAAATTGATTCATGCACATCTGCCTCACATTCTAATGCCTCCCTCCCCATGTACCCTCCTGGTCCTTGCTTATCCAAACCCCATGGCTTTAGAAATGGATTTTATCCTGGCTGGTTTAGCTTTAGAGGACTTGAAGTGCAAAGCCAGAGGGCAGAGAAATGGTTTATTTCTCTTTTTCTTTATTTGACTACAGGAAAACTGGTAGGAAAGTCACAGAGTAAGGGTCTACCCTGCCCAAGCCACCAAGGCAGCCAAGCTGGCCTTTAGCCAAAGCTGCCTAGAGAAGTCTCAAAGAAATCCCCAATGACAGCTCAAGGAAGAGATTACCTTCAGAAATGATTACGTACATGTTCCTTATTTAAAAATAAGGTGTGTTTTGAAATTGCTTCCAAGTCTGTAATCCATTATTTAACCCCTTGGTTCACTAAAATAAAATCAGCTTTAGAATAAAACTTAAAATGTATTGTCTTGGATTACAGACAAAGTGTGCAGGAGATAAGCAGGGCAGTCCCAGAGGACAGAGCTTGTCTTTCATTACGTATCTGACTCCTCTGATCCTCACTGCTTCAGTAATTAATTGCAATTTGAACTGAGCTCTGCCCCACTCCTTTTCTAATCTTAAATTAATCGCGTCACAAGGTTCTTCCGCTTTTTCTAACCACAGTTGTGTGAGCAAGTAACAAATCTTGCTAATTGCAAAGGAAATGGTTCTCTTGCCCTACACCTGATCCAGCTGGAGCAGCGCCAGAGCCAGCCTGGCCAAAAGGCCCAGATATCCCAGATCTGGCAGGCTGGACACCCACATGCCAGGAAACGTTATGGGCCTGGAAATGCTGGAGAATTTAACACTAAAAGGACACAGCATATGCAGGGCAGTTTGCTCAGCTCCCCCTTTAAGCTTATTAGAAGCACATTAGGGGCAGAGGCCGGCTGGCTCCTTTGGCTGCCCACAGACAGGGTGTCCTGCCACAGAGCCACATCCTGCACCACCACCCTCCCACCCCAGGCACCTCATGTTTGGTCATTTGTCAGCTGTACCTACTGGGAAAGGAAAGACCAGCTGTGCTTCCTGATGGAAACATTTTTAGGAAAAAATCCTTCCCTGTGAGTGTGGTGAGGCCCTGGCTCTGGTTGCCCAGAGAAGCTGTGGCTGCTCCACCCCTGGAAGTCTCCAGTGCCAGGTTGGAGGGTGCTTGGAGCAACCTGGGTCAGTGGAAGGTACCCCTAGACCAGGGGGCTGGAATGAGATGGTCTTTAAGATCCTTTCCAAACCAAACCATTCTGTGCTGTAGCTGGCATTGCATCGCTCCGCACACAAGCATCCTTAAAACACACGCTCCTGTGGTACCAAGCACTCCTGGGCTTTGTCTGCTGAAGCAACACTAAAACGTGGCCAGGTCACCTCAGGTCCCTGGGCAGGACACAGCGTAACTACAGTCCCTCAGCAGTGTGAGCTGCCGTGCCACTGGCCCATGAGTTTAGATAAAGATGGATTATCCTCTATCTGGAACAACAGAGGGCATCCAGGGCACCAGGACATTTCTGCCCTACCACTAACTCCTCCTTCATCTTCAAATTGTCTGGAGCACCACAATTCTGAGCATCAAAGCCAGAACTGTTGCAACAGGGTGTGGTGTCTGCCCCAGCTCAGCACCTCCAAGGGAGAAGGTGAGCCTGGGGCAGCCAAGAACTCTCCCACAGCCTGGTCCTTCCTCTTCCCTGCTGCTCAGAGCACAAGAGTGGAACGGTTTCATATTGGTATTTTTGGCCATCTGTTTTTAAGAGCATGGAAATGAGAAAAAGCCACAGAATGCCCCAAATAATCATTAGGTGTTAAAGATCTGAAAAACATTCTGGCATCTTTGCTCTCTGTTAAATCCACTAGGAAGAAAACTGAGCTTGAAAAGGGGAGCTGCAAAGTATTCCTAGGTGATACGATACAATATGCTCAATGTGGATGTGTTGTTTACCTCTGTATCCAAATCCACACTGAGGATTTCAGGTGCAGAGTTTGCTGGCCCTCATGTACCTAGCAGGACACAAAGCACTTCCCCTGAGAATCACAGGACATCCTCACAGGGCTTGCCTCCTGTTTGGTATGGCCCATCTGCACCCCTGCTCTGGTACCAGCAAGTCTTATAGCAGGAGGGGAACAAAACATTGGCATGCATTTCACATTTTCCCTCTCCTGAAGAACATGTTGCCCCAGGGCTGGAAGAAGAAGACAACCACCTCTGATCCCAGTCTGGCTCAGAAGTTGACCAGTTCAGCCTTCCTTGTGCCCTGGGAATGGAGGTTCTTACCAAGAGCTGCTCACCATCCACACTGATGCCACATGAGATCTGCACACACAGGAGCAAGGGTGCAGGGTGGCCCTATCCTCTACAGACAGCACTGGTGACAGCAGGGACACACAGGCTGCCATGAAGTGAGCATACAGTGCTTAACACAGCCATCCTTGAATTCACCATCCAACAGCAGCTCCTCCAGGGATACTGGCAGGATGCTTCAGTGCCTGCTGCATGGCTCTCCCTGCTTCAGGCAGGGGATCTCTGGGCCTGGGCAGTGAATCACGCTGCTGCAGCCCAGCCCAGCAGCTCAGCTCAGAGCAGGGGACCCAAGGACCCCCAGCACCAGCAGCCCCTCTCTCAGAGCAGCCTCTGAAACCCCTTCCTGAGGGCTGACACCGAGTCCCTGCAGGACCACCCTCCTCCCATCCTGCTCACACACACAGCCCCACTGGCTGCCTGCACACACTGGCACCCACAGCCACATCCTTCCTCTCCAGGGTCTGTCACACCACACAGTGCTGGCCTGTGACACAGGACCTGCTGTGACACCACGTCGCAGAGCACTGCAAGACACAGGGGCCATGGCCAGACCTGAGGACAGCCCCCTCCTCCAAGACAGTCCTCTCCTCCTGCCCAACCTGCCAGTGCTGAGAAACAATCCAAGGTCCCAGGACATGCAAAAAGGTCTTTTAGTGGCATCAGCGCAGATCATTCCTGGGCATCACTGAGGCCAGGCTGACCTGAGGCACATGTACTACCATGGAATGGTTTGGGTTGAGAGGGACCTTAAAGATCATCTCATTCCACCCCCTGCCATGGGCAGGGACACCTTCCACTAGATCAGGGTGCTCCAAGCCCTGTCCAACCTTGAACACTTCCAGGGATGGGGCAGCCACAGCTACTCTGGGCAACCTGTGCCAGTGCCTGCCCACCCTCACAGGCAAGAATTTCTCCCTAACATCTAATCTAAACTCGCCTTGTCAAGAGCAAAGCCATTCCCCCTAGTCCTGGCCTTCCCCCAGCAGGTCCCTGGCAGCAGCAGATCCCACCTGAGCTGTTCTGCCAAGCACACAGCCCCTCCAGCCCCAGGACCAAGGGTGCTGTACTGGGATGGGGGGCTGGGGAAGGGGGGCTCTGCAGGATTGGGGGGCTCTGCAGTGAACCCCCCATGCCGTGCAGGGCTCCAGCCTGCCCCTCAGCCATGGGCACAGGGGCTGCACTTGGGGCACACACACAGGGACAGGGTGATGGGCAGAGCAGCGAGGGGCACCCCAGCACCCCGGGGGGGCCGGTCCCGGTCCCTCGGTGGGACCCCCGGCACGGACCCCGTCCCTGCCGTGCCGCATCCCCGCTCCTCGCCC
>WBMV01007812.1:274568-293833 GCA_013396655.1 Campylorhamphus procurvoides
GGCCACCACCACAGGGTCCTTCTGCAGCAGCTCGGCGTCGAAGGCCACCCCGCGGAAGAAGGGGTGGCCCTGGAAGTGGTGGAGGTAGCGCAGGCGGTGCAGGGGGTTGTGGCACAGCAGCTGGGGACAGAGGGAGGGCGGTGAGGGGGCAGATCCCAGCACACAGAGGGGAACTGGGGGACCCCAAAATACAGGCAGAAGGGTTACCTCGGCGAGCAGCCGGGCCAGCTCAGGGCTGAATGCAGGGGGGCTCTCATAGCTGCTCTGTTTGACACGTTCCAGCATGGCCACATGGTCCCCCGCCGGCGCCACGGGGAACTGGGGGGCACAGGGTGAATTCAGGGTCTCCCTGGGGTGTCCCTGACTCCCCCAGCCCGTGGTGCTCACCTCCCCGCTGGCCAGGGCGAAGAGCAGCACTCCCAGGGACCACCAGTCGGCTGCGTGGCTGTAGGGCCCCCCGCTCAGCACCTCGGGGGCTGTGGGGATGAGTGGGTGAGTGCCTGGGGGGCAGTGCCCCCCACCACAGCCCCCCGCTGCCCCCTTACCCATGTACTGCAGGGTGCCACAGATGGTGTGGGCACGCTCGCCCCACTGCAGGTACCGGGAGAGGCCGAAGTCAGTGAGCTTGAGGTGCCCTGTGGGGTCAGACATGGTGTGGGGAACCCACGGACGAGGTGTCCCCATGGAGGGGGTGTCCCCACAGATGGGGTGTCCCTAAGGCGGTGCCACCGGCTCTTACCTCTCTCATCCAGGAGGATGTTCTCCATCTGAAATGAGACAGGCACTGAGGTGGCCTCTCCATGCCAGGGATTCAGAGAACCCCCCCACCCCATTCTCCAGCCCCCCAGCCCTGCTGCCACCCACCTTCACGTCTCTGTGCATGATGCCCAGGTCATGGAGGTACACTGGGGGGAGGATGGAGCTGTCAGTGCCACATGGCCCCTGCCAGCGCAGTGCCCATTGCCACCCCCAGGACATCCAACAGGCAGCTGCCCACCCCTGGGAATAGCGGTCCATCTGCCTGTGGGACCTGGGGGTCCCCGTTGGTGGGGACAGGGGGGACTGTCCCCAGCGTGGCAGGTCACTCACCCAGCACCAGCACCAGTTCGGCGGCGAACAGGCGGACGGTGGCCTCGGCAAAGCAGCCAGCAGCGCGCCAGAGGGCGTGCAGGTCTCCAGTGCTGCAGTAGGTGCACACTGCCGGGACAGGGGACATGCCTCACCCACGGGCTGTCCCACAGGGCCAGGCTGGCACGAGGGACACCAGGGGGGCACTGGGGCCATGCATGCAGGGGACACGGGCATTGTGGCCGTGCACCGAGGTGATGGAAGTGCTGGGGTTACAAGGGCAGCAAGGTGGCACAAGCATCAGGGCAATACGGGCACCAGGTTATGTACTAAGGTGACAAAGGTGTGACTAAGGTGGCATGGAAGCATGGAAGCACTGAGGCCATGTACCACAGTGACATGGGCACCAGAGCCATGTGGGCAGCACTGTGGGCACACAGATACCAAAATAACATGGTCCTTGGGGTCACACAGGCACTGGGAACATGCAAACCGTGCAGGGACAGAGGTGACACAGCCATTGGGGCCACCGGGGCCAGGCAGGCAGTTCGCCCCCCCACTGGCCCCCGTGCCCCCATCCCTGTGCCCGGGTGGGTGCGGGGTGGGAGATGGGAGCTGGCAGCCAAGGGCCCCACGGGGCACGGGGGGGCGAGCGCGTGTGCGGGGACACGTGTGCGGGCGGCGGGGACACGTGCACGCGTGGGGGGGCCGCGGCGAGCCCGCGGGCAGATGGTCACTCACTGATGAAGAGGTGGCGCTGGCCCTGCCAGCTGTCCCCCAGCCCGTGGACAAACGGGTGCCTGACCTGTCTCTGGGGACACAAAGCAGAGAGGGTGAGCAGCCCCCGGGGTGGTGGGCTACGGGGTGCCGGGGACCCCCCTTCTGCCACCCCCCATCCACAGCCCCCGCTGCCTCCCGATATCCCCGTGGCCACCCCGAACCCCTCCGCGCACTGAGGTCCCTCCTGGATCCCCCCTAACCTGGATGCTGACTTCCTCCTTGCACTGCTTGAGGGTGTCGCGGCGCAGCACCTCCACTTTGGGCACGACCTGGAGGGGCGAGGGGCTGTCAGGGGGGCACAGGGGCAGCTGAGGGCACCCGTGGACCCCGGGGGCAGCACCCACCTTCACAGCACAGACCTTCTCCCGCCCACAGTCCAGCACTTTGAGGATGGTCCCGAAGGAGCCTTTGGCCACGAAGCCCAGGATCTGGGGATGAGGGAGCAGGAACAGGGGCTGAGCACTCCATGGAGAGGGGTTTGGGGTGCTCAGGGTGGGGGTGCTGCGTGGAGGGTGCGGGGGGGCCACAGAGCACTCAAAGCAGACGGTGGGAACACATGGGGACTAGGAGAACCCAATGAGGACCCCAGCGGGGTACATGGGGACTGAGTGTGGGGCACAGGGACACGGGGGACCGGAGCACGGCGACCCCAGCACGGCGGCGGTGGATGTTGACAGAACGCACAGGACCCTGGTAGTACACGCGGGACCCCGGTGGGACGTGGGGGACTCCGGTGGTGCAGAGGAACCCCGGTATGACACACAGAGACTCGACACGGGGCACGGGGACACAGCGGGGATAGAAGGGGACCCGGCAGGACAGGCGGGGACGCCGGTAGAATGGAAAGGGACCCGGTACAGCGTGCGGGGAGAGCTCGATAAGACGGTCGGCGATGCCGAGATGGTGGCACGGAATGCCCGGACGGCGCAGGAGGATGCTTAGGGCGCTGGGGAACCCCGATAGGAGGAGCAGGAGCCCCGGTACAAGGTGCGAGGGGACCCGTTAGGGCTGCCGGGCGGGATGCGGGATGAGGGATGCGCGGGCGCCCCAGGAGGAGGGTCCGGGACCCCGTTCGGATGCACCGGGACCCCGTTCGGAGGGTGGGGACCCGGGACGGCACCTTGAGCTGCTGCTGGCGGGCGGAGGGGCGGACGGGGAACTCCGGCAGGAACAAGGAGACGAGCTGCGGCAGCGGCCACCCGGGCAGCGGCGGCTCCTCGGCGGGGCCCCGCGGCGCCAGGGCGAGCCCCGGTACCGGCACCGGCACCGATACCGGCACCGACCCGGCGCGGCTCAGCAGCGCCCGCACCCACGNCCGGCACAGCCCAGGAACCCGTGGGCTACCAGAGAAGGCTGGAGAGGGCTTAAGTGTACAGGCTGAGCCCTGAGCTCCCAAAGTGGGTGCCCCGAGCAAGGCTGAAGCCCCCAGTGGATGGGGTGCTGCCAGTCTGAGAGTGGGGACAGCACTAAGCCTGACACTGGGGGAGGTGAGAAACCAGCCACTGGCCCAAGACTGTTCCAAATTAAAAACTCTTTATTTAAACTCTCTCCCGTTCCCCTTTCTCCCAGCCTGGAGCGATCCTGCTGCTTCACCAGGCCCAGGGGCTGGGCCCGGCACCCGCACAGCAGGGAGGGGGAAGCTTGCAGGAGCTCTTGGCACAAGGTTCTGCACCTCACAAAGCAGCCCCGGAGCACCCTGTGCCCCACATCCCAGTGCTGCTGCACCCCTGCCCTGTAGCAACTGGGCTGCCGAGGGCCTGCTCGTGGCTAATCCCTGCCTGGGGCATTGCCCTGCCGAGCAGCACAGCCCCTCCTCTGCCTTTGGGGTGCCCCCCCGGGGGGGAGCACGGGGCACCCCCGTCCCTTCCTGTGTCGCCGGGTGCTGCCATCATTTGCGCCTGCCAAAGATCGACTTCTTGCTGGGGTTCTTCTCACCCACGCTCAGCCCGATGAGCAGACGCGCCTTCTCGTCCTCCTCCTGCTGCTGGATGGTCCCATCTGATTTGTTCTCCAGCTTCCCCCGGGCCTCTGCACCTGCTGCTGGCTTCAGGCGCAGCTTCTCTTTGATCACCTGCCCCGGGATTTAGGGGGCTCAGCACCCCCTGGCCACCCCCAGGCCCCTCAGCATGGGTGACAGCCTGAGCTGCTGAGCCACTGTGGCTGCTTCCCACTCTGAAGAATGTGCCATCCACCCTGGGATTACCATTTCCCATCTAGGCAGAGCAGCTCTGGCAGCCTCCAGGGCACGAGGTGGGATGGGGTCCCACATACCTGTGCTACCAAGGCTTTGCGGCTGTCCCTCTTCACCGCCATGGCAAAGTCCAGCCACGTCCATGTGTTGTTGTGGTACTCCAGGCACGGCAGCACCAGGTTCAGGTCACCCCAGTCCACGCTGTTCTTCTCCCCCTGGGTGACGAAGGTGTCAGGCAGTGTGGGACGATGCCCCAGGCCACCCCCAGCCTGCCCCACCACACCGGCCCCGCACCTTGTAGCTGACACAGAGTGGCACCTGTGGGATCTTGATGTAGATGAAGGAGTTGTTCATGGCTGCACGCTCCTTCATCTTGTCGATGTCATCCACGGGATGCTGGGGAGAGAGCAGGAGCCATGAGCAGAAGGAAAGGAGAGGGAACACAGCCAGGAACCAGCAGGGAAGGACCGGCTGGGCACTAAGCCATGGCATTGTTTCACCAGGGAAAGGTGAGAGCTGCTCTGGCATGGTGTTAAGAGAAATGAGATGCTGCAGGGATCACGTCAAGTGTGCAGGCGCCTGGTTGTAAAGGATGCAAATCCTCGTGGTGGGAGGGAGCAGGAGAAAACAGACAAGCGAGTGGGGGAGGACATGACTGCCCAGCCCTGCAGCCAAGGGAAAACACTGATGCCACAGCAGAGCTCTCCCAGATTCCCCCCCTTCAAGGCAGGATCAGGTACCTCAGGTGCTTTTCGGAATGATCTTCTGACCCCCGATGTCCGGTTCAGTCCCTGAGCAACTCCCTTCCCTGGGCCCAGTGAGTCATCGGCCACGATCAGCTGCCGCGGCTTCACCACAGGGATCCCTGGGGCAAACAGGGTGGCAGGTGGTTGTTGGTGTCCAGCTGAGCATTAGCCACGACCCAGACCCTCCCACCAGCTCCCTGTCCACAAGGATGTCCACAAATCCCTCTTCCTCAACGCATGGCTTGCCAGCAACTGCCCACAAACAAAACCTGGACATGCAGAGCTGCTCAAAGACACCCAGAGAGGGTGATCATGAGCCTCTCACCTGTCGTCACCAGCTTGGACTTATCTTCCTCATCCCCCACCTCCTCCTCCTCCACATTACGGCCGGGGAAGAAGAATCCCATCATCCTGTGAAAGAACTGGTGGGTGAGCTGGATGGTGAGGGGTACCACATTCACCTGTGGGGAGAGAGAGATGTCAGAGCCTGGCACATGCTGCCTGTGTCCCACAGAGACACCGGCACCTCCCAGCCCAGTCCTGGCACCTCGAAATGCTCCTTGATGGAGATGCCTCCCACGGGCGGCCGAACCTTGCTGAAAATCCTCAGAGCCAGCTGCCGGCCAGACTGGCAGGAGCTCTGAGGACGCAGCACCACCTGCAGGGAACAAGATGGGTGGCTGGGGTGAGGACAAGCCACGGTGTGTCTCCATGACACAGGGCTGCTCCCCAAGCTGCTACTTGCCTTGTACACAGCATTGGGCAGGAGGTTGTTCATCGTTACCCAGCCCAGCTCCAGCAGATGCTCAGCCGTGTCATCAGACTTGTTGACCTGCACAGACAGACCTGTCAGCCCCCCATGTCCCCAATCCCAGCTCAGGGGCTGTGGGTGTCACCGGCCAAGTGCACACCTTGCTGTAGAGGAAGCGCTGGAGCTCCAGCTCAGCTATGCCCAGCTGCCCGTCCTCCTCCGTCAGGCGCCAGCGGGCCTGGGCAAAGTAGAACTCAGTCCTCCGTGCCACACTCACGTCCTCCGGCTGCTTTCGCAGCTCCATCTTGTTGGCTCGCTGCAGCTGGAAGTCCTTGAAGCACCTGCAGCAGAGAGGAGAGCACTGGGGTGTGGGAGCCCTGAGGAAGTGGGACACAGTGCTAAGGAAGCCAGAGATCATAGAATCATAGAACGGTTTGGGTCGGAAGGGGCCTTACAGCTCATCTATTTGCAACCCCTGCCACAGGCAGGGACACCTTCCACCAGATCAGGTTGCTCCAAGCCCCATCCAACCTGGCCTTGGACACTTCCAGGGATTGGGCAGCCACAGCTACTCTGGGCAACCCGTACCAGGGCCTCACCACCCTCACAGGGGATAATTTCTTCCTAATACCAAATCCAAACCCACCTTCAGTTTCAAGCCATTTCCCCCGTCCTACCTGATGAGTATGTTCAGCTCCTCGCTCTCCAGCTGCAGATCAGCTTTCTCCTGGCTTAGCTGCTGCTGCAGCCTGTGGTTCAGGTCGAGCAGGATCTCGTTTTTGCTGTCATCCTTCAAGGACTGAAGGACAGACAACCCTCAGCACCCTCTGCCCTGCAGTGGGGATCCTGGGGATCCAGGCCCTGCCTGTGTGTGGGCTCACCTTCATGTTGGAGTACATCTGCTTCTCCAGCTGCCGGATCTGGGCCACGTGCTGCCGCACGGCCTCCTGCAGGTGCAGGATGCTGCTGCGCTGCTCCTCGGGGTTGCTGGAGATTTCCAGCTGGAAACGCACCCGCTGCTTCTTCTCGCTGTGCTCCTGCACATGGGGGTAGGGCAAGGTTAGGACTGTCTGGGTGCAGGAAGGGACACAAAGTCCTGACATGAAGTCCTGTGGTGGAGGGGGTTGAAGGGACCCCATGCAAGAAATGGGCAAGGAGATGAACTGGTTTGAGAATTTCTCTTTGCTCAAGACATTTTGTGGCTGAAAAAAACGTAAGTTTGGAAGACTGTATGAGAATAGCAACATTCTGTCTTTCCATTGTTCTGTTTGCAGCCAGGACAGACAAAACAGGCAAACCCTTATAAAAAAAGGTGTTTGCAAGCTACATAAAAGCATTTTTTCCCACAGATGGGGGAAGAGAAGAGAAAGGGAAGGAACTGCAAAAAACCAGCCCATTCAGCATGGCATGCCCTGGGCCTTCAATATGTATGAACAAGGAGCCCAGCTCGGGGCGTGCTGTTTGTTTCCACCCAGCTGTGAGTTTTGCAGTTGTAGAGTGTTCCCAAAATGAACTTCCTTTAGCACTTGAAAGCCCATGGCTTAGCTCTCTGGTTAACTGCTTGCATATTTGGAGCATATATATGGGTACCTTTCGTTTGGGCTCCACATGCAGCAGCAGGTTGTTGACTATGTCAAGGATCATGGCATACTGTGCAGGGTTGGTGGAGATCTCCAGGTCGTGGTGGATCAGTGTGAAGGTATCCACAGCTCCTGCAGAGACACAAAGGGCAAGTAGGGCCTCAGAGTGGCCAGAAACAGGAGGCAAATGACAACCAGCCAGAGATGGATGCTGGTTCCAGCAAGCATAGCATGCTCAGCATCATTTCATGCACTGCAGGGGCTGGGGACCCCTCCTGTATGCACCCCTCTGATCTCAGCAGGGTCAAAACAGACCACCCCTGGAGTTAGCCAGTGCCTGTGGGTCAGCCCAGAGCTCTATCCCAAGGCACACTGCCTGGATGTACCCACCCTCCTGCTTCTTCAGCAGATCTTCCTTCTCCTGGTTGGCGGGAGTCTCAGGGGGCTTTATCTGCGTGGCCAGCTCGGGGTCGATGTCATGGCTGTAGCTGATGTAGTACATGCGGCAGCTGCAGCGGGAGATGATCCTCTGCACCTGCTGAGTCTGCTGGGCTTCTGAGGGCTGGTTCCAGTCTGGGGATAGGCAGAGGCGCCATGGTCAGAGCACCATGTCCTGCTATGCTGGGGAATTCCTGGTGCAGGGCTCAGAGCATCAGCCAGCTCCTGGAGCCATGCACAGACAGGTCAGATGCTCTCAGCTCTACCAGCCTTGGGGTCACACACAAGCAGGACTGGGGCAGGCACAGCAGCCAGTGCTGTACACAGTACCTGTGGTGGTGCTGACCATGCCCCCCACTGCCTGCCCACTCTCCATCAGCTCCTGCACTGAGTCCAGGCTCCGTTGCCGATGCTCCTCAATATTTTTCACCTGGGGAGGCAAGGAGGCACCGCTGGCTGTCCCTATTCTCCCTGCCTTGGCCAGGTCAGACAGCACTGCCTGTCCACCACGCAGCTCACCCACCACAGCCCTCCAGAAACTCACCTCCAGCCACAGCTGCCCATGCTCCCCCTCCGAGGGGCTGCTCTCTGTCGTGGCAAAGTACTGCATGCCATCCAGTAAGCATGTCCAGGACGTCTTCTGCTTCAGCGTGTCCCCGTACCACGCAGGGTGGTGCTGGCACTGCAGCAGCTGGGCCTTCGCAGCAGACACGATCACACAGCCCTCTGTCTCTGCGCCACGCAGAACCATCTGTGGGGGGAGAGACCCTGGGGGTCAGACCAGCCTCTCTGGGGCAGGCATGGCCCTCTCACAGCCAGGTTCTGGGGACAGGCAGGTACCTGGCAGTTCACCAGCTCGATGAGGCAGTTGCGGTTGTAGATGTCATCGGTCTGACAGGCGGCGATGCCACAGAGCTGCTCGCTGGCTCCTGACTCCTCCTCTGTGAACACCACGAACTTGTCCGTCTCCTCAATGAGCTTCTGCAGCATGTAGGCCCCTGGGGAGGGAGAAAGAGTCAGTGCAAGGCTGCAGGGGGCTGGCTAGGGGGGTTCAGGGTGAAGGGAAGCATCGCTTTGTGCTGTGGGTTTCCCCTGTCTCCCCTCCCTGCCGTGCTCACCCCCCGAGGAGGCTCTCTCGGGACGGCCGCTGGTGATGGGAGCGGTCACTCTGGCAGGGATGGAGTGGGCAGAGAGCGGGCCCCGCTTCAGCTTCTTGGCCTGCAGCTGCGTGTCGATCTTCAGCCCCTTCAGGGCCTCGGTGGACAGGTTGCGCTTGAGCACAGCCGCCTTCTTGTAGCCATCATAGAGGCCGAAGGCGATGTCCCTGTTCGTGGTGGTCCAGGACGCCCGCAGGTCCACCAGGTGCAACTGGTGCGTGTGGAAACCATCGTCCCCATCACGCAAGGGCAGCTCCTGGACACAGAGGGTCAGAGCATCAGCAGAGCAAAGCCACCCCCAGCCCTGCCCACTGGCCTCACACAGAGGCTGGGAGCCTTTCCAGACCCTGCAGGCAGAACGTGGGGACCAGAGCCTGGGGGACCACCCCAGAGCCCCCAGCATGGGCCCATGCCAGCGATGCTGTGGGTGGAACAAGGACAGGTGCTTGGGAGATCAGACTCCCTGAGGATCCATCTCCTCTCCAGCAAAATCCCTCCCTCATTGCACTCAAAAACCAAGGTCCCCTTGTCCTGGGGATGCCACCAGGCCAGCACAGGCTGCCATGCCCTGTGTTTGCAGAGGTACCTCCTCAGCTGTGCGGTTGCTGTGCCGCTGGTAGGTGAGGGAGGACAGGCTCAGCAGGTGGGTTTTCTTCACCAAGGTGTCAAGCTGGTGGTCAGCATTCTCATCACAGGTGGAGGCCATGAGGTGCACGGTGACCTGGCTCAGGTCACTCACCATCTGTGTGATGCTCCACTCCGAAATGAGGCGCCGCATCACGGTGCCAGCTGGGGGACAAGGAGAGGGGTCAGCCACGGCCCTGTCCTATGAAGATGTGCTGCTGGCAGGATTTCCACTCACCCTGTGGGATGAGCCGCTGGGTGCCACGAGTGAAGATATGTCCCTGGCAGCACTCCACCTGGATCCCCCGCTGCTGGGCAAAGGAGGCCCAGTAATGCACCTGTAAGGGAGCAGAGAGCAGGGACTCAGAGCCCACTGCAGGCAGAGCAGGCAGGTAACACCACACCCCAACCCCTGGGACTTGCCTGCAGCCGGGGGAAGAGTGCAGTATAGGACAACTGCTTGTAATGCTGCCCCAGCTTCTTCTTGCTGGGTTTCATGTTGTTGAAGAGCTTCCCACGGCAGATGGGCCGTGTCACACTGGTCCACGTGGCCCAAAAATTCTGCATCCAGCGGAGAGTGCTGCTGTAGAGCAGAATCCGGGGCTGGGAGTGCTCTGAGAATACACCCACTGTCAGCACTCTGGGGCAGGGACATGGCAGCACCCAACCCAGGACCGGCAAGGATCACTCAAACCAGCATGCTCTGCCCCGTCCCCTTTGTCCCAAAGCAATCCCCAGGACACTGTCACCCACCTTTACTGGGCTGTGTCAGGTCCATCCGGATGGAGAGGTTGAGGTTCTCAGAGCGGAAGGCACGGTAGGAGTCATACTGCTGTCCCACTGGCACCTCGGGCAGGAATTCAGGGGAGCGCAGCACCACACCATGGTGGTCATGGGGGTTGCCATGGCACAGCCACTGCAGGTCCAGTGTCATGCACAGGTCAGGCAGGTGCAAGAAGCAGCAGTCATCATACCTGAATGCAGAAAGAGACTCCAGTCACCCCCAGACACTGGTGGGGCCCCTGTGCTCCTGGGCCCACACTCACTTGGAGGCTGTCCGGACATTGATATCCAGGTTGCCCTTGAAGATAAACTGCCCAGGCTTCCAGTGGAAGGACAGTTGGCTCCATTCCCAGTGCATGTTCTCTGTAGTGTTGTAGGGGTCCTGCAAGGAAAAGCATGAGCGGAGGCAGGTGCGAGCTGACCCCACACCATGCCCTGTTCCCCATCCCAGTGGCACCCACCTCAGTGGCCAGCTGGTGCAGGTTGGCCTGTTCAATGTCCATGTGCCAGTCTCCGTGGAAGAGAAGGCGGCTCTTGTCCCACCAGGGCAATGGGGCACTGGGATCCTCTGAGGGCTTAGTGAGAAGGTCCACACACTGGCCAATTAGTGTCCAGGCTGGGTCCCAGCAGGGCCCCCACACAATGGTGTACTGGGAGATCACAGCTGGGAACACAGAATTTGGCTCAATCATTTCCACAGCCCACACTGCTCTGTCCCTGTCTCAGCACAAAGACCCCCATTCCTCCAGCTCTTACAGTGGAAGTCGTGGTAGAACTTCAAGGGTGGCATGTTCCTCTCCACTGTTGCATCCCCCCAGGGCAGCCCCAGCTTCAGGACCTGTCTGCGCCGGGAGCAGGCCTGGCCACACTGCTCGGCTCCGATCAGCCGCCCGGAGAGCTGCCAGTTCCGGATCTCAAACAGGTAGCGAGGGTAGTCCCGGATCCGCACTGTGGGGGAGGAAGGGCTGAGGCATCAGGCAGCAAAGGGACACTGCCCAGTCCCCCACTCTGGGCCACAGAAGGAGCCACTGTCGTGTCACATCTCTGCTCCCTTCCCACTCCCTTGAACCTCAAAAATAATTCCCCTGCTTGGTTATGTATCACACGGTGTCAGCAGGTCCCTAACCTGGAAGGACAGGCCACACAGCCATTGTGCTGTCCTCCAAGGGCACCCTCCCGTGAAGCAACTCACCAAAGAAGCTCCCAACTCTGCCCTTCATCATGCGGCACCACTGTGTGACCATCTCCAGACCCTCGGGGGGGAACGGGCTGACATCATCCAGGTCCCTCATCTGCTCCAGTACACGTTCCGTGCCATGGAAGGACTCATCAGCCATGGCCACCAGCTCCAGGTGGGCCAGGGTCCAGGTGAGGAGGGCCCTCCGCATGGGCGTGTTGGCGTAGAGGCGCCGTGAGCGCTGGATGTAGATCTCGATGTTCTTCTTCTCCAGCGAGGCATAGAGCTCCTCGATCTTGCGGGCAGGCAGCAGCTCCCCATGCTGCTTGCGCAGTGCAGCCACCTTGGCATCCAGCAGCTGCAGGCGCTTGGCGCTTTCCTTGCTCTCATCCTTCATCAGCTCATAGTTGTCTCGTAACTTGACCTCAAAGACATCATCCAGAAAGACCCAGGAGAAGTGGGTCACTTTGAGCAGGAGGTCTGGGGGCAGAGTCGTGCTGGTGGGGCGTTGAGGCCGGTGAAGGCCTTTCAGCCACTTCTGCACGCCCACGGCAGCATCCAGCGTGCGGGAGAAGTCATACTGGTAGGGGAACTCGATGGTCACACTGGCAAAGGAGAAAACCCACCCGCGGTTGCGCAGGGTGCGCAGGGTGGGGAAGGCGTCGCGGTGCCGGACAACCTCCTCCAGCTCTGGCAGAAGCTTCACCTCCACCTCCTTGAAGCTGAAGATGCTGTGTCCATCAAAGCCAGCGGCCAGCTCGGGGCAGTAGCCGTGCAAGGCACTGCCGTGCCAGCTCACCGAGGTGCGCTCGGCAGCCAGGCTGATATAGTTGGCCTCGGAGACAAAGGCTGTGAGCTTGGCAGAGCTCAGCTCCAGGGACAGGGACAGAAGTCTTTTGGGGGGTGGCCCTTTTGTCTGGAGAGGTCCCAGAGACTCAGTAGGGGTGGCCGGGTGGGAAGTGGGGCTCTTTGGGGGCCGGGAGGGAAGTGTCCTGTGGCCAAGGGCGCTCCACAAGGCTTCATGGCACTGCAGGGTGGCCAGGGTGTGATGATACAGGTACATGTGGTCAGGAGGGCTCCACAGCACCGCCAGCCCCTCGCCACACTGCACCTGTGCCAGTGAGAGCAAGCAGGCACCACATCACTGCCAGGGCCAGCACAGCACAGCCCTGTTCTTCTCCCCAGCACCTTCTGGTGCCAGCTGATCCTCCCCCTGCCCCATCCACCCCAGTCATACCAGTACAGGATAAAGCAATGGCCCAACACCCAAACCAACCTCCAGGGAGCGGATGCTGCTGTGGTAGGTGACAGAGAGCATGGAGAGGTTGGCCACCGGGTTGGGGATGGCAGGAGCTTTGCAGCATGGCTGCATCTTCTCAGTGATGCTCTTCACCAAGGCCAGCACCATGCCCTGCACGCTGACTGTGCAGCTCTCAGCACTTCCCAGGACAGTCAGCGTGTCCAGCCGCAGCTCCAGGGCACCTAGAGAGACAGCATGTCAGTGCTGGAGGCACAGAGGAGGCACACCAAACACACCAGACTCCTGACTGTGGGGTTATTCCACGACAGCCATCTAGGATCAACCCAGATGCTACTCACCCACCAGGGCTGAAAGCGTGAAAAGGTTCACATCCTCCACCTTCAGATCCACCTTCCAGAGCAGACCCCAGGGCTCACTGGAGGTAGAGGGCAGCTCCTTGGCAAGCTCAGCTCCGCTGGGCTTTGGGCAGAACAGGGGCAGCACCCTGGCCAGGCACTCAGTGCAGGTGTCTGATGACTCCACTTGCAACCCCCGGATGGTGCAGTCCAGAAAGAGTGTATCTGACTGGGCACTGGACATGCCCAGGGGCTGGTTGTAGCTGCCCTGCAGACAAACAGGATGATCATTCTCAGGCTGATGGGTGTCCTGGTGCCACCCACGTGGAGCTGGAGACAGGTTTCTCTCCCCTGAAAGTCACTGTTGCCCTCTCAGCTCACCCCTCACCTGGAGGTTGAAGGAGTCGAGGATGAGGGCTTCTCCCCACACGTGCATGTTGGGGGGGTGAGGTGCACGCTGGATGTGAGAGTCGTTGCCCACACGCCAGCACAGGTGGTCCACGGCCAGCACGGCTCGCTGGTGCACGCTCTGCGGCCGCAGGTGCTGGTAGTCTGTGACCACAGAGGAGGGGGTGAGTGTGGGCATGCCCCTCTCCTCTCCCCTCCTGGTGCCTCTCTGGCACAGCCATCAACCCCCAAGAAGGGCCCAGCAGCCACCCCAGTGCCAGCCCGTACCTGCAGAGATGGAGTTGAAGCCCAAGGCGAAGGGTGGTGTGTCCCCCAGCTGCACGGACACATTGACGTTGGACAGTGAGGCACACAGGATGATGGGTGCTATGATCTGGGGGTAGCTCCTGCATAGGACAAGCAGGGACGGGCTGTTACTGGGAGCTGTAGTATAGAGAGCCTGGCAGGGAGCAGGCTCAGAGGAACGCCTTCTCTTCAGGGGTTCCCTGATCACCTCCCAGCCTCCATCCCAGCCTCCCCACCCCACAGGCCATGCACAAGGCAGAGAAGGTGCTGAGTGCCTGGGGCACCCTGCCAGGGTGTGGCTAAAGAAAACAAGCTGTGATACCAGCAGCTGTGCCAAGGCCAAGTTTACCTTCCCTTGTGCCCTTGGCTGGGGACAGGCACTGCCTGGCACCTGTACTCCTGTGCCAACAGGCCCAGCCAGTGCGAAAACTCTTGGTGACGATAGTGGATGATGCAGGTGTTGAGCAGAACAGCAGCCGAGAGATCAATGGCTGTGACCTAGAGCACGGAGATGGCTGGGTGGCAAAATACTCATGCCAGGAACAAACCCAGTCACTCCCAGGGAACAGGAGCATGCCCAGCACTGCTCACCTGCACGCTGGTCTTCAGGGAGTTGAGGCACACGATGCGCTGGCGGCTCTGGGACAAGAGAAGGCCATCTGGGGAGAGAGAGGAGAACAAGTGAGGGATGCCAGAGGGTAATGATGGCAACCCTGTCCTGTGGGCACCCTCCTGACTACTTGCCCTCCAGCTGGAGGTCTACACTCATTTGGTCCAGATCTGAGGTGGGCGTGAAGTTGCGCAGTGGGATCTGCTCCTCTTCACGCTGATATAGAAACTGCAGCAACTTCAGGCTCCAGGTGAGGTGCCTGTAAGAAGCAAAGAGACTGCCAGAAGGGAACTGAACCATCATGTCCTCCATCTCCCTGTCTCTCATCATCAGGTAACCAGCAAGGACAAAGACATCAGCAAGCACCCAGCTGAAGCCCAGCCCAGCACTCTCATTCCATCAGCAGAGGATCCCATCAGGCTGTCCTTCTGGAGAACCAGTTCATGTGCCTTCCTCCCTCCGCAAGAGGCCAGCCCACCCCAACCCTTAGTCTGGCAGAGCCAGGGGATGAGCAGGAAGTGGCACAGTTGTCCCCAGGTCCATGTCCCTGCATTAATTTGGATTAGGACAACCTCTCCCTCCACCTGTCTCCTTACCTCTTCTGGCTGTTCATGGACAGCACCATGCTGGTGTTCTCCAGCTTCATCTCCACCCTCCTGGGGATAAGCTGCAGTGTGTCCCTGCTCAGCACAGACAGGGACTTTGGGGGCTCCCCAGGGCCTGGAGAAGGACATAAGAGAATCATGGGAAGAACCTTCCCCAAACCCCCACACTGTGCTGTGGGAGGGAGTGATGGCACAGCCAAATCCCTCAGGCTCCAGTGCAAGCATGGGGGCTGCAAGCCCCTGTCCCCGCCCTGACCTGTGCTGGGCTGTTCCCCCACGCTGCTGTGCTGGGCCCTGGCAGTGACGTGGTGCAGGAGGGGGCTGCAGAAAAGCCCCTCGTGCAGCTCTGCCTGCAGTGTCCGGACGCACAGCCGGACCCCCACCAGCCGCCGCCTGCTGATCTCCAGTGAGAGGGCCAGGGCCAGGGCCAGCTCTGCCAGGCACGTGTCATCCTGTGTGGGGACACAGCAAGGAGTGCACAGGGAGATGCCCAACGTCCTGCCAGCAGGTGCTGCAGGTGGAATGCTGTGTATGGCATGGAGTCCAGAGCCTCACAGCACTGCCCAGCCTCAGGGACATGCTGGAATGGGTCCTCAGGGTGTCCCAGACAGCAGTGTCCAGGCTCCAAGTGTGAAATTCTCCAGTACTCACCAGCTGGCCACTCCGGAGGATTTTGCTGTTCACCTTTGTCAGGCTCACCTCGCAGGTCAGGCTGTGGAGAGCAGAAAACACAGGGAGGATGTGGGCCTTGCTGCTGCCAAAATAAGTCCCTGCCCTCTCTCTTCTGTGGGACACAGGGACCCCAAGTCCGTGGTCCAACTGCTCCCAAAAGCAGATCATGCCCTAACTCCACACACACCAACAATGCATTGTTTGGAGAACACAAAAGTCAAGCTTCCTGTGACAGGAAAAGGAACCAGGCAAGCCTGGAGGAGGTTAATGCGTCACATCACAGGTGACATGAGATGCTGCTGAGAGGGACAGAGAGAGGAGAGACACCAGGCTGGGGCTGAAGAAGCCTCCCTGCCCCTGAAGCAGAGTGCACGTAAGCACAGTGTTACCTCTTCCCATTGCCATTCAGGAGGAGACGTGTCTGGCTGGCCTGGATGTGCCAGAGAGACTCTGAGGTGGCCACGTGCAGAACCATGATGTTGATGGAATCCATGTGGATGGAAAAGAGCTGGGAGGAAGGTGCTATGGTGAGGGATATCTGACAGCAGCACAGCCCACAACAGCCTCTCACTAAGCCAGTGCCTCACCTGGCTAAGTAGCCTCAGCAAGGAGGGTTTAAGAGTCAGGTCTGCTCTGCTTTCGTTTCCATCAGCTTCTCTGGGAGCCTCTGGGATGGGTGGCTGGAACACAGGGCCCTTCTGGAGATCTGTGCGGATCCGCACCTCACCAAAACACAGCTCGAAGTAGCGCCTGTGGGAGAGCAGCACAGGTAGCTGGCACACCCAGCCCCATCACCAGGGATGTCCCCCACCCCAAGGACATGCAGGACTGGCACAAGGGCACCCAGAAGACACCACCACCTCAAAGAGTGGTTCACTTCCTCACAGAGCAGACCATGAGGAAACTGGGAGGTCAGAAAGGTGTAAAGGCAGCAGGACCACAGTCACTGGGGCCAGGGGTGAGCCAGACTCCCCAAGAAAGCAGAAAGGGAGTTGGGGTGGGGGTACGTACGGCAGCTCCCGGCTCAGTTTACTGGAGATCCAGATGTTATCAATCTCCTGGAAGGACACAGAGGGAGGTCAGAGAAGGAACAACCTGGCTCTGCCTTATGATGCTCATCCTGACATTCCCTCTCCACTCCCAGTGCCTGGGATCATGCAAGGAGCAGCCAAACCCCCAAGTGTAGCCATGGAAAAACAGCCTTGGCACCAGTCATGGGGATGTCCAACAGGAACGTGGCTCCACAGATTTGCTGCCAGCCTGGAAATGACCACAACCACCCTCCCTGCCTGTCAGTTGGTGACCATCCCTCGCCCGGGTACCCACCACGGTCTGCTGCTCCTGCTGGAACTTGAGGCTGATGTTCTGGGCCCAGAAGAAGCCAAAGGAGCCGATCTTCAGCTCTGCATGGAGCTTCTGCCGGCACCAGGTGACAGCCAGGCGACATGCCAGCCACCTGAGAGGACAGGGGGAAGGCCAGGGTCAGCCTTCCCACTGGGGCTGGGGACCAGGGATCTTCAAGCACCCACAGCTGGATGGGAGCTCCCAGGGCCCCAGGCTGGGGTAGAGACCCCGCAGGGTCATCCCCAACAATCCCTGACACCCCCTCCAAGCCCTGAGGCCTCCCTTTGACCCCCACACCCACTGAGAACCCATGCCCTGAGCTTCTGTACCCCTCCAAATCGCTGACAACACCCCCAGACACCCGGCCCTAAGAGCCCCAATACTCTACAGGCTCCCCCCAGCCCTGTGAGCCCCCCAAACCCCCCACACGCCCTCTCTGTCCCCATTAACCCCTGCCTCCCCCTTCCCAGCCCACCNTTCATCCCCTCCCCAAACGCCCCGGACACCCCAGTGCCAGCCCCACGGGCCACCCCTTGTCCTTGCGAGCTCCTCCCAGCCCGGGACAGCCCCACCCGCCGCNGGGCCGGGACGGGGCGGGGCCTGACGGGGCAGCGCGGCCGCCACAGCGCCCCCCGCGGCCACCGGGGGAACAGCGGGGGACACCGGGGTGGGCGGAGAGGGTGACACGGGGCGACACCGGGATGGGGCGAGGGTGACACCGGGACTGACCCGGGGATGGGGCAAGGGTGACACCGGGACGGGGCGAGGGTGACATCGGGATGGGGCGAGGGTGACACTGGGACCGACCCCCGGGATGGGGCAAGGGGTGACACCAGGGCTAGTATGGGGATGAGGTAAGGCGGGGTGACACCAGGATGGGGAGGTGGGGCAGTGACACTGGGTCTGGTGCCAGGATGGGGTGAGAGGGGTGATGTTGGGTCCAGGTACCAGAATGGGGCGAGGGGGTGACACCGTGTCTGGCCCCCCACCCCAGCCATCCTCTGCATCACCCACACAAAGAGCCACACCACAGGGCAGGGTTCTGCACTTTTATGGTCCCAGGTCCCCACAGGGTGCAGACAGTGGTTTGGGGTACAGATACTGGGGATAGCAGTCCTTTGAGGGGGTCCATGGGTGGATGAGGGGGCTGTAAGGGGCACGGTGGGAGTTTGAGAATCTGCTCTGGCTTGGGTCTAGATGTGGAGTTTCACTGTGTGCTGGATTTGGGATGTTGGGACCTGCTTTGTGTCAGGTCTAGGATGTTGGGCTCTGCTTTGTGTCAGGTCTCGATGCTGGGACCTGTTTCATCTCAGATTACAGACACTGGAATCTGCTCTGCATCAAATTCAGGACATTGGGATCTGCTTTGTGTTGAAGCTCTGCGTCCCGGTGTGTGTCAGTCCTCATGGGGACAGGAGCCATCCCCTGGGTTCAGCAGTCCCAAACACAGCAGGGCAGTGCCCAGAGGCTCAGCATCCATCTGTCTGTCCCTCACAACTCAGCGTGGTACTGCTCCACTTTGAAGGCCTCGCTGGGCTGCATGAAGATGCCCTCCATCACCTTCCAGTAGTTATTCTGGCTGGAGGTGGCCATGCCATGCACCTCCTTCTGGCCGTGGATGGGCCGCCCGTACTGCTCCCCCGTCACCGAGAGGAAGACGTCGGTGGAGGTGTGCTGGAAGCGAACCTCGTCGTCTCGCACCCAGTAGGTCCCGCTGCACACCACTGTCCAGTCGTCCAGGTGGTCACCCTCACCGGCCTCCCCAAATGCACTCACCTCCTGGGGGTGAAGAAGAGCTTGTTTTGGGGGCTGGGATGAGGAAAGAGGGGATGCAGGGGTTGAGGTGAGCAGAGGAAGGGGCTCGGTCTGGGGGCCAAGGAGAGACTTGGTTGTGACCGAAACTCTGTTGGGATTTGGAGGGTCTGGCTGGGGTTTAGGCACTGATGGGGCATGGGGAGCTGGAAGGGATTGGGGAACAAGGTAGGACTGGTAGGGACCCAGTTGGGACTAGGGCAAAAGGCAGTGCTGGCTGGGACATGGGGGACAAGGGAGACCCAGTCGGGATCGAGAGGGAGTAGGGACCAAAGCAGGGCTGACAGGGACATGGGGGACAAGAGGGACTTAATATGAACTGGGGAACAAGGAGGGCGTACCAGGGCCATAGGGGACAAGGGGGACCAGCCGGGACTGGCGGGGCCAGCAAGAACCCCGCAGGGGCTCAGGGGACGGGGCAAGGGCGGTGACAAGGGGTGCCCGGCCGTGCCCGGGGGAGGATGCCACGCCGGGGGGGTACCTGGTTCCCGGAGAGCGGGGAGGCGAAGCGGTGGCTGTGGAGGTTGCGGCCGGTGCCCAGGTGCGTGAGGCGGATGGGCTGCCCGCAGCGCACCGGTGTGCCCCGCCGGCACTCTGCGGCCGTGCGGCCCCGCACCCGCCAGTAGCTGTTCCCGTCA
>WBMV01007812.1:294622-321735 GCA_013396655.1 Campylorhamphus procurvoides
GGGGCGGGCAGGGCCCAGGCCCGGGGAACGGGGAGCGGGGCTGCTCCCCCGGGGCCGGGCGGGGCTGTGGCCCTGTGCCCGGTGCTTTGTGCTCGGTGTTTTGTGGCCTGTGCCCGGTGCTTTGTGCTCGGTGTTTTGTGGCCTGTGCCCGGTGCTTTGTGCTCGGTGTTTTGTAGCCTGTGCCCGGTGCTTTGTGCCCGGTGCCCGCTGTCCTGGAGCCGGTGCCCGGGGCCGGCTCTGTGCAGGCCCGGGGAGCAGCGGGGCGCTTTCCTGGTCCATCATTTCTGCAGTGGCTGAGCCTGTGCCCGGTGCTTTGTGCCCGGTGCCCGCTGTCCTGGAGCCGGTGCCCGGGGCCGGCTCTGTGCAGGCCCGGGGAGCAGCGGGGCGCTTTCCTGGTCCATCATTTCTGCAGTGGCTGCTCCAAACTTCTGCCAAGGCCCTCCCCGAAAAGCCGAGGGCCACCAGCCTGGGAAGGCCCTTTTGGGTTTAATAAATGACTAAAAGGTGACAAAAAATGCTTGGGATGAATGGTTGGTGCTCAAAGTGGAGCGAGGTTATTGTGGAATTTCACTGTCATCTTTGCTATTCTTTTTTTATTTTTCCCTTGCTGCTCTTTTCCTGAATATAGTGATGTGGAGAACGAAAATGTACTCCTGAATTGTTTAGGATAGTTAAACTGGACTGTGGAGCTGCTGAGAGCAGATAATACTGGGTGGGAGTGCTGGTGTGGTAAAGCAGATATAATGGCAGCAAGTGTAATGAAAGTAACAAAACACCCCAGCAATTGACTCTGCATCAGCTTTTACTATTCAGGGAAGAGCTGTTGGTGTCTCGGCAATTGCTACTTTAAAACAACTTCAACACCCTGCTGTGGACTAGAAAGAACGTTTTGGAATTACTTTAAAGGAGCAAGAGAATGAGATGAAAAACATTGTTATGCTGCTGTGTGAACGACTGCCAGTTTGTGCCCTGGCAATTCTGGTCAGACCATCCCAAAAGGGAACATTGGAAAAGGCAGGGGCAGGAACACGATGGATGAGCAAGTTTTTGGACAAGCAAAGCCTTTGTTTCCTCGTCTTAGGGGACAAGCTTGCTGACAGGAGATAGGATGCAGGTGTATGAAGTCATGGGCAGGTCAGAGAAAGCAAGGAGGGAGCATCAGTTTTGTTTCTTACAGGAAATTATGATGCAGCAGTGCTAAAATAAACAGGCGGAAGTGCTGTTTGACACAACATGCTATTAAATGTGTCACTCTGCCACAGGACGTGCTGCCACCTGATAGCATCGGGGTGGTGGGACCAACAGGAGCACTAAAACTATTGAAGCAGGTATGGGAAGTTCCTGAGCTGTGGTGTCTGGTTGGCTGGACTTTCCCTGTCATGGCATTGTTGGTCTCCAGCCATCACTTCCCCCTCAGCACAGCTACCCCTGGTTTAGGTGCTGACTTCAGAAATCTGTAGTTCTTCTGCTGGTGTTTGATGTACAAAGCTGTGTCTGCCTCCTGTACTGTGATGTTGTGCAGTCCTGAGCAGCCAGCAGGTATCTGGATGTGTGGTCAAGGCTTTACAGGTATTTGAATGTCTGATTGCCAAAATTGTCAGATTCCTCACAAAGCAGCACTTGTTGACTTGTTCTAAAGGCCTGGCCTGACCTAACCAGGCGTGCAGCCCACAGAGCCTGTGGTTGATGTCCATCCTGGTCCTGACCTGATCAGAACCCTACAACCCCAGTACTGACAGTGAAGATCTGTCTTCTCCAGGCATCCCAGTTAAAAGGAGCATGTGGATGCTGGATAATTGCCATTGTGCCCTTTTGCTGAGCAAAGTGCAGACACCCCAGATCAAAACAGCTGGGCTGGCCCCATGGTCTTTGGTCTTTAGACCTTCCTGAGGCCCACATGAATGGGGCACTCCCTGTGTGACCCCCCACACTGAGCTCTGCCTCTGCACCTCCTGTGCTGGCTACAGCCTTTGCCTGCCTCTCTGGCCTGTTTGGTCTCAAATCAGGGCCTCTCTGGCATAGAGGGTGTCAAGAGACAGCTTGAGTCCATATCTGACTCAACATCTTACTTCTGTTTTCCATGCTAAGTGACATCCCTGCTGTCCTGAGGTGATTTCACTGGAGCTGAAAGCACCCGGTTTTGTGGGTGGTGAGCTTGTGTGGAACCTGTTCAGCTGGATCATCAAATAAGATGGCTTTCCTAAGTCCTAGTTGTTCCCTGTGTCCAGACAAGTTTGATTTGACATGGACTGAAATTGCCAGGAAATGGTAGAAAAGGTGATGAGGAAAAAAGTTGAAATTGCGAATGAAACCCTTCACAGAACAAGAAATCCTGCACACAAGAAGTGCTGTGACAGAGCCTTGCTCAGGTTGTCCCATATGGGGCTGATTTCCTTCAGCTGGTTGTTTGCAGTGAGGAAATTGTTATGGGAATATTTTGAAGAGTGTTTGTTTAGGTATCATTCCGTCATGTGGAATTCTTTCCTCATCTTTTTTTCTCCGTTGTTTGTGTGTGTGTTAAATTACATCTGATGTAATTTAGCATGGGAGTTTTGGCTTCAGATCTGACACCTCTGAGCTTCTTTTTGTACCTTCCCAAAAGGCTGGTACTTCTTCCTGGGTTGATGTTTTCATCCTCACAGCCATTGAAGGAATTGTTTTGTTTTTCCTTATAGGTGACTCCTGTAAGTTGTTTTGATGTATGTCAAAAGGAGTTAAGAAAAACCTCCTTTGAAAATTTCAAAACTTCCAGTAAGTTTGTAATCACAAGAAGTGGAAGGCTTAGAGAGACAGAACTTGATCCCTGTCTTCATGGACTTTCCATTATGCCAAGTGTGATTTAGACTGTTTCCAGAAACCCCGTTTGGACAAAAACACCAAACAAAAGGCTCTGGATATAGAAAATGCCCTGGTTTTGTACTTTCTTTTTGCTTCCTCATCTCTAGACAGAGGCCACTGTCCTGGAACACCCCAGCAGCATCTCCAGCAGTGTGGGGTGATAGAGCTGGGCAGCCACAAACTCCCAGCCCCACCCCAGGACCTCAGACCTCTCTCCTGTTTGCTCCATTGGCTCTGCAGAGCCTTGCCAACAGCTGGCAGTCACAGCTCAGTTAAGACCCTTTTCAGGGTCATCCTGGCTTCATTAACTGAATGAGGATTAATCATATTAAGATCCTCAGTGATGCCATGCAGCATCAGTGGGCACTCTCCTGGTTGTGTGGGAGGGTATGGAAGGGATGAAGGGCTCTGGCTGTGTGCACTTTTCAGCTGCAGCCAGAGCTGAGCTCTGTAACAAGCACTGCTGTAACAGCTCCTCTCCTGCTTGCCCAGACACAGGATGACAGGAGCTGGCAGCTCTTGGCTCCTGGCTTCGCTTCCTTAATCTCTGGTGACAGGGATGGCCAGACAAGGTGGACACTGGGTAATTCAGGGCCTTGATAGCTGATTTGAAACCCTCTTGCTTTAGTTGTCTTCTCTGCAAAACCTGAAGGGGAAGTGCCAGTGTTTTCCTTGCTCACCTGATGCCAGGGATGTTTCCTCTTTCCCCAGCTGCTGTGTGAGAGACGCTGCAGCCATGTCTGACTTTGTGGAAAGCGAAGCGGAGGAGTCAGAGGAGGAGTACAACCAGGATGGGGAGGTCGTGCCCAGAGTAACCAAGAAGTTTGTAGAGGAAGATGAAGATGGTGAGTTTGCTGAATTGTCTGTGTGCCTCACTGCTCTGTTCTGCATCCTGTGACTCTGCAGATGGAGCAATTACTGTGCTATAATAGCAGGGCCATCTGTAGTCCATAATCTCAGCTGTTTAAGTGCTTCCCTTCCTGCAAGTGCTTCGGTGGTTATTGTATTTGGCAATAAAAAATATGCTGCTTCACCCCATGGGATTTGCAGTCACACAATTTGATAGTAAACAATAAAAGCAGAGGAATTCTCCCAGTGTGACCACTCCACCTGTTCCTTCTGCAGAGAAAGCATGAGACCACGAGACAAAAGCAGAGTTCTGGCATGGGCATCTGGCTGGGTTCTGTGTCAGTAAAAGTGTTCAGTTTAAATTGTATGGATGGTGTGAAGGAAGATGCTGCTTGCACAGTGCCCCATTCTCCACAGCATAAATGTCTAACACTTGCTACTCTCCACCCCAGATGAGGAAGAGGAGGAGCTGAATCTCGATGATCAAGATGAGCAAGGGAACCTGAAAGGATTCATTAATGATGATGATGATGAGGAAGAGGAGGAAGAAGCTAGTGACTCTGGAGACTCTGAGGATGATGTTGGCCACAAAAAGAGAAAGCGCAGTAAGTCTTCTGATGATTGTTCCTATCAGTGTAATGCTCTGATACTGCCCTGGCAGGGAGCAGAGCTTTCCCTCTGCCCTTGGTGTCTGTATCAGCTGGGTAAGCTGCACCCTTCTTGGCTTAGTGCACTCCCAGATTGGTAAAGAGAGAGTGTAACTCATGTCTGGTCACTTCTCTAGCTTTTGATGACCGCCTGGAGGATGATGATTTTGACCTCATTGAAGAGAATTTGGGCGTTAAAGTCAAAAGAGTGAGTTGTGTTCCCATGCTGCTGTTAATGGTGTGGTGTGCCTTTGGACAAAGGAGGGTGGACTTGAGCCTAGAGTGAGTGAGCACTGGCTCCCCTCTGCTCCTGCCCTCTTGCAGAGGGAGGGCTGAGTGCTTGGAGGAAGCAGAATCTCTCCCTGCCCAAACAATGGGGAACTGGCTTCCTAGAGTTTGCAAAACACTTTGGTTCCTGAAGTCTGCTATACTCCTCCCTTCCCACCTCTACAAGACCCTCTCATGTTCCAATAACTTTCTCCTGTGTATTGTTAACCTCCAAGTCAGCACGTGCTATTCTGAGTTCTGAAGCTCTTCCTGTAACACTAGAGGCCACATCAAGGCAGGTGGTGACAGCATGCAAGTGACACAGGCATGGCTCCTGAGGGAGTGGCTCTTCTCCCCCATGTTCCCTCTGTGCTCCCTCTCAGGTGCCTGCAAAGGAAGTGCAGAGCTGGCCTGGCAGTGCCCACACTGAGCTGAAGTGCTGTGCCAGGAATTGTGTGCCCTAACAAGGCATTTCCCTTGTAGCAAAAATTCAGGCGTGTGCGGAAAATGTCCGATGATGAGGACGATGAAGCAGAGGACTATGGGAAGGAGGAACATGAGAAGGAAGCCATTGCTGAAGAAATCTTTCAGGATGGTGAAGGCGAGGAAGGAGGGGAAGCTGTTGAAGCTCCTGTTGCACCGCAAGAAGAGGAGGAGGAGGAGGAGGAAGATGAATCTGGTGAGTATGGATGGTCAATTATATCCAAAGTTTGCCATAGGATTAAAGCACAGGAACAATATTTGGACTTTCTCAGAGCTAGAAGTAACCAAAGGCTGTGACCCTGTCCTGGTAAAGCACTCTTGTTGGTCTGATTATTACAATCTTTAGAATGAAACATTTCTGGGTGACAGGTTTAATTGGTCCGTCCAAGCCACTTTGTACAGAAGCACATTATGTGTACTGAGGTCTTGAACATCTCCCCTGAGCTGCGTCAAAAATAAAATTGCTTCAAGGAAAGGGGGTCAAGGAACTGTTTAGTACCTAGTAGCACAGTGCATGCCTGCTCTGCTTCTCTTCAGTGTCACCACTGCTATTGCCATACCCAGAGAGTTTCAGAAATTCTTTCTACCTACTGTCCAAAGCAGCCAGACCTCTTCTGACTGTATTTTCAAAGCACTAAGTTGCAACTAATTGGCAAGTGGCTTTGGCTGTGTCTGGAAGTTTGTTCTAGCAAGTTGCTGTGGTTCAGAGTCCTGGAATGTCTGAGGTTGGTGTAGGACATGCTGTGGGGAGCTGGGCAGACTGACAGCCAGTGTCAGCCTCAGTCTGTGGTGGAGGCTTACAGTTGCTGGGCAGCTCTAGTTGCTACACAGTGTGTCTGAACTGAGCTTTGTCAGAGGTACCAGTTGAATATCAAAGTGTCCTGGCCACTAAATTGTTTCTCCATGTCCAGACATTGATGACTTCATTGTGGATGATGATGGACAGCCCCTGAAGAAGCCCAAATGGAGAAAGAAGCTTCCAGGATACACAGATGCGTAAGTATTGATTGGAAATTGGCCTGGAGCCTCGAAAACAGCCCTCAGCTTACTTGGTTCTTGCAACTGCAGAATGATTCAGCTTATGGTTGGATACTGCTGGTCTCTTTCCCATAGGAACCTTGGAAATTTAAACATAGAGCTTTTAGTGTGTGAGTTCTGAAACGTGTGACTCCTTCCTTTCTCCCCTGCATTTTTCAAAAGGATACCAAAACAATGTCCTTAAGAGAAGTATTTGCATGTAAAGTTCAGAGTTGTGTACCTGCCCATGATTTTTTAGCCAGGGTGGAAAACTAAAGCTTAGACTTAGGTACCCTGGCCTCCTCTCTGTGGCTGGAAGAATGTTCTGTGAGCTGCCCCGTGGGGCTGAACAATAGTTTTTGCCTTCCAGTGCTTTGCAGGAAGCCCAGGAAATCTTTGGTGTGGACTTTGACTATGATGAGTTTGAGAAGTACAATGAGTATGATGAGGAGATGGAGGAGGAATATGAGTATGAGGATGAAGAAACCGAAGGGGAGACCCGTGTACGACCCAAAAAGACTACCAAGAAGCGCGTCAGTCGACGGAGCATCTTTGAGATGTATGAGCCCAGTGAGCTGGAGAGCAGTCACCTGACAGACCAGGACAACGAGATCCGCATGACAGACATGCCTGAGAGGTTCCAGGTGAGGGGAGAGGCTGAAGGTGTGCAGTCAGGAAGCATTTTGGCCCCCACTGTGTGCAGCAGGGCTGGGACCTGCAGACCAGCTGGCTGCTGAATGGGTTTTGACATCACTTTTTCCCTCTTTGAAGACCCTGTCTGTCAAATTATAGGCTAAAACTGCATTCAGGCATATCAGGGCATGGGAACTGTCACACTTGTGTGAGGTGTTTTAACCGCGGTCACAGTTTCCTTGTGGCCACTGGGGGCCAGTGTTGCACTGCTGGGAGTGGCACTGGGCTTGGGCTGTGCTGAGATGCCTTTGTGCTGGATGCTCTTAGGAATCTGGTGAGCTGGACCTCTGGATAGCAAGAGGGGCAGAGTCTTCTGGCTGTACGTGGCCAGTTCAAATGTTTTGTCACCTTCAGGCATGTCAGTGGTGATTAGAGCAGGCCCCCTGAAAGAGAAGTGGCTGAGAGTGCTCAGAGAGGGCTCTGTTTTTCTGTGGCTGCAGCAAGAAAAAGGGACAGATATATTGAAACAGGATGTAACTGCAGAGGGTTTGGGTGTCTGGTAGGACCATTTGGGAGTCTGGTTGCACCGTTGCAGGCCTTTTCACAAGCCTTTGATACAACTGTAGCTGCCTTTATCTAGTGCAAAGCCGAAGCAGGTTTCCTGTGTGCTCAGAAGGTACAGGCATTGAAGTGCTATCCTTGGCACTCCATATGTGAGGGTCCCTAAAGCAACTACAGCTCAAAACAATCATTTCCAGGCTTCTTGAAAACGTGACAGTGCAAGCCCTGGTGTTGCATGTGCCTCTGCTCATGCTGTTGTCTCTTCACAGCTGCGATCCATCCCAGTGAAGAGTGCTGAAGATGATGAGCTGGAGGAAGAAGCTGACTGGATTTACAGGAATGCATTTGCAACTCCCACCATCTCCTTGCAGGTAAAGAACTGTGTCTGAGGTTTTTGTCCTAAGAGGACTTGAAGGCACTGCAGATTTCCAGTCTGGAGACATTGGTCCAGGAGCCTGCTGAGAGGAATGTGTTGCCCTTGCTTTCTGGTTTTGAGTAGGTCATTTAACGTGCACATGTCTTCATTTTCACATCCTTGAAACAGCACAAAAGGGAACACAGACCTAAGTTAAAAGAATAACTGACAAGAATGCTTGAGAGGTCTCTGGGCCACTGTGCACTTAGGGCTAAATCAGTATTAGTCATGATTTGCTTTTGGCGATCTGTTACCTTAGCCAGGTGCTGCTTCTCCCTTTTTCTGTAAGCCACTCAGCACTGGGGTGTGAAATCAAAGTGTGTAGCTAAGTCTGCATTCCCAGCTAACAAAAGAACCACAGCTTTAGTGTGACACTGCTCTTCTGGGGGATCAGCTCAGCAATAGAACACAGTGTGCTTCTCCTTTTTAGGAAAGTTCTGACTACCTTGACCGTGGACAAGCCAGCAGCTTCAGCCGCAAGGGGCCCAGCACGATCCAGAAGATTAAAGAAGCCCTGAATTTCATGAGAAATCAGCATTTTGAGGTAGTCTGCAACTCTGCTTCATTACCAAGGTCTGTGTTGCTGTCTCCTTACTCTGGCAGGCTTAGCAGGGCTGCTGGAAACATTTAGGGCAGCACATTGGAAGAGGCTGAGATACCATACCTGTGACAGTGGTGCTTTCTTGGGAACTGCAGCTCATCCTATATGAGCTGTGGCAATGCAGGTTTTTGAGACCTCTATCTGATGGGGCTGCTGTGAATGTATTTTCCTGATTCTGGACAAATTGATGCTAAATGAGGGGGAATTTCAGAGTCTCTTGATGCTTGGTCAGTTCATCCAACTTGTTCTCTGAGGTGTTGCCTGATGTTGCAAAAGTTCTTTTGCTTATGTGGTGTATTCTTTGGTGGTGTAAGAGCTCAGACGTGGCTTGGTACATGTCCTACACTGCTGCCCCATTAGTCTGTTCTCCCACATGGAAAAGGAGCTTTCCCTGGGCTTCTGGGTGCCAGGAACAGCCCAGTGTCCTGCACCCTGGTGATGAGTCTTGTTTCTGCCCCAGGTCCCGTTCATTGCCTTCTACAGAAAGGAGTATGTGGAGCCAGAGCTGCACATCAACGACCTGTGGAGAGTCTGGCAGTGGGATGAGAAGGTGAGAAGTGGTTTCACTGCTGGTTGTTCCATCAACATTTAACATGTCTTCACACATAGCCTAATACTTCCAGCAGATTTTGTTTTGGCCATGGAGACTTTGTGTGTTTGGGTTTTTTTTACCCACACATGGGTCTTTTTGCATGTTTGCTGTCATGTGGTGGTAAGGGGGATCTGACAAAATAGGATTTAAAGCAGTTCTTCCCCTTCACTGAGTTCCTTTTGTGCAGTGACCTTTCCTGCCAGCAGTGCAGGTTCCTTTGCTGCTATCAGGTCCAAACCTTGATGGATTTTTTTAAAATCTGTTAATATCATCCATCTCTGAAACGTCTGTCACATTTGGGCTTGGCTGTGGATGAAGATTTTGGTGATTATTTTTATATGAAAAATATCCCAAGATCCTGGGAGCTCCTGTCTGGGAAGGGAGGAGACAGATGGCACACTGCAGTGGTGTGTTTCACTGGAATTCTTTTGTCCTCATGTCAGTGGACACAGCTGAAGATCCGCAAGCAGAACCTGACACGACTGTTTGAGAAGATGCAGGCCTATCAGTATGAACAAATCTCTGCTGACCCAGACAAGCCCTTGGCTGATGGAATAAGGGCCCTGGATACTACAGACATGGAGAGGTATGGTGCCATGGCTTTCTTATAGTCATTCCAAAATGACTTAAAATGTGCACCAACTTGCCCAAACAGCACAGGTTTTCTGGCCACTGCAGAGCACTGATTTCAGCCTCCCCACAAAGCCAGTAGTGAGAAATGCATGAAATTCTTTTAGAAGATGAGCCCAAGGAGTATTTTTGGCTGATGTATGCCAGACCAGGTCCCTTGAGTGCTCTGCCCATGGCTCAGCTGCAGGCAGGGTGTAACGTGCTGGCTTTGTGTGCCATAGGCTGAAGGATGTGCAGTCCATGGATGAGCTGAAGGACGTGTACAATCACTTCCTGCTGTACTATGGGCGAGACATCCCCAGGATGCAGAATGCTGCCAAGGCTGCTCGGAAGAAGCAAAAACGGATCCGAGAGGATGGTGAAGAGGAGGAAGGTTTGTCTCCTCAGATTTGATAATTTCCCAGTTGTGGGCTGCCTGAAAGTCCTGGTTCAAAAGAATAGGGAGAAAGTCTGTTGAAAAGCCTGTGTGTTTGCACAGAGGATCTCTGCTGGTCACTTTTGTCTCAAGTCAATCCTTAGTCTTCCAAGCACCTCTGAAAATGTTTCGTTTGCCATGCAATGTGCTCTTTCCAGTGGAATATGAATAACACCCCTCATGGCAGAGGCCAAAGCAAGGATCACAGGCTTTGATGTGTGTCTTAATGTGCAACCCAGACACAGTGCTATTAAAACTGCCGAAGAGTGAAACTGGAGGTAGCATCTGCAGGGTATTTTTCTAGCCCTGAATAATTTGAAAGCTACTGTGACCTTTGAGATGCATTTGTGGCATTTAGGGACTTTGTTGTGCAATGTAGATTGTGTTTAATCCCTTTGCTGTGCTTCTGACATGCTCCAGCCCTCTGGATGCCTCTGTAATGTGTCCTTCCTGCAGGTGAAGGGGAGGATGCTGAAGATGATGAGCAGAAGGGGCCTGAGCTAAAGCAGGCTTCCCGTCGGGATATGTACACCATCTGCCAGGCAGCTGGGCTGGGTAAGGCTCTGCTCTGTCACGCCTGGCCCGTGCTCTGCTGGGTGCTCTGACTTACCTGTAGAAGGAGGACTGATAGTTTGGATCGGTATTAACCTTTTTCTCATGAAATTTCTGTTTGTTTGGTTTTTTTACCAGATGGTCTGGCTAAGAAATTTGGTCTGACACCTGAGCAGTTTGGAGAGAATCTCCGAGACAGTTACCAACGTCACGAGACAGAGCAGTTCCCTGCAGAGCCCCTGGAGCTGGCCAAGGATTATGTGTGTAGGTCAGTGCAGAGGGATCTTTGTGGACATGACACAAGTGAGGGGGTCTGGGGACATTCTCAAGCCCTAAGCCTTCATGTTGCCTTTTTTGCTTGTAGTCAATTCCCAAGCCCTGAAGCTGTGCTGGAAGGAGCGAGGTACATGGTGGCTTTGCAGATAGCCAGGGAGCCTTTGGTCAGACAAGTCCTGAGACAAACTTTCCAAGAGAGAGCTAAAATCAACATTTCACCAACCAAAAAGGGCAAGAAGGTAAGAAAGGGAGCTCTGACTTTGTGGGTCAGTCAAGGAAGGATGTAAGTATCATACAAATGCTCATTCTCCCATGTCAGTGTCTGAATAAATCTCAGAGCAGCATGTGAGCTGTGCTGTTGCAGAGGCCAGCTCAGCAGTGTGCTGCATTTTAAGTCTCAGCATTTCACCAGAACTGATTCTTGCCGTTGAGATGTTGCCTTCAATTATTGGAAGAGTCTCTGTTTCTCTGGGACTGGGCAGGAATTTCCCTGTGTCCTGCTGGGGAAGGAAGTGCAGACTGGCAGGCATAGAGCTGAAGGGGTATTGAATAAAAACCATTGTCTGCTATGGTATACAGAAGGGTCTTTCTTCATGAATGCCCTATATGCATGCTGACTGTCTCTCCTCTTTCCCAGGATATTGATGAAGCCCACTATGCCTATTCCTTTAAATACATGAAGAACAAGCCTGTGAAGGAGCTGCGAGATGATCAGTTCCTGAAAATGAGCCTGGCAGAGGACGAGGCATTGCTCACTATAGATATCAGCATTGACATGAAAGGAGTGGAGGGGTGAGTTTGCACTGGCCATGCTATCCATGCCTTGGCAGACCTCATTCATCCAGTGCTACTGTGCTCTTAGAGCTCCTCTGTAACCCAAACTGCTCCTGAAAGTCATAGGCTGGTAGTTTTCTGCACCTTAGTGTGAAACAGCCTCTCATTGTCTTGGGTTTTCATCATCTTAGTGAAAACTTTAGCACACATCTGTCTTGCTCATTTAAAGGCAGACTCTGAAGCCTCTGGGATTTTTGTGCAAGGTGATGTTGTTTCCCAACAATCCTCACTCTGTGCACCTTTGTTCTTTCCTTGCCTCTCTGAGTGGCCACATGTGCAATATGGGTAGGTTGGAGAGGCTATGATCTATCTACAGCACAGCTTCTGCAGCTAAAGCACTGTTTGATAGGAGGGTTGGCTCTTCCCTAATTTTTCCAAATGGCTTCCTGACTCTGAGGTGTTTCTATTACATCCCTGTGCAGGAATCTGCCCGTGAGGGTGTCAGTGCAGGAATCTTCCCATGAGGGTGTCAGTGCAGGCATCTGGAGCCTTTCCTCTCCTTTCTTGCAGTTATGGGAGTGACCAGACGTACTTTGAGGAAATCAAACAGTTCTATTACCGGGATGAGTTCAGCCACCAGGTGCAGGAGTGGAATCGGCAGCGCACAATGGCCATCGAGCGGTCCCTCAACCAGTTCCTCTACGTGCAGATGGCCAAAGAGTTGAAGAACAAGCTGTTGGTGGAGGCCAAGGAGTATGTGCTCAAGGTGAGAAGGGACAGAGGAGGATTTGAGTTGGAGCTGCGGTTACAAACACTAACAGTCCTGCAGTGTGCTGGGGATAGCTGCTGACTGGCCATACACAGGCTCTTGGGGAGGAGGGGAGATGGGCAGGGATCTAGTCTGGTTCTTTCCTAAGGATGGAGGGAAAAGCAGATACATCAGTGTGAGGAAAGATAGGCCCCGTGGTACAGGGAGCTGGTCCCAATCCTGGCAGAATACACTGTCTTGCTGCCTTGAGCAGTTCATGACCTTTCCTGCAGAGAAGGGCTGTGCCAAGGCCCCTGCAGTGGATTCTCTCACTCCTGTGTCCCCTTTCTCTGCCCTACCAGGCCTGCAGCCGCAAGCTGTACAACTGGCTCAAAGTTGCTGCGTACCGGCCCGATCAGCAAGTGGAGGAGGACGATGATTTCATGGATGAAAACCAAGGGAAGGGAATTCGGGTCCTGGGCATTGCATTTTCATCAGCCAGGTAGGAGGGAGGGAATGGCCTCTGGATGCACGTCCAGTTTTAGCAGTGCTCCATGTCTGAGTGATCTCTGTTTTACAGGGACCACCCTGTGTTTTGTGCCCTTGTTAATGGAGAGGGTGAGGTTACAGACTTCCTCCGATTGCCACATTTCACAAAGAGAAGGAATGCCTGGCGTGAGGAAGAGAGGGAAAAAAAGGTGAGCCTTGGTGCAGCTATCATTGAGATGAATGTAGGCAGCTCAGGACAGAAACCCTTTGCTACTCTGCTATGTCTTGCTTTCCTTTCCAGGCCCAGGATATTGAAACCTTGAAAAAATTCCTCCTGAACAAGAAGCCTCATGTGGTGACAATTGCAGGCGAGAACAGGTCAGTCTTCGTGTTCCTTCCACTTCCCAGTCTATTTGCAGTCCTTTCCTTATGCCTGTCCACATTTCACTGTTTCTATCCATTGTGTGAGGTAACCTGGTGGGATTGTATCCCTAAGTGATTCCAGGACCCAGCCTTGTGGTCTCCCCTCAGTCTCCTTGGCTGTCTCTCTCTAGGGATGCTCAGATGCTGATGGAGGATGTAAAGAGAATTGTTCATGAGCTGGACCAAGGGCAGCAACTGTCCTCTATCGGAGTGGAGCTGGTGGACAATGAACTGGCCATCCTCTACATGAACAGCAAGAAGTCTGAGGTGAACCTTCTGTAACTCCAGCTATCCCTTAGTCTGTTGCTTGTTCGTGCTGTGTCATCCTCCATTTGATGTGCTGGCCCTGCCTTGCATCATCCTCTGTCTCGTATGATCTATCCAGACAGTCACGTACTGATCTTTGGATCAAGGCAAAGCATCTTACTTAGGCTTCCCTGAAGAGATCAGCACCAGCAGATGTACAAAGTGGATATCGATGTGGTCTGAAATGAATCTTGCTCTGCTGAGTGAGTTTGTTTCATTCCTAATTGCAGCAGAGCTCCTGGGAGCCTTTGACCTCGGCTTTCTTTGTTCTGAGCACCAGATGCTTTCCTTGCTCCAATTCCTGTCTGATGTGTCTTTGCTGCTTGTGCTACAAAGTGTGCAAACACCTTCAGGGTTTTCTCTGATGCCCTGTCCTGTTGCAGAATGAATTCCGGGATTACCCCCCCCTGCTGCGCCAGGCTGTGTCCCTCGCTCGCCGCATTCAGGACCCTCTCATAGAGTTTGCACAGGTCTGCAGCTCTGATGAGGACATTCTCTGCCTGAAACTTCACCCTCTGCAGGTAAACTTCCCTTTTGGTATCTTTGAGCAGGGAAGACCCTTCTCTGCAAAGAGAAAGTGGCTCGTGAGGGTTTGCTGTCGAAGAAAGTTTCCAAGTTGAACTGGTGCAAGTTCTACCTGTTCTGTGCCATATTCAGGCTACACAGCACCTCTTTTTTTGTTGCCTCTTTTAGCTCAGCAGCCTAATTTAGGCTGTTCTTGGGGGTTATTCTGAGGTGCAGCACAGGTCCTGGGAGCCAGTGTGTTGTGTTTGGCAAAGTGTTGCCCAGAGCCATCTCCTGCAAGGCTAACACTGCTTGTCTCTGCCAGGAGCACGTGGTGAAGGAGGAGCTGCTGAGTGCACTCTACTGCGAGTTCATAAACCGTGTGAACGAGGTGGGCGTGGATGTCAATCGAGCCATCGCCCACCCCCACAGCCAGGCCCTGCTGCAGTATGTCTGTGGCCTGGGACCACGCAAGGGCACCCACCTGCTAAAGGTAAGGGGGCTTCTGTCCCTGCCTGCACAAACAGTGCATCACCAGTGGTGGTAGGAGGTGAGTCAGGGTCCTGTGTGCCAGCTCCAGCTGACAGCTCTGTTGTCACCTGCCGTACCATGTGTTGCCTCACTGTGCCTCACCCTGAAGCAATACATGGACTCATGTCCCCGATAGACCCAAACAGCTCAGCAGATCTGTCAGTCCTAGACAGATCCCAAACCCACAGCAATGGATGTGCTGCCACAGCGTCAAGACACTTCTGTAGTGTAGAAAACACCAGGCAAGAAGCCAACACTTTTCCTGAGAGTCGGAGCTGTTTCCAAGTGGAATCATCTCCTTTCATACAATGCTGAGACACAGGCAGGGAGCAACAGCTTGGGAGTTGTGATGTGTGTGTATCAGACACTTTGAGCACTGCAGTGGCCAGCATGAGTCCTCTGCTTTTCCCAAAGAATTACAGAATGGTTTGGGTTGGAACCTTAAAGATCATCTCATTCCAACCCCCTTGCCAAGGGCACAATCACCTTCCACTGGATTAGGTTGCCCAGAGTCCCATCCAGCCTGATGTTGAACACTTCCAGGGATAGAAAGTCCACAACTTCGGGCAATCTTATGTTTAAATAGCAGGGTTTGTGCTCTTGCCTCTCTCTGCAGATCCTGAAACAAAACAACACCCGTCTGGAGAACAGGACGCAGCTGGTTACGATGTGTCACATGGGACCCAAAGTGTTTATCAACTGTGCTGGCTTCATCAAAATTGACACAGCTTCGCTGGGTGATAGGTGGGTATTGGGTTGTGTTTCATGTAGCTCAGGCTATGGAGTTTGCATGAGTGACAGACTGAAGTGATCTTGTTCCCTGGAGTCCATGCTCCTAGGAGTTTCTGTGTGGCCCCTCTGATCTCTGGCCAAGTTCAGGTATTGCTGGTTATTAATCTGATTCTTAGGGGCAGCTAAACTTGCACAGCAGCACTGTGAGCTGCAGAATATGAATTGTATAGCTTGCTGTTGTGTGAAAGACCCTTTGTGGTCAAGAGGAACTAAACTAAAACCAGTTGTTTCCTAACAGTCAGCAGCAGCCCACGTGCTCTTCAGCTTAGTTTCTGCCAGGTCCTGCTAACAGTATTTTATTTTTCTAAAGTTTCAAACTGGAGTAATAACCTAGCAATTTGGCTTCCTCTTAAACCAATAGCAATACTGGGAAGTTTATAGGGCATACTGGTAACCACACATGAGGTGTTTTGAGGACAACCTAATTTCTGAACCTCTGACTCACTGCTTTGCACAGCAGGGTCACTTGCTGGAAATGTGTTTTCTCCAGGGTTTTTTGCTTTTGAAAAGCAGTCTGAAGAAGGACACCTGGCTGAATACCTGCACTGAGTGATCCAACACTGCTAGAACTCTTGGTTCTTGCAGGATACAAATCCCAGAGTTGCAGGGTGCAAAGTGTTGCCCCATCCAAAGAGCTCAGTGTGGATGGCTGTGCTGCCATTTGGCAACACTGCATTTGTATGAGCAGAGAAACTGCAGAGAGCTGTGTGCTCATGAAGCAGCTGTAGTACCTGGGGAGCATCAAATCCACCCAGCATCCAAAATGCCTGGCTGTATCTTTGCAGTGCAGGAGCTGCAGACTGGAATTTGCCAGTCTTACCTTGGCTTCTGTTGATTTAGCAATAAATAATTCATCATGTCCTTTTTTGGAGTGGTTTGGAGGGCAGTGATGGTGCTCAACAGTGTGCTTGATTATTGAGCTGCAGGAACAGCTGGAACCCTCAGAGCCCTTATCTGAACATCTCTTTGGTTTTATTTCAGCACTGATTCCTACATTGAGGTCCTAGATGGGTCCAGGGTCCACCCTGAAACCTATGAATGGGCAAGGAAAATGGCAGTGGATGCCTTGGAATACGATGAGTCAGCCGAGGATGCCAATCCTGCAGGAGCTCTGGAGGAGATCCTGGAGAACCCTGAGCGACTGAAAGACCTGGATCTTGATGCCTTTGCTGAAGAACTGGAAAGACAGGTGCACTGGGGGCTTCTGGTGCTGAGGAACAGAGGGGAAGCTCTGCTGCCCAGTCTGGATTCCGAGCTTCTGACCCCTAGCCTTTTTAGGGGCTGAGTGTTATCTGTGCTGCTGTAAAATGTATAAACAGCCAAGATGAGTATTCAGTATCTGACAATGGCATGTAGTAAATGCTTGCAGAAAGTACACTTGGAGCAGAGGGAGGAGGGAAGCAGGAGGCAGTAATTAAACTATTTAAGCTGTTCTTTCTGCAATTATATAATTTTTTTTCTGCATGTGTTGGTACTTTTGAACTCAACATTCCGTGGCTGAGTTCCACAGTTTGATGGTACCTCTCTTTTAAATTTATTGTTTGAGAAGTTCCTTGAGTTCTTCCATAACTTACACTGGGTTCCCTACTGACCTTCCTCCTGCTGCTCATGCCCTTACAAGCTTTGAATCCCACACAGGGCTATGGTGACAAGCACATCACTTTATATGACATTCGAGCTGAACTAAGCTGCAGATACAAGGACCTGAGAACCCCCTACCGTTCTCCAAACACAGAAGAGGTCTTCAATATGCTGACCAAAGAAACTCCAGAAACATTTTATATAGGTACATCCCTGCTTTTGTCATAAGCTGACATGGATGTGTGAAGGTGGGGCAGAGGGGTGTTGGTGAGGATGATGTTGGGACAGTGCTGTGGTTGCATGTATGTGAAGCAGCTTTTCAAGTACCTGGGTACTCTCCTCTCACCTGCATTCACAAATAACTGCCTTAGATGGAGGGAACTGCCCAGCTCTGCAGTTTTTCAGTCTTTCCTTCTCCTCTCCCATCACACCACAGGTAAAATGATCATCTGCAATGTGACTGGGATAGCCCACAGGCGTCCACAAGGAGAAAGCTACGACCAGGCAATTCGGAATGATGAGACTGGCCTTTGGCAGTGTCCTTTCTGTCAGCAGGATAACTTCCCAGAGCTCAGTGAGGTGGGGCTGCTTCTTCCAACAGGCCTGCCTTTGTCAGGACTGCTTTCAGCAGGCTTGAGTGTTGTTTTGGGTTCTTGAGAGACAAGCCAAGACTATATCTGCAGTGCCCCAGGATCCCAACCTGATGTGGCCTTTGGCTGAAAATATAATCTGTTCCACTTTTGACTAATTGCTCCAGTATAGATGTGACAGGTCCTTTATGACTACATTATGGATTTTAGTGAACTGGGCTGAGTGAAATGTACGTGGGGCTAAGCTGATCAGTTCTTTGCAGATACATAAAGTGTTCTTGTTTGTGCTCTAGGATTGTGTTTTATGCAGAGAAGTTGCCCGTGACACTGAGAACAGAAGGTTCTGCCACCTTCTGAATTTCAAGAACTTATCTGGACCTCCTGCTGCTTAATGCAACTGTACTTTAGGTCTCTTCTAAACACTGTGAATTCCAGCCTGGGTAATCTGTGACTTTAAACCTCTATAGCATTCATTAAGCACCAGCCCTAGCTGCAGGCTGGTGTTCAGAGTCTAAAAATGTTCTGACCTTCCTGGCTGCAATGTCCCATAAGCTGAGCAGAACTGGAGTAGGAAGATTGCATTACTGGGTAACATTTGCTGAAGTCCTCTGTCCCCTGCCCTTCTACAAGTCTCTGCTGGCTGCACCACTTTGCTGACACAGCGTTTAGACTTATTGGACTGTGAACTGCCAGGGCTATTTTGTTTCCATGCTGAATGACTTTTTCCTTTTGCCTTGCTCAAGGTTTGGAACCATTTTGACAGCGGTTCGTGCCCAGGTCAGGCCATTGGAGTGAAGACACGGCTGGATAATGGTGTTGCTGGCTTCATCCCAACAAAATTTCTTAGTGATAAGGTGGTCAAGCGACCAGAAGAAAGGGTGAAGGTATGAAAGCAGTGGATTTTCCCATATCCAACAAGAGTTAGAAGAGCATGAAGCCAATACCAAAGGGTCAGAGTTTGGTTAATAACACTGTTCCTTAAATGACTTTTCAAACCTTATTTTCATTTAAGGACTTTAAATCAGCAGGAAGTTCAGGTTCTGGTTAGTGTCCTTCTCCCACAGTGCAAATCTCCCTTGGCAGCTGGTGGGACCCTGTTAATCAGTTAACACACTGCACTGCAGAAGGATTTATTGTTGTCTGGCTGGAGTCTGGGTTTAGGAGACCAGAAGGCATTATAATGCAGAGCTGCCCTTTGTTTCTGCCTTTCTAAAGAGTGCACAGAACTGCTTTTGGATAGTCAAGGGTCGTTTTCCCTCTCGTGGCTTTTTCTTCTCTCTCAATTAATTTGTGGCGGTCATCAGAGTTACTGGTCTTGCTCAGGACAGGGGTTCTGAAAAAAAGAGCATAACACTTTTTTGTCACATGATAAAACAGATTTAACGTTTTTGCTGTCTGTTGGAGTCCCCAACAGTCCATGCAGGTGATGGATAATCATGTAAGCTCAGAGGTCTCAGCTTCTTTGAAGAGTTATTAATTAACTTCATTATGGTTAACTGAACTAAGACATTGCTGTTTTTGTGGGGGTATTTTCTGCCTCCCATTTTATTACAGCAGTCCCTTGGGTGTCTTCCACTCTGTTTCTGAACAGACTTAACTGCTGTCTTGCACATTTTGAAGTGCAGTTTTGCTGCTCCCATCACTAAAGATATTTAAAACAGAAAAGATATTTGTCCTCATGCTCCAGATGTGCAGTTTTCTGTATGGTGTGGGGCATAGGTAGTAGATATACTGGAGAACTGCACATTTTTCCTTTAATCTCTTTTGATTCTGGTCATGTTGGGGATCAGTTGACTTTATAGAAGGATCACTTTTAAAGGTTGTACCAGTGTGAAGGAGGGGAGGTAATTTGTACCTCTGTATTGTGAGTGTGATCCCATGCAGTGAAGGGAGCCTGGTGTATCTGCCAAAGCTGCTGCTCAGCCTTCCCTGCACCTCCTCTGCAGGTGGGAATGACTGTTCACTGCCGGATCATGAAGATTGACATTGAGAAGTTCAGTGCAGACCTGACCTGCAGGACCTCAGACCTCATGGATAAGAACAACGAGTGGAAGCTGCCTAAAGACACCTACTACGACTTTGACTCCGAAGCAGCGGATCATAAACAGGAAGAAGACATGAAAAGAAAGCAGCAGCGGACAAGTGAGTCTCCAGGTTTTATGTTCTTTGTCTCTCCAGCCTTCCCAGGATGCTTCAGGAGAACCAGAACAATTAGATATATAGTTGCATTAAAGCAGTTCCTCTTGCAAGCCTGAACACTCTGCTTTGTTCCCTAGCGTACATCAAGAGAGTAATTGCTCACCCATCATTCCACAACATCAGCTTCAAGCAAGCAGAGAAGATGATGGAAACCATGGACCAAGGGGATGTGATTATTCGGCCAAGTAGCAAAGGGGAGAACCACCTGACTGTCACCTGGAAAGTCAATGATGGGATTTACCAGCATGTGGATGTCCGGGAGGAGGGCAAGGAGAATGCCTTCAGCCTGGGCTCCATGCTCTGGATTAACACAGAGGTGAGAGCCCTCCAGAGCATGTCTGGAGAGGAGGTGGGGGGGAAGAAGTACTTATTTGACAGGAACAGGTTGATACAGCCTTTCTGTCCTAGCAGCTGCTTTCAGACTGTTGGAGACTAACTTCCAGTGCAGTTCTCCACATCCTTAGACAATGCTTGGCTCTTTTTTTTTCTCAAAGCATCCAGCTTGCTATGTGGAATGTATGACTGAGGGCTGTTTACTAGAATAAGAGTTCATCATCATGCACCCTAAATACCTCTTTAAATGTGTTTGTTCAAAGGAATTTGAAGACCTGGATGAAATTGTTGCTCGCTATGTCCAGCCAATGGCTTCTTTTGCCAGAGACCTGTTGAATCACAAATACTATCAGGACTGCAATGGTGGAGACAAGAAGGTAAGTCTGTCCCAGGATGTGGCAGCTTCCATAGGAAGATATCCATAGACTCTCTGTGTTGCTGAAAATGTACAATCCTCTGGAGCATTTATCATCTTTCTCTCTCTAATTAGAAACTAGAAGAGTTGCTGATAAAGACCAAGAAAGAGAAACCAACCTTTATTCCATACTTTATCAGTGCCTGTAAAGATCTACCTGGTAAATTCCTGTTGGGATATCAGCCTCGAGGCAAACCAAGGTAAGGCAGAGGCAAGCCCAGCATCTGCACTGAGTGCTGCCAGTACCACACCTCAGCTGAGTGCTGCCAGTTTTCCTTGCAGCTCTGTCAGTATCCCTGTGAGTCATGCCTCCCCTTTCCCAGAATTTGGCCTCCTGACAGTAGAGGACCCAAATCCAGTAGTAAATCTCACCCAGGAGGCTCCTGTGTTTCTTAACCAGCTGGGTGCCACAAGCAGCACTGCCCTGTGCAGTTGGTGTCACAGGAGTGTAGGCAGGGATTGATGGATTTTGCACGGAAAGGAAGGGTCTTTTGGAACCATTGTTTGAAAATCAAGTGTCTTGGGTAGGTCAGCCTGTTCTGTTGGTACAGCTGTCACCTGAGTTTGTAGGCCATGCCTGTGCTGACTGTGACTGTTAGTGAGTGGCAGGTATGGCTCTGAAACAGGCTGTGATCTCTTGTGCTCTCACTGCTCCTCCCAGGATAGAGTATGTGACAGTGACACCAGAAGGATTCCGCTACCGGGGCCAAGTCTTCCCTACTGTCAATGGACTTTTCCGATGGTTTAAGGATCATTATCAGGACCCTGTTCCAGGTGAGCACTCCAAAACTTGAGTGTTGTTTGTTTCCTGGATGTCACACAACAGGGACACTTTTTGAATGAGAGTTTCATGTTCTTTGTCCCTAAAATGTCCCAGGATTTATTATATGTAGAAAGTTCCAAAGCAGCACCCCAAGTGTTTGCCTTCCATAGACCCCCTGAGAGCTCTCCTGAGAGTTAGTTAAAGGCTGAATCAGTCCCTTGCCTCCCCCTTGTCTCTCACCATGCAATCCAGCACACATCATTCCCTGGTAACAAACCATTGTGCCAGAACAAATACTGCCTCAATTTTTGTCAAATTCTGAGTTTAAGGCCAATGGCTGCTCTTCTGGGAAAACTGATCTGTCTCTCTTGGTTTGTATTTTATACAGGTATTACCCCCAGCAGTAGCAGTAGGACCAGGACTCCAGCCTCCATTAATGCTACTCCAGCTAACATTAACCTGGCAGGTCAGTGCAGACCATTCCTGATTGGAATTGGGATGTGAGCTCCTTCTCCAGGCTCCACTTTGTCTAACCCAGTGTGTCTCTCCTGCAGACCTGACGCGTGCAGTGAATGCTCTGCCCCAGAACATGACCTCCCAGATGTTCAGTGCCATCGCTGCTGTGACAGGCCAGGCACAGAACCCCAATGCCACCCCTGCACAGTGGGGATCCAGCCAGTATGGCTACGGAGGCAGCGGAGGTGGCAGCAGTGCATACCACGTAGGTGTGACTTAAACTTTGAGAGAAGGTGCTTCTGCCTTCTTTTGGCTGCTAGAAACGATCCCATGGGGACTCTGCTGAGAGCTTAAGGCATCCCCCATTACCTGGGATCACCCAGGCCCAATTCTGCACCCATGGTTCTGCAGAGGGGAGCCTGACTGGATTCTTGGACCAGGTTTCTCTTCTTGCCTCCTGTGACTGAGGGAATGAGATGTGTAAGACAGGCCTGCTCTGCAGGGAGTTGAAGCAAGGAGCAGACTGGTCTGGCCCCCAAGGAATGTGGCAGGGTGGAGAGGTGGGATCCAGTGGTGAGGGCACACAACCTTCTGATTGTGCCCCTGAATTGGCAACGTGAGCTGCCAGTGGAGGAGATTAGCTGTGAAATTATGTGCTGAGTTTGCAGGGCTTTTCAGCTCAGCACACTAATCCCCGACCTGCACCGGCAGGCAAACACCTCAGCCTGACCCACCACCCCGAGGCTTTGCAGGGAGTAAGATGGGATTCGACAGTTTTGGCTCATGCTGAGGCCTTTCCTCCTGTGTGCTGGTGCCTCCTCCCAGCCCATGCTGCCAGCTCCCAGCTGACACCGAGGCTCATTCCAGCTGCAGAAGGACTGGGGAGCCTGGGTACAAAAAAACACACCCAGCTGTTAGACCAAAAGAAGAGATGCTGCAAGACAAGGCTTGCAGAGAGGAGTAATCCTCCTTTAGAGCGCCTTGGGAGGCTTTCAGGGAATTTGGCACAGTAAATGGGGATAGGCAGAGACTGTGGATAACTCAATTGTCAAGACATCTGAAGAAAAAGGAAGGTGAACACCAGGAGGCAAAGAAACTAAGTGCTCCATGGGACAAGCAGCCAGCTGGCTTGGGATGTGGGAGGGAGCCATCATGGGAGCTGCTGTGCCTTCTCTGCAGCCTGCAGGGGAAGAATTCTTCTGTTCTTTGTGCCCACTGCAGGATATCATTGCTGTTGTCTTGCTCCAGATGTCTCTTGTGCCCCTTGCCTTTGCTTACCTCTAGCATCTCCCCTTGCATTCTGTGTGGGGTGAACAAGGAGGGCAGGCTGTGCTGGTCCTGCTGGCCCAGATTGGGCAGTGCAGAGGCCCACAGCCTGGCAGGGTTCACTCTCTGTCTCCTAACAGCCTCTGCTCTCTGCAGGTCTTTACAACTCCAGCACAGCAGCCAGTGGCCACCCCTCTGATGACCCCCAGTTACTCCTACACTACTCCCAGCCAGCCGATCACCACGCCCCAGTACCAGCTCCAGGCCAACACCACACCCCAGTCCACCCAGTCCCAGGCACAGTCCCAGCCATCATCCAGCTCCAGGCAGAGGCAGCAGCCAAAGTGAGTGGCTCTGGGTGCAGAGATGTCTCCATGGCTTTTGTTCTTTCCTGTGGAAGCAGCGTGGTGGGGTTACCTGGTGCCTTCCTGCATGGAACCCTTGGGGAGGGAGGGCAGGGGAGCTTTCCTGGCAGCACATCTCACCTTCTGCCTGTGCCCTTGCAGGACCAACAGCCACGCTGCCATCGACTGGGGCAAGATGGCCGAGCAGTGGCTGCAGGAGAAGGAGGCGGAGCGCAGGAAACAGAAGCAGAGGTTGACTCCTCGCCCATCTCCCAGCCCCATGATCGAGAGCACGCCCATGTCCATCGCGGGGGATGCCACGCCCCTCCTGGATGAGATGGATCGATAGGACCTGACGCGATTTCACTCTTCTCCAGGAAGGGGAAAGGAGAGGAAACAATTGGAAACAACTTCCCTTCCCTTAGACACATAACTCCTGTTTTATATGTCGTGGGATAGTGGGAAATGACTCTTGGTGATGTGCACCTGAGCGAATGAATTGACTTAGCAGGGCTGGTTTAAAAATATATACTATATATATAAGAAAAATATATCATAGAAAGGAACACTGCATCGGCCTCTACGTTCCAGGCACCTTGGAAGCTTAGGAAAGTAAACATGAGTTGAAAGGAATCTGTCCTTGTACGTGCCCAGCAGTCTGCTTTCACCCCAAAGACTGGAAAGCAAACGTAGCTGAAAGTGCAGACTGTCGGCCTGGAGTGAGCCTGTCTCCTTTGGATTCTCCCAAACCCTGACTGTCACCTCTCCTTGTCCCAAGACCACAAAGCAAAGTCGTGGGGGTTGTGACAAGTGACCCGGAGTTCTCAGAAAGTGTCAGTTGTTTGCTCTGTGTTCCTGTGTGTGACGGGCTCTGCAGAGCCTGGGCCGGCCCCCACCTGTGTCCAGAGGGGTCCAGCACAGCAGCTCGGGGTCTTGCTGGAGATGCAGCTGTTGTACCAAAGGCTTGCTCTCTCCTCTGGCTTCTTTTGGAACAATATTTATTTAGTTTCGATTATTATTTTTTTTTAATCAGACTGCGAAGTAAAATGCCAGCCAGTGGCAGCTTCCCTGGCACGGGACAGACACGTGGGCTGACCTGCTGTGGTGGAGCAGCCCAGAGTGCATGGCACCCCCTCCATCCCTGCCTCCCCTGCCCAGCTGTAACCACGAGGGGTGAATAAATAGTGTTTTTACCGAATGCTAGTTGGGGGGTTTTCTGCCTGCACCCTGCCCTTTCCCTTAGGATTTGCTCAGAGCAGAGTTCTGTGGTGGAAGTCGATGCTCCTTCTTCCTTTGTTGCTTGGCTTTGTCTTCTGTGTGCTGAAATTGTCACAGAGAAGCTGATTTCTGGTTTTAAAGAATAATGTTTTGTTTGGGATGCACTGTATAGAGACATCACACCAACATCGGGAGCACCTCCAGGAGGAGCCTTGTGGCTGTTGGGTTGGGAGAGGTACTGGGAGAGGAGTGGATAATGTGGAGAAGTTTAGTCGTGTCAGAAACAGCCCAGTGCAGGATCCCAGAGGGACTGCCAGGACGGGAGGGACGTTTCAGAGGGGGAAAATTCCTGCTGCACACACTCTCCCCTCCCTTGCTTTGTTCGTAGGGATTTTCTATGGAAGCAGAGTCTTTGTTCCTTCCAAGTGCTCCTGGTCAGCCTCCTTTGCTAGGAAATGAGCAGGAACAGCAGATCTTAGGAAACAAAGGTCTTTTTTGCATGTAAATGCTCCTGAAGAATGGCAGCAACCCTGGAGACAAAGCAAAGCTCTTTCCACAGAGAAATGCGGGTCCTGGCTTCAATGCCATCCCCTCTGCAGTGCCTGGGGGCTGACAGGGGCCTGTCCCACACAGACCCCCCCCGGGCTGGGCAAGAGAACCGTGGGCTGGCACCTGCAGCTCCGAGGTGGCAGGTGGACTAACCTGGCATTTGTTTTCTTATTTTATGAAACTGTATGATAGGAATTTGACTGGGAGCAGCTTCTCACCAGTTGGACCTGCAAGAGGAAGGCGGGCTGGTTGTGTGTTGTTGGCTTCTTTTTGGCTGTCTTTGTTTTTAATTTTCCCTTGCTGTCAATAAAAACTCTACTTTTGGGAAGCTGCCCACGTGCCCCAGGTCTGTGCTTCGTGCCATGATGCTGTGGCTGCCACAGGGACTTCACCCCCATCAGCAGCACAGGACAGGGAGTGATGGCTCCCTCCAGCCTTGGTATTCCCCCCTGGACTCTTGTGATCCGCTTAGTTCAGGGATTTGGGATTGCACTGCACCCTTCTCCAGGGGTTTGTGGGGGCAGCCCTGTGTTGTCTGATCTCCTGGGGCAGAATAGGAGACAGTGCTCAGATCCTGTCTTGCCAGTTTTTTTCTGGTCCTGGTATTTGATGCTGGTGCAGGAGAACCTTCCTTCCACACCTCACCAGGACCTTGGACCCCCAAATCCCTCATTACAGGAGCCCAGGCAGGATCCCCATCCACGAGGCAGAGACACTGGAAGCATTCCCTGCCCCACCTCTTCCCAGGCAGCATTTGCCTTTGTCCTAGGACTGGGAAAGCCTCTATTGTCCCAAGCTAAGGAACTTCTGTGGGCATTTGAGGAGCTTCAGGGAGGGCCAAGGCCCTGTTCTTCCCAGAGCAGCCTCTGCTGCCAGTGCTCGGGGCTAGAGAAGGAGTTGGTGCTGGTGTTGGGGGAAAGGCATCGGGTTAAGAGGATGAGAGAGCTGGGGTGGTGCAATTCAGAGAAATTGCAGAGAAAAAGATGCCTGGGGAGCTGGAATTTAACTCTTTGTAGCAGGGAGCTGAAACTGGGTCTCAGCCCGGTGTCAGTGGGGTCTGGTAGCTGTGCCCCAGCCAGAGCAGTGACTCGTCCCCAGTGCCCAGGACGTGGTGGGAGCTGTGTGGAACAGCTCAGCCCCCTCACTACCCCCAGCTCCAGGTGTTCCCCTCCCCCAGCACGAGCCCTGGGATTTTCCCTGGGTCCCCCCCCCCAGTGACATCCTTTCCCCCACAGACAGGGCTGAGGCAGCACCATCTGCTCGAGCAGATGTAACTTTATTTCACAGCCAAGACCTGCACAGAGGTCAGGACTCTCGTGTGGTCTTGGACTCAGCTTTGCTTTTCAGCCTCTTTTTTCTGTTCCTCTCCTTCCTCCTACCCTTTCCGCTGGTGGTGGGTACTGGGGATGGAGCGGCTGGCATTGGCTCCCTGCCCGTGCCCTCCTGCGCTGGGGCATCACTCAGGATGGTGTTGGATGCTTCCCCCAAGGATGGCAGCAGAGCTGGGGTGTCCTGGCCCACAGGGGGATCAACTGGGGCAGCTGCAGGAAGACTCTGCACCTCCTTTTCAGAAGGGCCTTTCTTTTTCAGACCTTTCCCCTTCTTCTTCTTGTCTTTCTTCTTCCCCTTCCTCTCCTTCTTGAGCGCTGTCTCCGTGTGATGATCCGCGGGAGGGATTCCTGCCCCCACGCTGTTCCATGGGCTCAGAGGGACCCCCTTGGGCCTCGCTGCCCTGTCAATGAGCTCCCCCCCAAATTCGTACAGCACCGGCTCCCTGGGCACTGCCACGGCCACCGTGTTGTACGCCCTGCACCTGTGGGGAGGGGGAGACCCCGGGTGAGCCCAGTGGGGCTGGGCAGGGACCAGTGCCCGTGGTGGGACCACTCACCAGACATAGAGGTAGGGCTCCACACACTCCTCCCTGAAGGTGAACTCGAAGCAGGGCACCTGGATGACGTTGAAGAAGGCCTGGCCCACCACCCGGGAGGCCGTGTCGTTCACCTGCTGCAGGCACTCCTTCAACCTGCCATGGGGCACAGGGGGGTTAGGGGGCTGG
>WBMV01007813.1:3752-25161 GCA_013396655.1 Campylorhamphus procurvoides
AAAAAAAAAAAAAGAAAAAGAAAAAGTGTCTGATAATGAGATTTATGAATCATAATGGTGTCTCTTTGAGCAGGGGAAATGAATTAACGGTGAGAAGGAAAGGCTGGAGAACTCAAATGTATCTTATGTGCAGCAGAGATATGACTGGGGAGGTTGTGTATAGTCTAGTTGACAAGGTGGTGATCAGTCAGTGGTTGTACTCAATGATCTCAGAGGTCTTTTCCAACCTAAATGATTCTGTGATTCTGTAATTTTATTCTTGATATTTTGGAGGGAAATTGGTTTGGGGATTTTGGTTTGGTTTTCCTATCCCGGTTTCCTTTGTTTGAAACTGTCTTTCATTTGCAATATGAGAATTGCTGTATTTATCAGATTAAAAGTAGTGCAATGGCTACCTAGAAGTAGTGAGAAACATTTAGGGAAAAACTGGAGTGAAGCAAACTCAGTGATACTGCCAACAGCCTGTAGCTTTGGGATTTGAGGAGCCAGGGTTGTATATAAATCTGTTTAATGATATCCTACCCCTGCCTTCCATTAATTTGCTTGTTTTATGAAACCACTCATTTATATTTTTGGCTTCTGACATTTCCTGTGGTAATGAGTTAATGCACTTAGAAGCACAAGGCAGAACTAGGAGATCTGTGGATGACAGTGGTACAGGAGCTCTGAATTTTTTTATAAGCTACGAGAGTGGAAATAAATCTGAGGCTAGTTTCTTGAGTTTACTGTAAACTTTGTGAGACTGTTTTCAAGACTACATTAATTGTGTGTTTGAGGAAGAATAAAATGTTTAAGTTCTCCATTCCTTGAAGCATGCCTGCATATTGGTCAGGTATAGTTGGAGTGAATTTGGTTTTTACCTATTTTTTTAATTCACCTTTTTCTGTTCTCAGTGTTCCAGACTAGCAGCTTCCTAATTTGATAATGTGTATTTGTAGTTGATGCTACCATTGCTCTCCTCAGATTTTACCTGATGATCCAGATAAGAAACCCCAGGCCAAGCAGTTGCAGACCCGTGCAGATTACCTCATTAAATTACTGAATAAAGACCTTGCAAGAAAAGAAGTGCAAAGACTTACTGGTGCAGTAAGTTAAGCTTAATATTCAGTAGTGAGATATCATAGTATGCCTATGGGAATGTCAGCAGATACTTGTTTTATTCTTACTTCCATTCTTCTTTGCTTTGTGTAATTTTTCTCTGTATTGGTAATAGTATTATATGAGACTAACTCAATGAATGTATTGCAAGTTTAATATTGTTTTTATCTCCCTTATTTGTACATATTCTCTACTGTTGCATTAGGCTCCGTCTCCAGTCCTGAGAAAAGTGGTGGTCATTAGTGGCAATAAATAAAATTAATTATTTCTTTAACATAAACACCAAAACCTTTTTCTGCAACTGTGGTGCAGACATTTGTCAGTTGACATAATAAAGGTACTAATTTGCATTCAGGGCAATTCAAAGAGGAAGAAAACAAGAAGTAAGACTAGAGCAACAAAGGCTGCAAAAATTAAAGAAGAAATAAAAAGTTACTCCTCATCACCACTCTCAGAAAAATCTGATGAAGATGATGAGTATAATGAGGTAAACATCATTCATATAAAGACTTGAGCATTGTATGTTTTAGAAATGCAATTTTAATTTTAATATAATATCTGAATATAAAACTAATGTTTCTGACTAATCCATTATTACTACTGATAATAATTCTTCAGGTAGCAACTTTTGTTCAGCCTCAGGAAAAAAATCAAGCTTGATTAGAAAGTACAGCATGAATAAACAATGTTTTGAGACATGCAAGCGAGTGCTTATTTGTATGACAGGGCTTTCATTATCACAGAATCACAGAATGGATAAGGTAGGAAGGGACCACTGGATGTAGTCCAACCTCCCTGCTCAAGCAGAGTCCCTTAGAGCATGTTACTCAGGATCCTGTCCAGATGGCTTTTGAATATCTCCAGAGAAGGAGACTACATACTCTCTCTGGGCAGCCTGTTCCAGTCACCCTCACGGTAAAGAAGTTCTTCCTAATGTTATGGGGGAACTTCCTGTATTCCAGTTTCTGCCCATTGCCTCTTGTCCTATTGCTTGGCACCATCCTTTTGACACCCTCCTTTCAGATACTTATAGACATTGATAAGGTCCCCTCTTGGTTGTCTATCCTCCAAGTTAAACAGGGTTAGTTCCCTCAGCCTTTCCTCATATGTAAGATAGTCCAGTCCCTTAATCATCTTTGTAGCCTTCTACTAGACTCGCTTCAAGAGCTCCATGTCTCTCTTGTACTGAGGAGCCCAGAACTGGACACTACTCCAGATGTGGCCTCACCAGGGCTGAGTAGAGGGGCAGGATCACCTCTCTTGACCTGCTGGCAATGCTCTTCCTAATGCATCCCAGGATTCCATTGGCTTTCTCAGCCACAAAGGCCCTCTGCTGGCTCATGGACAGCTTGTTGTCCACCAGGACCCCCAGGTCCTTCTCCACAGAGCTGCTTTTCAGCAGGTCAGCCCCCAGCCTGTGCTGGTGCATGGGGTTATACCTTCCCAGGGCCACATTGCACCTAATTTTGTGACTTTCAAGGTAGCTGAAAGGACACTAGATTCTTTGGAACATCTCTGAAAAAGAGAAAGTTGGAACTCTGTTCCCTTCTCCTGTGACTGTTTAATTTATGGTCAGACAAAAGTTACTGGAACAAAACTAACCAGAACAGGTCTTCTATCATCACAATTCCCTGAAAAATCAGCTCAGTCTTGTGATGCCTACTTCCTTATTGGTTTTAGCTCTTTGCAGCTTAACTACCTTTTATAGGGCAGATTTCTTTGGTAATACAAAAGTTGAATGGATTTAATCTCTCACCCCCCCCATTACCCCTGCCCAATAAAGACTTGGTTTGTGTCACATCAAGGAAATGAGTAAGTAGTCCTCATTTTGTTTCGCAACTGCATCCAGCCCCATTTGATAGTTGTTAAACCTATGTCTAAAGAAATCACATATAGAAAAAAGTGCATTTTAATCTGATGGTTACAAAGATTTTATAGTCAAGAACTCGATTTGATGTGACATATATGCTTGTGTATTGCAGGATAAGATTGTTTCAGTGAAACGTCCACATAAAAAAATAAAAACAAAAGAAGAAAATGAAGAAAAGTCTGAACCAGATATTGGTATAAAGAAGGAAGCTGAAGAAAAAAGAGAGACAAGAGAAAAAGAAAATAAGAGGAATCTGAACAGGGAAAAAAAAGAAAAAGAGGATAAGAAAGAATTAAAAAATATTAAAGAAAAGAGGGAAAACAAAGTAAAAGAATCCATCCAAAAAGAAAAAGAAGTAAAGGAAGAAAAGGTGACTAGGTTTATTTTTTTCTTATATAGCACTAGAAAAGGTCACCAGGTTTTTGTGAATGATTTTGAGTTGAAAAGATATTTTGGATCATTTACTTTGCAGTTGTCATTTCATTGAAATCTTATGCATCATGTGAAGTTTTATTTTTACCACTTGTAACTACAAGGACAGGCAAATGAAATGGGAAATTACCTCTTTAAAATCCATGGCTTAGTGGGACTGAGAGTGTAAGTGGTGCAAAGAAACTTGTTCATTCTCCTTCTCCATCCCTTGGAGAGAGAAAATAAAAGGTACTGTCACTGAATGTCAGATTTTTTTTTTGTTTTGTTGTTATTATTGAAGAGAATGCAGTAATTACAGTGATTGCTAATTACGGTATAATTCAAGGCCAGAAATAAGGTTTGCTTATCAGATAAATTTTCATATTTTGTTCTTAGGTAAATGAAATCAAGTCTGAAAATAAAGAAAAAAATAAAAAAGTTTCATTGTTGGATATTCCAGTTCATATTACTGCAACTAGTGAACCAGTTCCAATATCAGATGAATCTGAAGAACTGGATCAGAAGACATTCAGTGTAGTAAGTCCCTTGTTGATAACTTAGTGTTTACACTTGGTATTCTAAATTAGCACAATTTCTGATGTTTTTGATTCTGCTATTAGGCATTATAATACAGATATCTATTGCCAGTAAAATCTTAGATCAGTGAAGGGTTATCAACACTATACTAAATTCAGTTTTGTTTTCAGGCCTGAAGTTTTATTTTATTGCATTTATGCAGTATAGTGAAGAGTATTTGTCTAGTTGTCTGTGTGCTAGATAGTTTTAAGATATAGACTGTAAAGATCCATCCTCAAGAATAATTCATGGATACTGCTTCTTAAAGGACAGAAATGAATGAATTTTAATGCAGCTGCTGTAGTCTCTGACTTGGCCTTATCAAATACCCCTTGTTCTTTGTAAGCTAACAAGAAATTAAGTTTCAAAGTTGCTCTTGAAGTATTACAAACTTCCTGCCTTAGACAGAGGAAGGAACAAATCTTAAAGTCCTTAGAAATATCTTGCCAGAGTAATATCTCTGATACGAAAAGAATTTCAGTGATATCACTACTTTTGACAGCAACAGAATCAATATTGGAAGAAAAAAAGGGAGGTATGTAACATTTTATAGGTCATTTGGGGCCTTTGGAAAGATACTAAGGAGTTACTTTGAGCAGCCACTTTTCTGCTGTGAAAGTTCTATCATTCAGCTCTCAACAGTTGTTACTGCTAGACAGGTTTATGGGGTCTACTGTGGTGCTGCCTATTGAGAAGCAAATTATCTTATTTTCTCATTGGTATGGTATTGACCAGTTTATCTATGTGGGGATTGTTGTTTTGTGGTTTTTTTATCTAAATGATGTTATAAGTGACTCATCCATAATTCCGAGGATATCTTGTGAGTGGCTGGATGACTGAAAATCACACAATTCCCATGTATAATTGCGCTTCTCTCTTCACATCTACACTTAACTTAAGCGGTGTACTTTGTAAACTGTCTTTTTAAAGGTTGCTTTAATCTGTGGTTAGTGAAATAGGTAATGTAGCTGCTTAATTACTTAATGGCATGAACTGGTAATGGAACAGCTTCACTGATTTTTGAGTTGTCCCTAGATGTTGCCACAGTGATGGTGATGTTCTCCAAAATCTCTCATATTTTTGATTCTGGATATACAGACTTGCCTCTCTTCCTAAGTGGGAGTAATTCTAGGTTGAGTTTGCATATAGAATGTTTTTTTGCCCAGGCCCTCTATTCTGGAAAGTATGTTCATCATTATGCCATAATCAGATGACATCTAATTAGCATGTTTATTTTTAAAATGGAAATTACTGCTGTGGGTTGTTGAGGCTAGCTCATTTGACTTCTTGTCTACCTTGTGACAGGTAAAAATATGCATTTCATCTCTCTACCTTGCCATTGTGATTGAATGGTATTTCCAAGCAAGCATCTATAATTTAAAACATGCTAACTGGTTTATCTGTATTTGCTATTAACACATTTGAATTACTGTGAAAATTCAAGAATACACATAGGAAGTATATCTATCAGTATATATGTGTTTCATCACTGTTACTAATTTAGGCACACCTAAACTAGATTTATCCTAGTATCTGCATAGAACTCAGGCTTAAAAACTGCTCAAAGGAATGCTGGTCCTCTGTTGAATGCCAAGTTTAATTGTTGCAGAAAGTATCTACTTAAAATATATTGAACATTCTCATACTTAATCTTGACACTGAGTTTATATAGCTTTCAAGGCTCTAAAAAGTAAAATAAGTCTTATCCTTGTCTTGGTTTAAAGACAAATATTGGGAGGCAGGAACTCCAATAAGATGAACTCTCTCCCCTTTTATAGAGGGGCCAAAAAATGCGAGGAGGTTATAAGTGAAAAAATAACAGTTTACTGAAAGGAAATAGCAGTAACTACAAAGATACAGAGGAAATTGTTTACCCACTGTGGAGGTTTGGGTTGGCTCCCTGCCAAGCCCAACTGCCAGCCACACGGATTCCCCCCTCCCAAGAGAGAAGGGAAAAAAAGTACCCAAAAAGACAATTTTAGTAAAAGTATATATATTCACATATATTACAATTATATACAATCAAACACTATGAATCTACAGAACAAATCCCAGAACAACCCCAAAAGGGAAAAGGGGGAAAGGGAAACGGGACAAAAATGGGTAAAACTAAACAAAACAAATAAACACACTCGTAAACTCAGGGAAAAGCTCAATAAGTAACTCATACAATCAATTCTTACCAACACTCCCCTTAAGAGAAAGCGGGTCCTTCCCCTCTGTACGGCTGGGACAGCAACTGCTCCGAGAGGCCTCAGCTCACAGAGATAAGGGCTAGGCCAGCACAGAGAGCTGATGTCCTCCACCACACACAAGGAAGAGCGAGTAGGAGAGAGAGAGAGGAAATCTTCCTCCTGTCTTATATACACCTGATTACGTGAAGGAATGGTGTGGAATACTTCCTTAGTTATGACCCTGCTACCAAGGAAGGCCCAGACCAAAACCAAGAAAACTAAACTACCACACCCACAAAGAGAGGAATTCGCCACCCACGTGGCCCCCCAGGAACAAAGGGGAAACAAAATTACAGAGGGTCTTAACTGCAGCGGTGGTACCAGTTCAAAGTCTTTGTTCCCTGGCTTTGGAGCGGCAGGGGGTACAGCTGTCCTGTGATGGGTGAGCAGTGAGCGAAGTGGAGCAGCTCCCGGCTGGCTCATTCGTACCTCAGAGCTGTCCGCTTCAGCACCACAAATCCGTACTAGCACTCTGGAGGAGAAATGAGAGGAGGAGAATTGGCAGGTGGCAGAAGGGACCAAATTTTGCCGTGGTTTTTTTGGGGACAGTCCACACTGCTTTGGCGACCAAGGCAAGATGGCGCACTTCTGGTTCCCGATGCAGCTTTTCTGCTGTCCTAGCCAGGCAGGGATTGCTTCCAGTTGCAGCTGAGACCCCAGAAACAACTACCTGCAGCAAAATCCCCCCCTCCCCTCCAGCTCCCCATGCTGGGAGGGCAGAGTGTCCCCCTTCAGATGATATAATGATATGAATATTCATCATTATAACTCTTCCCTGGCTTGTAACCATAACAGCCCTATATACTTGTGCTGAAAGTTAAACTTGTGACTGGAAAACCTAATTATACTAATTCCTTTTTCTCAGAAAATCTTTTTATTAACTTAGTGCTTTCTTGAATCTTTAATATTTGTTACATACAATTGAATGCTTTCATATAGGAGTAAATTTTCGACTGGATTAAAAAACCTACTTTTTCCATATGAAACCTTGTAGTAAAACTAAAAGAGCTGTGAGCAAAGATTTGTTTTTCATTTAGCTTAAGACAGTACTGTCTTTGCATATGTAAGGGTGAGTCATGTTTTACAATTTATATTTTTTTATTTTTCAATTAATTTATCCCTTTTTTACATTTTATAGTGCAAAGAAAGAATGAGACCTGTCAAAGCAGCATTGAAACAACTGGATAGACCAGAGAAAGGCCTTTCTGAAAGGGAACAGCTGGAGCATACTAGACAGTGCCTAATCAAAATTGGGGACCACATTACTGAATGTCTAAAGGAGTACACAAATCCTGAACAAATTAAACAGTGGAGAAAGTAAGTTATTCTGCATGATTTTTCTTGAAAATGGGAAATCCATAATAGCTTTTATTAAGCAGCACAGTTTTTAATTATTTATCTTGTTTCTTAGTCTCCCTTTCTTTTATTTTTCTGCTGTATTACATAACGACATATAAAAACATGATTATAAATGTTTCCAACTTTTATTGGATTCACTTTTTTATACATACATAGCAATGCATTTTGTCCACTAGGTGTAGTCATATTGCTTTTTAAAACCAAAAGCAAATGGAAAATAACTGTATTTAGAGTATATTTAATGTTTAGTGGAAAAGAGTTCTTATCATTAAGGAATCTGACTTTTTCAACTTTGAAGTTTGTTTTGGTTTCTTATTCATGCTAAAAATAGGCCATTATAAATTTGTGTGTTTGATTTTGAGTTGCAGAATCCTTTATTCTTTTTAAAAATATACTCTAAAATTAAACCAGATATTAACTGACTTGATAAATCATTTATTGTAACATACTCAGAAATTTATTTCAAAATGAAAGAAGAGTTTTAAGTGTTCTTATGCATCGGTGAGGGGATAACATTTGGAAAAAATAAGAAAAATGTTGATTTATAAACTTGCTATATTTTGTTGTTAAGTTCTTAATAGAATTTGAATTAAATCTATCATAATGTGTACTTTATTCCTTTATGGTTGCAAATATGGTTGCACTTCTATATATGACACTCCTCAGTCAAGTGTTTATTTTTCTTGCAGACTGTTGTTAACATAGAATATTTTTGCTGTTTGTACTTGTTTTATTTTAAAATATTGAGGTGAACTGAAATACAAAAACAATATTCATGTCTTAAAGACACTTTGGTAAATGTTATGTTTCTTTAAGTGGAAATTCATGGTAGGATCATAGAATCATAGAATTGTTAAGGTTGGAAAATACCTCTAAGGTCATCGAGTCCAACCATTAACCTAACACTGTCATGTTCACCACTAAACCATGTCTCCAAGTGCCACATCCACACATTTTTTGAACACTTTCAGGGATAGTGATTCCACCACTTTCCTGAGCAGCCTGTTCCAATGCATGAACACCCTTTCAGTGAAGAATGAGTATAGTAGAGCTACTATAATGCTAATTCTTAATAATGCTACAGTACCATGCATAGATTATTGAAATATTTATTTCATCTGTCTTTAATAAGGCATAGAATTTAGTAAAAGTATTCATGCTAGATTTCTTATACAGATGTCATTGGGAACGCCATTGGCTAGTTGTGTCTACTTTTGCAAACCTCTACGCCAAAACTATAATGTTTAAATCATTACAGTAAAAGAGCAGATAGATGCTTCTTGTGCATACACACAACATGTTTCTGAACTAAGCATTAGTTAGAACAGTATTATTCCATAGTCTTTTAAGCATTTCACCTGTAAACTTTGCTAAAAGAATTCTAGACTAGGCTTTGTCTTCTTGACACCAAAAGCACTATTTTATTTTACTTTCTTCTTTCATAGCATAGATTAGGATCAAAGATTTTGGCATACTGCTTCCATCCTCTTTCAGATTTCTCATTTGGCTTTAAAAGCTTTGACCAGGCTTTGGAATTCCGTGGAAAAATCCTGTCCCTGATATCTGAAGGAAATTAGGCACGTAGGTCAAATTTCTTATATTGCAAGAGATTTCAAGTTTGGAAGAATCTTTACTGAGTAGCAAATATTCAGGTTTTCTGACATATTTCAAACAATCTTTCAGAAGACTTGCACAATGAATTGAAAACTACATTTTTATACAATTGCACAAATCCTTCTATTAACAGAATTGCCATTAATACTATTTTTCATGCACTTTGCATTCTGCAGTCATTGTGATAAATATTACAAAATGACAAATTATTAAAGTAATTTCTGTAAAGTTTGAAATACAGATAAGTAATGATTCCTGTGCAGCTAGGTAATATTCTGTGTAACTGACTTTACAATTATTTCTGTTTACTGAAGTACTGTTGAAATAATTTCATTTAAGTCCATGTTCTGTTGTATGACTGTAGTGGGTTGACCCTGGCTAGACACCAGGTACTCCCCAAAGCCACTCTATCACTCCCCTTCCTAACTGGACAGGGGAGAGAGAATAACAAATGGTTCATGAATTGAGATAAGGACCGGGAGAGATCACTCACCAATTACTGTCACAAGCAAAACAGACTTGATGTGGGAAAATTAAATTTATTACTGACAAAATCAGAGCTGGATAATGAGAAGTAAAATAAATATAAAAACACCATCCCCCCACCCCTCTCTTCTTCCCAAGTTCTACTTCCTCTTCNAGGCTCCCCTCTTCACAGGCTACAGGTCCCTGCCCAGAACCTGCTCCAGCATGGGCCTCCCACAGGGTCACAGCCTCCTTCGGGCATCCACCTGCTCCAGCATGGGTCTCCTCCATGGTCTGCAGGTGGATCTCTGCAGCCCCACGGTCATCCATGGGCTGCAGAGGGACAGCTGCCTCACCATGGTCTTCACCATGGGCTGCAGGGGGACCTATGCTCTGGTGCCTGGAGCACCTCCTCCCCCTCCTTCTCCACTGACCTTGGTGTCTGCAGAGTTGTTCACATGTTCTCACTCTGCTCTTCTCTGGCTGCCTTTTCGTCTGTGCAACAACATTTTTCCTTCTTAAATATGTTATCCCAGAGGTATCACTATCATTCCTGATTGGCTTGGCCTTGGCCAGTGGCAGGTCTGTCCTGGAGCTGGCTGGCATTGGCTCTACTGGACATGGGAGAAACTTCTAGCAGCTTCTCACAGAAGCCACCCCTGTAGCCTCCCTGCTACCAAAATCTGGCCATGCAAACCCAATACAGTGACACAATAAAAACTAATATATGGAAGAATTATAACTTCTCTTTCTTTTTTCTTCAGAAACTTGTGGATTTTTGTCTCTAAGTTTACTGAATTTGATGCCAGAAAGCTGCACAAGCTGTATAAACACGCAATCAAAAAACGCCAAGAATCTCAGGTAATACTTTCAGACTCTCTAAATATACAAATATATATTCTAAGTTTTATAATTGTTATTATTAAGTATCAGTTGTGTACATTCAATAGACTTTAAATGTATTTTACTGTTCGTAGTAAACCAGTCTGTTTTCTTAGGATATTTTCTGAAGAATTCAGATGCAACTGGGATTTATCAATGACTATTTTTATACTTGTCTCTTTTAGCAGCACAGTGACCAAAATGTTAGCAACAACATGAATACACATGTAATTAGAAATCCAGGTAAGAAATATTGAGCATATTATTGTGCTGGATATCTTAAATGATGGTATGTAAAATGAAATAAAACTGTCTCCTAGAACTCCCATACTGATAGATATCATAGGGTTTAGCATAACTTCACTAGTTTGCTGATGAAATTCAACTGAGCATGGACTGAATTTGGCACTTACTGATTTTAGTAGCAAGTTATTTGGCCATTCTTTTAAAGTAAATAAATTAATTTTAAAAATCCTCACTTTTTTGTATTTAATTTTGAGGAGGGAGAGAGGCCAACTCAACACTTGTAAATTTCTTGGAATCTCTATACCTGTTTGTAGCAGTTGTAATTGTCACCATATCATAAGAAAGATATTTAAAAAAATTTATGCTGTGTGAGACTTCCTTATAATCTCTGCTTTATTAAACAGATGTTGAAAGACTGAAGGAGAATACAAACCATGATGACAGTAGCAGGGACAGTTCTTCTGATAGATATTTGTCACAGTACCATGATCATCATAAGGACAGGCATCAGGGAGATGCTTATAAGAAAAGTGACTCAAGGAAAAGGTCCTATTCAGGCTTCAGCAATGGAAAAGACCACAGAGACTGGGATCACTATAAACAAGACAGCAGGTAAATTGCTCTGTTAAGAATTCCCTTCCTGGTTTTGCAGTATGCTTGTAGTAAGCACCAAAGAATCTTTTCTAAGTAATTGCAAAGACATTTCTCTTATGCAGTTCTATTGAATTGACATAATTGCAGTTCTTACTATGTGTTCAGTAATAAGTAAATTTTTTCAGATACTATAGTGATAGTAAACATAGAAAGCTGGATGACCACAGGAGCAGAGATCACAGGTCAAACCTGGAAGGAAGTTTAAAAGACAGTCGGCCTCATTCAGATCACCGTTCCCATTCAGACCACAGGATACATTCAAATCACCATTTCACTTCAGAGTACAGCCATCATAAATCTTCCAGAGATTATAGGTACCACTCAGACTGGCAAATGGACCACAGAGCTTCTGGTAGTGGCCCAAGGTCACCGTTAGATCAGAGGTCTCCTTATCGTTCAAGATCTCCATTTGAACACTCATCAGATCACAAAAGTACACCTGAACATACATGGAGTAGCCGGAAAACATAACAAAGACTGACACTTACTGGACCTTCTTTTAGCCATATACAGTAAACTAACACAGTAATTGCCTTATGTGATTTGAAAGATATGGACTGGATGTTCTGTCACTAGCAGTATTGTTACTTCTTTCCAGGATGCAAGGTCTATTATCCCAACAATAGAGAAATATTTTTGTATTTAAAATTTATGCTGCACTGTGCTGCAAATGTTGTGGCAGGTGAGGGATTTTTCCCCCTCTTTAAGAAATGGAAAATGTTTACTTTTATGGGGGCCTCAACACTGCCCCATTCAGACTGGATCTCATAAAACTGTTTTTAGGGTGAACACAGTTTAAATTATGTTTGCAAATGAATTTTTAAACACTGACCTGTGATCATGTTTCAGGGAGAAATGAGTTTGTTTTGATTCTTAATAAAGAATTCTCAAGGACATTTGTTCACTTTTCAAAGCTATTTATTTACATTGTACACTGCAACCATCTTGCTGCTTTTCATCACAAGCTTGAATATTTAAATTCTGTACCTATAACTGTAAAATAGCCAAGATTTCTCCTGTTTGTGATCAGTTATAATAATGCCTTTTTCCAAAATAAAATATATGGCTGAAAATTTTTGCAAACTAATTAAATGAGATTTTTTTTTTGCTTGTTCCTTTCCCCACTTACTCAGTCCTTCTTGTCACAGAGTCAGTACACTAACACTTTTTAATAAAATATCTTTATGAAATCACTGTTCAGAATGCAAAAATGGGGACAGGAATCTTTTTACTCCATTTAGTGTCTCCTTTTTATTGGATGCTTCAGATACATGTTTTGGATTTGTTTTTCTATTAAACTGTAAATATTGTGATTTGTTGTAATGCAATGTTGGGAAATATTCAGCTAAACTGTGATCTGGAAAGTTTTTTTCAGTCCATAGGTTTTAAAGAAGGAGTGTTCAATATCTGAACACTTTTGAATCGAAATCAGACAAAATTTATTGGAAATTTATTGTTTTCCCACTTGAAATGGGCAATAATGTCAAATGTGCTATGCAGCCAGTCAATATTTTAGATTTGAATGGCTTTCTATTACTAGAATTATTACAATACACACTGAATGTACATAACTTGTCTGACAAATTAAAATGAAATGTGAACTCATGTTTTCTGCTGGTGTTTTTCTACAGCATGCATCTTTCTCATTTAACCATAAAAATATTAAACTCTAAGTACCAAATATGCAACATAATTAGGGAAGATGTCTACCCTGGCATCATGTGGTTGTAGCTAATGTTGCTCCAATTTTAATTAATCTTGCAATGTATCAAGCATTCTTTCCAATTAACCAGGGTTACATGAAAGTATTAAAATTGAACCAAAACCTGTTCAGAGTACCTGTCTGTTATGATCTCACTATAGGCACAGCTGCTGCACATTCTAAATTAATATCATTTAGCCAAGCACATTTAAGCTAATTTAATGTAGGCTGCAACTCAGATAATTAATGCTTCTTCATTTCTTAGCTGTCATTTTCCCAGGGTTTGGGAGGCTTTTGAACTCTGCTTTTGAGCTTAATTACTGAAGCAGTGTTTAGCTAGTGGTAGCTAGTAAGGTTGTGCGTGTGTGCTATGCATCTTCTAGTTGTGAAAATCTAGAAGTTGGAGCATCCACATCCACTGCCTAGATCTTATAGTTTGGATAGTGAGCTGGAATCTTGGATCCACTATAACACATCAATAGAGTAGCCCCATTAAGTCTGCTTTACTATCAGTATAGCTAGACAGAACATAACTGGCAGCTTTGGTTAGAATCCTTGCTAATTAGTATGATTAGGTTGGGTTAACTTTAATCATGGTGTAGCTGTTTAAGTCTTAATTGAATGCAGAGGGGAATGAAGTTTGATGTTAGAGGTGTTCTCCATGGCTTGTGAGACAGACTGTTATGGGATTCTCCTAAATAGTAAGATATGCACCATATCTTCTGCAAATAAACCATTTATAATTCATTTTCCTTGCACGCAGATGTGGTGGTTGGACCTTGGCTGGATACCAGGTGCCCACCAAAGCTGCTCTATCACTCCCCCTCCTCAACTGGACAGGGGAGAGAAAATATAATAAAATGCTCATGGGTTGAGATAAGGACAGGGAGAGATCAGTCACCGATTGCTGTCACAGGCAAAACAGACTCGACTTGGAGAAATTAATCGAATTTACTACCAATCAAATCAGAATAGAATAATGAGAAGTAAAACCAAACCTTAAAAACACCTTCCCCCCATCCCTCCTTTCTTTCTGGGCTTAGCTTTATTCCTGATGCTCTACCTCCTTCCCCCAAGAGATGGGGAATGGGGGTTGTGGTCATTTCATCACATTGCCTCTGCTGCTCCTTCCTCCTCAGGGAAAGGGCTCCTCACACTCTTCCCCTGCTTCAGCATGGAGTCCCTCCCATGGGAAACACTCCTCCACAAACTTCTCCAATGTGAGTTCTTCCCACAGGCTACAGTTCTTCACGAACTGCTCCAATGTGGGTCCCTTCCATGGGGTGCAGTCCTTCAGGAACAAACTGCTCCAGCATGAGTGCCCCATGGGGTCACAAGTCCTACCAGCAAACCTGCTCTCTCCACAGGTCCACAGGTCCTGCCAGGCCCCTGCTCCAGAGCAGGCTTCCCACAGGGTCACAGCTTCCCACAGGGTCACAGCTTCCTTTGGGCATCCACCTGCTCTGGTGTGGGGTCCTCCACAGGCTGTAGGTGGATCTCTGCTCCCCCACTGACCTCCATGGGCTTCAAGGATACAGCCTGCTTCACCATGGTCTTAACCGCAGACTGCAGGGGAATATCTGCTCCAGCAGCTGGAGCATCTCCTCCCCCTCCTTCTTCATTGACCTTGGGATCTGCATAATTGTTTCTCTTGCGTATTCTCACTACTCTCTTCTCTGGCTGCAATTGCTTCTATGCAGTAACTTTCTTTTTCCTTCTTAAGTATATTATCACAGAGGCATTACTACCGTTGCTGATTGGCTGGTCCTAGGCCAGTGGCAGGTTCATCTTGGAGCTGGCTGGCATTGGCTCTGTCGGACATAGGGGAAGCTTCTAGCAGCTTCTCACAGAAGCCACCCCCTATAGCCACCCTGCTACCAAAGCCTTGCCACGCAAATCCAATCTTTCCTTTTCTCTTTTATAATGGTAAGCCATTGAAGTATCCATTTGACAAGGAATCTCTTGTTTCAGATCTTAGTGTTGTTCTCTGTACAAGGTATTAGGAAGTAAGAGTTCTGGCGGCTCCAAGAGAACTCGTGCTGCTGATAGAGATTTAGTTGTTTCATCTACCATGCATAGAATCATAGAATCATTTAGGTTGGAAAAGACCCTTAAGATCATCAAGTCCAACTGTTAACCTAACACAGCCAAGTCCACCATTAAAACCATGTCTCTAAGTGCCACATCTACATGGCTTTTAAATACCTCTAGGGAATGTGAAAACACTTCCCTGGGCAGCCTCTTCCAATGCTTGACCACCCTTTCAGTGAAAGAATTTTTCCTAATATCCAATCTAAACCTCTCCTGGTACAACTTTAGGCCTTTTCCTCTCATCGTATAGTTTGTTACTTGGGAGAAGAGATTGACCCCCACCGTGCTATAACCTCATTTCAGGTAGTTGTAGAGAGCAATAAGGTCTCCCCTGAGCCTCCTTTGCTCCAGGCTAAACAACCCCAGCTCCCTTAGCCACTCCTCATAAGACTTGTGCTCTAGACCCTTCACCAGCTTTGTTGCTCTTCTTTGAATATCGAAGTCTAAGGCTTCATCTTAATCCTGTGAAGTATTTCTAATCTGCTATCCCCAGTACTACCTAAAAAGAGTAGATTGTGGTCTGTCTGCAAAAGAGCATTAAAAAAATGCATTGCTGCTTTAAGAACAGATAAATGTAGTTTCTGACTGGTTACCTTTGGCTCATCTGCTCTTCTGTTGGAATCACCATTGACCTGTTCAGTCACTTGGTGTTTTCCCCATTTTGATCTTCAGTGTGGATGCCCTGGTATCCAAGCTACTCTTAAAGAACCTCTAGTTTCTGAGACTCTCAGTACTGTCCAGGAAGTACAGGATTTGCAGATGATTTGAGTGCCAGTGACCTGCAATCAAGTGAGAACATGGTGGCCTGGGTTGGCAAGCAAAAGGTTCAGGGTGATATGGACAAAAGACACCTTGACACCAACAAAACAGGGCAGAAGGGGACTGACTTTAGGTATACATGCACAAATAAGGACATGCTGAGAGGACAGCATGATGGAGGAAGCTCACACTTTGAAAAAATCAGCATGATAGTGGGCCTCTCTTAAGTGTCTGTACACTAATGCACATAGCATAGGAAACAAGCAGGAAGAATTGAAGGCCTGTATGCATTTGCAGGTGTATAATCTCATTGGAATTGCAGAGAGATGGTGGGATGGCTCACAGGACTGGAGTGCTGCAATGACTGCATATTAGCTCTTCATGAAGGATAGACTGGGAAGGCAAGGAGTAAGAGTTGTCAGGGAGGAGCAGGGTTGCCTAGGGCTCTGCCTAAGGATAGATGGCAAGAGCTTTTGGATCAGGATTAGTAGACAGACCAGTGTGCATAACATTGGAGTGGGTATGGGCTACAGACTGCCTGATCAGGAAGTAGTAGTAGATGAGGCCTTCTTCAGACAAAGGGATGAAGCCTTATATTTGCAAACCTTTGATATCTTCTGGAAGGGCAACACAGCAGATCACAAGTACTCCATGTTCCTGGAGTGCACTGATAATGACTTACTGATTTTAGGAGATTACCATTATCTTCTAGCTATATTTAGTTAACTTTATTAGCATTACCCACTATGGATTTAGGCACTTCAGAGCAGATACAAAGAGAACACGTGCTTGTTTAAGATGCAAAATAAAAAAAATACCTCTATTTTGGTACATTGTTTACTAGTAATTTCTGCAAAATTACTTGTCTCCTTTTATACTGTTGTTTTTATTAATACCAATGAAATTCAATGTTAAATGAATTAATAAACATCAACGATATTTTTTTGCTTTTCAGTTTCTGTAGTGATCCTAGTGGGAAGACCTCAGGGAGTCAGTGATCCACATAACTGTTAACCTGAGTAGGCCCGGGTCTCTGCTGTGTAGTGCCGCATATACAGCTTGATCTTCAAGCCTGTGTTGTGCTGCACATATCCCTTGACCACAGGATAACCAGTGCCTTGCAACAGAGGATCCTGCAGGCAGCTCCCACTTGGTACCAGGCCTTGCCTTTATCTAAAGCTGCAGCAACATTATTTTGTTGGACAGTAGAAATGATGAGTAGTTTTCTTGTAAGAAAATCCAGTAAGAACTTACAGGAGCAAAACAGGGAACTTTTGCATGGATTGGATATGCACAGTGCGCTGTACCCTGATCAGAGGCCCATTTGATGCCGTACAACTTGGAGTTCCCAGCATCTGAAGAGATGTAAAATTATCTATACTGTCTATACTGTCTTCTCTTTTATAGTGTTAACTCTAATGAATAGCATTTTAAATGACACTTAACAAAGTCTGAGTGCCTTTCTTACTGGGATCATAATGAACCAGCACCTCCTCGTGCAAAACAGATTCTCCTAACAAAAGCATCTTAAATTATGTTGTTAGAAAGCTTCAACTGTAGTTGCAGTGACATAAGCAGGGTCAGCCCCAGCTGAGAGAAAATTTGGTTTGGCACAAAGGTACGTCGTGGCTAAGGTTTTTCAAATCCATCTGCCACATGAATATCATGCCACACCGCTGTCTCTAGAGGAAGATGTGCCAAGAAGGGCAGTTCTCCAAGTCTCGCAGTGGCAGTGATGCCAAGAAAATTGTGTGATGGCTTGATAGAGCATACTTAGGACTGATTGTACATATGAATGGGAGAAGATGGGAGATGTGGGTCTCAGGTGGTTCAGTGGATGAGGTTTCAACCTTTGACTCTTCCTTACTTCAATTTGAACATTTTCATTTACATTGCAAACTTTGCAGAATCCCAAGACAAATTAAAATACCTGACATGGTAATTTATGGTACATCAAATTCATGCAACTAGGAGGAGCCATTTGTTATCACCTCTTGAAAGAATTTGTCAGCCTTCATTGGGAACAAAAGATTAGTTAGCAATTAGGGCAAAATCTGACTGGTTATTTTCCAACACCTGAAAACAAACACCTTTCTTCCTGGACCTCCTTACAGCTGCCAAACAATCCAGTTCAGTTACTTTGCTGACTACAATGTACTGCTGAAAGACAGGGCAGGGAGTGTGATGAGGCTAAAGAGAACAACTGTTCTTTAGAAAGTATTTTTCCTTTTTTTTTTTTTTTAAAGTGCCTGATTGGTCCCTAATCCTGAAAACAGTTAAGAAGATGAATAAACACATTGTGAAGAGCAATGAAATGGAACATGCTTTGATAATGATTTAAGAGTGGTTTGTTTGCAATTATAGTGAAATAACTGTTTCATGGGAAGAATGATTTTGCTTCTCTCAATTTTCATGTACAGCGTTTTACCTCATGTTTGAAAAAACAGCTTAAGAAAGCTATAGATAGATTTATTTTGATTTAAAATGCCAAGCACACACTGTACAGATCTAATAGACTGTTAAAGGCAAGGAAATTAAGGTAGAAGGCTGCCAATACATCTTTAATTTGCTCTGTTTCATATACTCAAAGTTTCTCAGAATGCAGGCTTTAACACAAGAGCTATTAAGTATACCTGCAGATATTAGGAAGAAATTCTTTACTGTGAGGGTGGTGAGGCACTGGAACAGGTTGCCCCAAGAGGTTGTGGACTCCCCATCCTTGGAAGTGTTCAAGACCAGGCTGAATGGGGCTCTGAGTAACCTGGTCTAGTGGAAGGTGTTCCTGCCCATGGCAGGGGGCTTGTAACTAGATGATCTTTAAGGTCCCTTCCAACCCAAACCATTCTATGATTCTAAGTAGGATGTGGATGAGGTGCTCCAGGCGCCGGAGCAGAGATTCCCGTGCAGACCATGGTGAGGTAGCTTGTCCCCCTGCAGACCATGGTGGACCGTGGTGGAGCAGATATTCACCTGCAGACCATGGAGGACCCCCATGCTGGAGTGGTCCATTCCCAAAAGACTTCACTCACCATGCTTTGGTTCACATCTTGGACTGCATAAAATTGCTCCTTTCAGATAAAACTAAATCAGAAGGGGAGATCCATAAGAACATATAATACACTCAAACAGCTGATGAGTATTTGGTCTATTTGAACTTATCCAAAGCAAAATTCTCCAAAAAGTGCAGGAGTGGGCACTAGATCTTCGGAACCAAAGATTTCACTCTACATTTCTGCTTCCACTGGGCCACATAGGAGTAATATCCTAATACTTTTTTGAACATAAATCCATTATTTGTTTCATATTTCATAATTGTGAAATTAGACATTTTACTGTGGCATCTAAACCCAGAAGTAGAAAGTGTTTCCATTTGCAAGGCTGCATTTTTTTCTTCTTTTGGTAAACAGTCACATCAAGATTATCAGGTTTTCTAAATAAATCATCAATAAAAAAATTACAGCAAGTAGAGGAAGCTAAACAATAATCCACAAACTTACAAGGGTTAGATGAATCTCTGCTGACAAAGAAGAAACTCTTACCTTGTTTATCAGTGAACATGCATGTCTACTTGTAGAAAGCTTTCAAAGATTCAAAACATGGAGTGTCATCACTGAAGGATTTCATATGTATTGATTGAGGAGTTTAAAATAGTTGGGGAGGGGGAGATGATTGTCATAGGTGTACCTGAAATTATTTTTCACCTGAGGCATATCTACATCTGATTTCCCATTGAGAATATTTATTCCTCCCTTTACTGTACATAAAGGCAAACTTATTTGCAAGATGAAGCAAAACTTGTAAATTTTAATAAGTACATAAAACCCCCACACCTTCAAAGACTCACAAGCATGAGTTGTGCAAGTCACAATTTAATTATCTAGGGTCTTTATATAGGATTTAGAATTTATAAATGTACATTACATTCTTTTTTAACTTGCCTTAGCCACCAGAAGGGTTGGCCACTACTGAGCTAGCTCACATGCTTTTAAAAAGACAGGTACGGAAAAGCTGGTTGGTACTTCTGGGAAAGAATAGCTCCCAAATCAAGGCTATGGGATTCTGTTGTGGTTTAACCCCAGCCAGTAGCCAAGACCCATGCAGGCTCTTGCTAACTCCCCCACCAGCAGAATTGGGGAGAGAATCGGGTAAAAGCTAGAAAACTCGTGGGTTGAGATAAAGGCAGTTTAATAGGGAAAGCAAAAGCTGTGCACAGCCATCATAGCTTCATGAGAGGAACATCCTGCTTATCAAACCTGATCTGCTTCTATGACAAGGTAACCCACCCAGCTGATCAAGGGAAGCCAATTGATGTAATCTTTTTGGATTTCAGTAAAGCTTTTGATCCTTCTGGACAAAATGTCCATCACACAGCTGGATAACCACATCATGGGGTGAGTGAGCAATTGGCTCACGGGTCAGGTGCAAAGTGTTATAGTGAATGAGATAACATCAGACTGCCGATCTGTCNGCGAGGGAGGTGATTGTCCCGCTTTACTCTGCACTGATATGGCCTCACCTTGAGTATTGTGTAGTTTTGGTAACCGCAGTATAAGAAAGATATTAAGCTATGTTATAGGTTTTAAATTGTCTCTTGTAATTTTACCCTACCATCAGTGGGTGGCGTGCGTTGATAACGGCACCGTGATCTGCTGACGCAACCTGTGCCTGGACCTGCTGGAGAGGGGCAATGGGGGGGCCACACTTTAAAGTGTTTGCCGCCGCGAGATCAAGGGAGCAGGGGGATGAAATCACGGTAAGCCCCGTGAGAATTGGAGTGCTATAAAAAACACTGGTGTCACATAAGCTGCCTCTTTGTTCCCTGCTCAACTCTGGACAAAGAGTTGCCATTTCCCCTTCCCTGCCAGCCGCCCCGCCACGGCTGGTTCCAGTCCCCAGGAGCTGGAGACCATCGCTGCAGCAGCCGCATTGGGTCAAGGGCTTGTCCCATCGCAGCCCCACACCGTGGGTGCCCCCCGCTGCCACAGTCACAATTTGTCGCCACTAACGCATGGTGGCCACCATTACAGTCGCTGCCACCGAGAAAGCCTGCCAGCGCCACTTTCTGGAAACCACAGTTACCGGTTCAGCAACACATCAGTGCACAAAGAGACTTTTCTGGGTGATAATCTCTCTCTGTGTTATTGTGTGTTTGTAGGGGTTTTTTGTTTTTGCCTTCTGGCTTTTCAGTAAACTTCTTGTTCTGTTTCTACACTTTTCCTCATGAGTATCTGTTATAGTTTTAAACTTTCTGCTCAATTCAATTGTTTTTCTAGCTTGGATCTTAATGTCTGTCCCATTGAAGGGCTGATGGCTTTCTCTGCAGAGGAAGAATTCTTTTTTTTGTTCTGCCTATGCCCTAGAGCACGTGCGGTGGGTTTGGACTTGGGATTTGCTCACTTCCCTGGCCCAGATGTTAGAAAAATTACTTTTATTAAATTTAGAAAAAAA